>OY744521.1:57622175-57712175 GCA_963556195.1 Sepiola atlantica
TATATAACATATATATATACACACATATATATACATATATATGTATAACATACATATATACATATATATGTATAACATATATATACACACATATATATACATATATATGTATAACATATATATATACACATATATATACATATATATGTATAACATATATATATACATATATATACACATATATATACATATATATGTATAACATATATATATACACATATATATACATATATATGTATAACATATATATATACACATATATATATATACATATATATATATATACATATATATGTATAACATATGTATATACACATATGTATACATATATATGTATAACATATATATATATATATATACACACATATATATATACACATATATTTACATATATATGTATAACATATGTTTCGTCCCTTTTCAATCGAGACTCATCAGCATAGAGATATGACTATCACTACTGGTCAAACGATTCTAAACCCTGGATCACAAGTATTGTTCAACTCAAATCCAATGTCGCTAACCGTGCGGCCAATATTGGAATAGCCAATAAACAATGATAATTTAACACATTTAAAAGCGCTTGATATCCAGGCATTTTACTTCTATTAAAGAAGGAATGATGCATTATAAAGCAACTGACATCATGCTGTGTTTGTACTACGATTAGAGTGCTCTAGTTATTTTACCAGGAGCGACAAATATAAAATATTTGTTATTGTTTATTATCTATGTATGTATACGTTTCGTCCCTTTTCAATCGAGACTCATCAGCATAGAGATATGACTATTCACTACCCATCGCATGATATATATATGACATATATATATATATGATATATATGACATATATATATGACATGTATATGATATATATATATATGACATATGTATATGACATATTTATATATGACATATATATATATATGACATATATATATATATATGACATATATATATATATGACATGTATATATATGACATATATATATGACATATATATATATAACATATATATATATATATAACATATATATATGACATATATATATATATAACATATATATATGACATATATATATATATATAACATATATATATGACATATATATATATATAACATATATATATGACATATATATATATATATATGACATATATATATATATATATATGACATATATATATATATATATGACATATATATATATATATATGACATATATATATATATGACATATATATATATATATGACATATATATATATATATATGACATATATATATATATATATGACATATATATATATATATGACATATATATATATATATATGACATATATATATATATATATATGACATATATATATATATATATGACATATATATATATATATATATGACATATATATATATATATATGACATATATATATATATATATATGACATATATATATATATATATATATATATATATATATATATAGAAGACATATACATACAGTCACGTATGTATGTATGTATGTATGTAAATGTAATTTCTTTTTGATGCTATAAATGTAACATCTATTCATACTACAACTGGAAAACCAGTCAAAGATAGAAATTTCATAAGTGAAATAAAAATTACATGCCACAAAAATAAAACAAAGAACTGAAAATAAAAAGCAAATAATATTGACAAAAAATACATGCAAAACTAAAAAGAAAAGAAAAAATTAACAAAAACTAAACAAAAAGTATATCCATAGTAAATCACACACCTAGTTTAATCTTTTCAAAACTTTTAACACCAAATATAAAGTCAGGTGATTTACAATCTCAATATTGTTTAAACTAAGTAAAAGTTTGAAAATAGTTATTAAAAAAAAAAAGATTTTTCCTAAAGAAATATTCTGCTTTGTTTTATCAAAAGAAAATCGTTTTGTTTTCCTTTTTGGGTTAGTTATTTGATGCTGAAACACAATATCTATTGTAAAGAATTCGTTGAACATCAATGACTGAAAACTGAAGAAAAGGGTTCATACTTTGCCTTTAAAAATTGTTTGGTTTCGCTGTTTTATAAAAAAAAACGTTTCGTCTGTCTGCTATATAAAGCAATCGTTTATAAAACATTGTTTGATTTGTTTAGTTTATAAAATCGTTTGGTTTATCAAAGAAATCGTTTGTTTTATAAAAGAAATCGTTTGGTTTGTTTATTTTATAAAACATTGTTTGGTTTATAAAAAAATCGTTTGGTTTGTTTGGTTTATAAAATCGTTTGGTTTATCAAAGAAATCGTTCGGTTTATAAAAAAATCGTTTGTTTTATAAAAGAAATCGTTTGGTTTGTTTGGTTTATCAAATGCATCTATTGTAAAGAACTCCTTTAAAATAAATGATCCACAGCTTAAAAAGGGAACCCTACATTTCTCTAATAGTATCAGTGCATAAGTGAACACAATGACTGGATTTAAACTCAACAGATTTCATAGAAGCAACTCATAGTTAAGGAATTAGTTGGTTTGTCTAATATATGGAATATCAGACCTTTAGGGGTTATTTACTGCCAAAATACAATACCCATTTATAATTTGTTGTCTCTTCTACAGCATATCACCCCTTTTTGAGGTTATTTAATGCTGAAATACATTACCTATTGTACATGATTCATTGTATAGGCTTAATTGGACACAGGTTTCTATTTTACCCATAGCTGGGCAGAAATTAAGGGTTTATACTTTTTGCAGCAGTATTAATGTATAATTGAATACAATAGATCCCATAGTATTTGAACTCAGCATAATCAACTTTATAATCCATAAGAATCGAGTTCTCTAAAATGTGGATTTGTATTTCTGCAGCCTATAGGAATCCATTTCTATGACCAATATTTTCCTAAAATTTTCCTAAGTTTACTCAATTTTGTCACTAGCCTCCTTCCATATTTTTTTTTCGTTTAAGCAGTATTGAAAGTTGACCTACCAAACAAGAGCAAAGAGGAAGTCAATCAATATTAAGGTCAGCAGAATCTTTTGGAGTTCTTCTTCAGGGAAGGAAAAACAACTCAACCCCCATCTGTGAATGTGATGCCAAATTTTCGGTGGAGGAAACTGAGGGGGAGGAGCGAAACACACATAAATAGACAAATAATAAATAATAAAATAAAAAAATATTTAGGAAAAAATTTTGTATGAGAACAGCATAGAGATTTTTCTAATTTTTCTAATGTGAATGTAAATCTTGCTATTCTAAACAATGTGGGGGAGGAGGATAAAATAGCCCAATTACCATATTACTCCCAATTAAACATGAATCAGTACTTGTTCTGCCAATTCCTTCCTAAACGAAATAACCCTAGGGGGGATGGTGTGGAATAAGTGTGTTTGGAAACGAACACGGTAAATGTAGGGAATATTTGCATAAATACCACTGCCTAAAACATTGCAATCAGCATAAATTGAACTAAAGGATAGGATAAAATAGAATGAATAAATAAATATTAAATATTAAAAAAATATAGGGCTGATTAGTTTTTGTTATAATAGATAGATGTTATTTGGTTATCGGGGTGGTGTCCATTGTGTGTGTGGAGGGGGAGAGTCGTGCATCATGATTCCACATTCTGATTTAATCCTATTTCCTTTCTCATATAAATTAGTATCCTGGTCCATCCCTACGAACAAATAGTTACCTGTCATCAACCTTTTCCTTGGATTAGTATAAATAAACTAGAGAAAGGTGAATGGGGTCTGAAGGCAGGTCGATCCGTGCCAATCCATGGGAGATAATCCACCCGGGCGTAATGCTGAGTTTCTTCCCCCTTTTTTTACGAAAAATGTTCACGATTTATTTTGTTGTTGGAGCTGAATTTATTTAACTATGTCAATCTTTAATCTTATATAAATTTATTTTTCCTAACATGTTCTAAATAATTTTAGCCTTTAGTAATTTTTTTAAAAAGGACACTAGATTTTTGAAAATATTACTTTCTGTTAGTTTTTGGTATTTTAGGGGGGGGGGGGGGCTAGGCTATATTGAGGTTGAACTAATGGATATGTATTCTGCCGGATGTGGGAGATTCGCCCTTTCGTTTTTCCCCCTTTTTGGATTTCACCGGACTTGATTTTTGTGGGGGCACATCACAGCTACCACATATAACCGAGTTGTTTGAGTTGTCTTTTGAACTTGTTTTCTTTTTTTCCTTCTTAAGTGATTTCAACTAGGTCAATCCCTGTGGGGTATTGTCAATTGTTGAGGTCAATATCTTAGGTTTGTATCGCCTCTAATCAACTGCCTAGTAAGCACCTTGCTAGGTAGCGAAACACATGTATGGAACAATAACTTTACAAAATAAATAATAAAATAAAAGATTTTTTCGTTGTGATGAATCCTCTCTGGAAAAAAAAGAAAAAAATATCTTGCTAAACTCTCTAAATTATATATATATATCTGGGCAACATTTTTTCTTTAAGACATATTTAATTAAATATTATGGACAACTTTGTGCCTGCATATTTTTTCTTTGATCTTTTGTTAATTCTCTATTAGTTTTCGAGTTTTCGGCTGGAACTGGCCGATGTATTTGCCATACTCGTTATATACCCTAGTACTTCAAATACATCTGGAACCATCTTCAAGGTTGGGTATCAAGTAACTATTTTACCTATTAATATCAAGTAACTATTTTACCTATTAATATAGAGTAATGCAGTTGAACAAAAATAAAATGAACAAAAATATTTTTTTTAATAAATAAAATCGTTTTGTTTACGTTTGGAAGTGTGGCACTTGTGTGATATGCTAAACTCATTTGGCTTTTTGGCTAGTAGCAAAGTGTAGTATCTGTTCTGATACTACACTTCATCTCTTCTGTCCTCTGTCGGTGAAGGAGAAATCCCTCAAGACTGAGGCAATTTTTATTTTTTCTCCAAACCCAGATTCCCCTTTTTGAGGAAATGGACTGCCCCCACCATAAAAACAGATTCCATGTCTAACTTGTGAGAAGGGAAATAAATTGGGGCATGCTAAACTCTTTCAATTACATTTTTTTGGCAAAAGTAGTATGAATTTGTTTTAATTAACTTTGTTTATTGAAATTGTTATTATTTAAAATACTTTTAAAATAATGGCAAACCGGAATATTAACCGACTTAGTGTAGAAGTAAGTCAACAGCAAAGTGTTGGCTTTAATGTAGTCCCTGTTATTAACCTTTCGATGTTAAATGATAAAAAAAAAAATTTCTAAAGAGTAGGTAGCTAAAAATACGAGAAAAAAGGTTCGACCACCCATAGAAGGATATCATCCACCCTCCATCTTATTCTTAGATAAATGGTATCTTCATCTTAACCGGGTCATTTGCAAAGTGGCCGGCTTTCAAATAACGCTGTGAACACATACCACTAAAAATCGAATAGATGCACCAAAGTTCAGCTAAGTTTTTTTTTGTATGCTTTAAATTGTTTATAATTTAATTGTATTTATTTTCTGTGGTTTTATTTTATGTTTTGTTTTATTGCGTGTGCCTTTTATTTATAAATAGTATTATTTCCTCTTCCATCAGTTTCTCAGTTTGTTCATACTGGCCTGAAAAATGCCTGTTTCGATGTTAAATGATAAAAAAAAAAATTTCTAAAGAATAGGTAGCTAAAAATACGAGGGAAAAAAGGTCCGACCACCCATAGAATGGTTAGCGCCCACCCTCCTCCTTTTTTTTTTTGGATAATCACATGTTACTCTTCTCTAAATTCTAATGTGTATTATTTAAATGTACTTAATTCTTGATATCTATTTATCTATATATTCTGTTTTATTGCTTGTCTATAGATTTCATACTCAAGTAATTTTGAAACCCACCATCTTGCCTAAAGTTATGGCTGTCTTTCTCTTATTTGTACTTACTTGTAGTAGGGAAACTTATTTTCAACTTTGTTTCCTTTGGAGTGTACAGTGGACTTATTTTATATACATATATACATATATATATATATGGAAGTTTTTTTTGTTTTTACCTGCTCAGAAATACCCGACTAGTACACGGGCACAGGCTAATTCCCCCTCTCGATGTGTTAGACACCTAGACCTTGTCAGGTCATCCATCTAAGAGAAGGAAATCTCTGATAATAAAACCTTGCTACTAATCACTTACGTCGTGGCAGCAAACCGTTGAGGAGGGAGGCCTCCTTAGTCCTGATCGACAACCTTTCTAGAACTGGAATCTCAAACAAAATAGCCGGTTTGCAAATCTAAAATTGCTTAAGGAGTAGATGGGCTCTGCCTATCTCCTGGCCTTTGCACTCCTTCTCTGTCTATTAGCCAGGCGCAGAGGTACCAGCGTTGGGATGCCTCAAAGGCACCCAGTGTCTGGTCTTGTTTCTTGACTAGGACAATGGCAACTCAGGGAAAGTTTTTTCGTAACTAAGTATTACATGACCAGTCTGGGTCGCTGTTGTTCCGACAGGTTGAGGATACAGGTTAGACAGTTTGTCTGGCTGCTGTTTCCAACTGACAGGACAGGAGCCCAAACGATGGCCACAACCCCATGGACCAGGTCGAGACTAATCGACTGGCTGTGTGAGCTTATTGGCACCAAACAAATACCTACCTTGCCCACCCCACTCTATATCAAAACAAACATATCATTGCAAAGAAAAAATCAAACCTTAACCAGACACCTAACAAAAAACATCTTTACCTCCGCCCTTGAGGCTCGCATTCACTAACATCCGGGGACTTAGAACCAACATCAACGACGTAGAAACTTTTCTCCTGACAAACTCCCCGGATATTCTAGCAATAAGTGAAACGAACCTTCAATCCTCAACCTCTTCTCCCCACTTTGACATGACTGATTACCTCCCACTCTACCGTAAAGATTCTGACAAACATATGCACGGGCTAGGAGTTTATGTTTGGAACACCCTCCCCTTGACTAGAGAACATAGGTTAGAAACAGACAACCAAGACTGCATGTGCTTTAGATTGATTTTACATCACAGCATTAGTTATTTATATTTCTGAGACTGTGAACATTTAACTAAGAACTGTACCCTGTTAAACTCTGTCTCTGAAAGCATAGATAGCGCACTCTCAGTCGACTCAAATGCACAGATACATATATTTAGGGATTTTAATGCACACCACTGTGACTGGTTGGGATTCTCCAGCTTTACTGACGTAGCTGGTAACTCTACGTTGTATAATTTCTCCTTAGCTCCCTCCCTCACTCAGAATGTCGATTTCCTGACCTGCATCACCGATCAAGTAGACTAGCAAGCTTCACTTCTAGACCTGTTCTTGACCACACTGCCCGAAGCTTGTGTGATGAAAGCCCATAGCCCGCTCGGAAACTCTGATCACATTGGGTAATGATTGCTATCACCTTAAAAACTAGTTCAAAAGCTGATGAGCTGTTGCTCAAAACGATGAGAAACTATGAGCAGGCTTATTTTGAATCCATCAGAGATCACATCAGCAACGCTCCATGGAGGGAAACCTTCTCTCTCCCTGCTGACCAGTGTGCAAATGAGCTAATTGAATGGGTCAAAGCAGGCATTGAAGCCTATGTCTCCATGCGAAAATTCTTCAGCAAGCCCCACTCTCCTCAATGCTTCACCTCGAAATGTGCAGCTGCCATTGCTGAGAGGTAGCAAGCATTCTGTAAATTCGGCCACCATAAGTCAGCTGCGAATAGACAGAAGTTTATAGAGTAAAAAAATAATTGTAAAGTAGTGTTAGGTGAAGCAAAGAAAATGATACAGAGATAACCAAAAAATGCATTCAGTCACAAACTAGGTACTCGCGATTTCTGGAAAATTTACAATAGCGTGGTGAACAATGGACAATTAACGATTCCCCCGCTATCAAACCACAATGATGTTTTTTGCATGGCAACTTATAAAGCTGAACTACTTGCCCAGTGTTTCGCCTTAAACTCCACTTTGGACTCAGTAAACCACCCCCTCCCTAAATTCCCATTGCGGACTGAAGCCAAACTTGAAAACCTGGTCAGAGACATCATAAAAACATTGACACCTCGAAAGCTTGTGGGCCTGATCTTATACCTGTAATAGTAATAAAGAAATGCTCTGCAGAACTGGCTCCTTTCCTCTCCAAACTCTACAACAAATGCCTTGCTGAATCTTGCTTCCCCGATAGCTGAAAAATTGCCTCTGTGGTACTAGTCTTCAAGAATTCTGGGGATAGAACGATACTCAGAACTACCGCCAAATCAGTCTACTGCCGATCTTTGCTAAAATCTTTGAATCCTTAATCAATCTAGCAGTAGTTCGGCACTTAGTTAATGCTAAACTTCTTTCTGACCACCAGTATGGATTTAGACAAGCACAATCTACTGCGAATATCCTAACAGTCATCTCTGAACACATATATCATACACTGGACAAGGCAGGTGAAGCTAGGGCAGTAACGCTTGATATATCCAAGGCCTTGACAAGGTATGGCATAAAGGTCTTCTAAAATTACGCTCATATAGTATTACTGGGCAAATATATAATATAATTAGATCCTTCCTAACCAAAAGAAAGATCCAGGTTGTCCTCGATGGCCGTTCATCAAAGCAACATGACATAAATGCTGGTGTACCCCAGGGATCTATCCTTGAACCATTATTGTACCTGATTTTTATAAACGACCTCCCTGATGACATTTAGTCTGAGATAGGTATATTTGCTGATGACACAACACTCTACTCTCGTCATGTCGGCAAAACGCACGTGTACATATCTGAGGCAATGGCTGAATCCTTAGAAAATGACCTCCAGGCTGTAGTGGATAGGGGTCATAAATGGTTGGTAACTTTTAATGCCGCAAGACAAAGCTCCTTTCTTTCAATAACTACAAGAAACCTCTTCAACCACCGATTGTCATGGCAAATAACACCCTACCTGAGAATTCAACATTCAAACTACTCAGCCTAACCTTCACAGGCAACATGAATTAGAACAAATACATTGAAGACATTGCCAAGGCTGCAGCAAAGAAGGTGGTCCCCCTCTACCATGCTAGTAAACTCCTCACACCTGACATTATCCTGTATCTCTACAAAGCCACCATCCGTCTATGCATGGAGTATTGTTGCCACATCTGGGCTGGTGCATCATCCACTAGTCTCTCTCTCTCTTAGACAAGGTCCAAAAAAGAGTCAGCAACTTAATAGGTCTCTCACTATCCACCAAGATCCAGCCCCTGTCCCAATCGCCGCAATGTTGCATCTTTGTGCTTGTTTTACAAATACTTCAATGGATTGTGCTCCGATGAACTGGCTGCTCTGGTGACCTCTTGACGTAAATACACTAGACTAACTCAACAATCTTCCAAATCCCATCCATTCACTATGGAGGTCCCCAGATGCAGGAGAGCCTTCTACTCCAATAGCTTCTTTCCTCGTGCTGTCAGCCTCTGAAACTCCCTCCCTGCTCCCCCGACTGTACCGACATGCGGAGGTTTAAAACTAATGTAAACAGACATCTCGCTAAACAGCTCCCAACTTAGGATGACACCCTAAACCTACACCCTAATTCTTAATAGACTCTTACGTTTACAGTGGCGGCCTGCCTTGTTTTGAGTGAATTATGTTAAAAAAAATTTTTTTTAAATATAACTTCCGAGAAGAGTTTCAGTTTCCCAAATTTATTAATTTATTAATTAAATTGTTAGGTGAAAGTACATAATACAAAGCCCTCCCTTCCTCGCATGTTAAGAATGGTGTTCTAAATAATTACGTTATTGTTTCAGCATAGTCTATAAACTGAAGAAGTACCAAAAAATCAAACCACCTATTTGATTACTTATTTTTGTAAAAGAAATTATTTAAAATAAACTGATTCTGTAGTTTCACAATGACATGTTAGGCCTCTCTTAAAAAAAAAATAGCTAAAGAAATTTATAAATTTTGTTATGTACTTACGTGGTAGCTGAAAAGAAGACTGTACACAAAAAATGACGCAAATTCATCCAATATTTATTAAATAAAAAATAAAAAAAACGATTTTATCTATATGTCGCCATTTTTTTTTATATTTTGACTTTTTCCGAATGTTGTCTCCCTTGCCTGCTTCGTAAGCTGAAATGTCTACCGATATGTAATATCGTTTTTTCCCTTCTTTTTCTTATAACTTAATAAATACTGGATGAATTTGCGTAATTTTTTTCTGTACAATCTTATTTTTAGCTAACACGTAGGTACATAACAATGTTTATGCATTTTTAAAAATATTTTAATGCCATTGTGAAACGGCAGAAGCACCAAAATAAAAATTAATACAACACTTTTCCTGATGTATTGCTTTACGTAAAATATGCAGGTGACTATTTTTCGGCAATCACCGCCTGGCTCCGTAAAACTTCTTTTTTCGGGTCGGTTAATATTCCGGTTTGCCAAAATAACAAAAATAAAAGAAGTGAATTTAAATCATTCGTATTTTTTATCCAATTCATTTCACTAAGTTAAAATTTGAAATAAATTCGAAAAAAAAATATAACAAAAATAAGTTTCAAATTTTATGTCAGTTGTCTCCCTTTGTGAAATTACCTTGAAATAAATAAATTAGCAAATTTTAGTTTTTCCTTAAGTAAATACAAACTTAAGGGAAACAACTCAAATTTATCACGAATATGGGAGATAACTCTAATTTTTTTTTCAATTCTAGCCTAAACTTTTATTATTACTATTATTAGTACTAAAAATGTGTCAGAGATGTTTTTGTTATAATCTATCTGAGGCATTATTTTTTTAAATGTTGAACTTTAAGTGTTTTTTTTGTTGTTTTTTTTGTAACGGTTGCACATCTATATCTTTAAATTACTACGAAATCACCATTAGATTCCATTTACACAAAATTAGCATGATACTGTATATATCTGGTGCACGGTAAAAAAATGGCACAAGTAAATAAATAGGGGAAAAATGGCACAAAGCAAGAACAATTCAGTAACGGAAAATTAGGATCGTTCAGGAGGGGTGAGTTAGGGGGCGGCGAGATCCCTTTAGTTTTAAATACAGGTTAAGCCACAGCTATCGTAAAGGAAGAAGGCCTGTTAACTAAGTCAAGTTTTTCTGGTGATGTCATTGCTAGTAGGAGTAAGAACCACTATCAATGAGGATCAGAAGTCCTCGCAATGTTTAACGCGCATGCATCCATCTGTAATCAGAGCAAGTAATCAGACAAGCAGACTCAGTTCCATAGGATTAATCATTCACTTGGAAATCATTGTTAACTTGTTCCTGCTATTGTGACTTTATTCCCCTCCCAAGAACATGGCTACCCTCCTAAGGATTTTTCATTCACTTGGAAATCATTTTTAACTTGTTCCTTTTTCAAACATATTTCCTTTTTTATAGATGTCAAGCACGAAAGAAAATCAGGAAATTACAAGATGACGTCCAACGATTAAGGCATTGCATTGAAGTTCGAATTTCAAGTATTAAAAAATAATTTGTGCGAAAATCCAACGAAATAAGCGAGATATTCAAATAATATATTCTAAATAAACTGTCCGTTTGGACCACCCCCCATCAAAAAAAAAATAACTGTTTTAATTTATTACAAATTTTTTACTATATTGTAAATGAGCTGTTCGTTTTGCAAAAACGCACACACACATTTTAATTTATTTCAATAAATATTCTATTTATTAATTATTTTAAATTATTGATTTTGTGTTACTTTACTGAACTCGTAATCTTTCATGTTTGATTTACTTTTAAGTTAAAAAAAATCAAGAAACATTTTTTTTTTCGGAAATGTGAGAAACGCTTATAACAAATTATTTAGCTAAAACTAATGATAATGAAGTGCTCATATAAAGAATAAAACTGCCTAAGAATGGCGATTTGTCTTCTTCTTGTGTTTATAAACCAGGAGATATTTCCATGTAGCATAACTGATACTAGTCTTTTCATTCGATGTAGACCAGATTGTCATAACAATCAACTCAAACATTAAAAATAATCCAGAAAGAATTAACTTATTTAAAGAATGAATATTAAATCAGGCAAATTATTTTTCAAAGAAAAATTTTCATGCATAATTTTGGTTATTCGGACGACTTTTCTCATCTTGAGTGTTATCATCACAACGTTTCGGCTGCTGTAACCTCCGGCCTTCTTCACGTGTATCTCTTCGAACTCAGGAATATTTCTATCGAACTTTAGAATCTGGATGGAATTTCGAATGGTAACCTTTATTTAATCCACAGGGGTAACATGCTCTTTTTCCGTCAGCCATGACTGGGAGAAGTCTTCAGTAATTCACAGTTTTTTGTATTGCCCGCACCGAGGATTGAACCTTCAACCTTCAGATGACTATCACGTGGAACTGAATTTACTATATCCACAGCGGCCGAAACGTTGTGATGATAACACTCAAGATGAGAAAAGTAATCCGAATAACCAAAATTATGCAAATTATCAATCCTCATCTCAAAAATTCAGCAATATAAAATTTTTTTCATGTTTCAAAAATTACTAAATTTGTATATATCTATATATGTGAATAGATTTTAATGACGAGTCGTAATTTTTCATCATTTTAAATCAAAAATAATATTTTTTTAAATTGAAAATAACTATATTCAAATTTTCTTTAGTTTGGGAACACTTATATAAAATAAATTAATTTCACAAATAAAACCTGATACAACTTAAAAGTCATCTTAGTAAGTGTACGAATATGACGTCATTGAAACAGACAAAATTAAAAACTGTCAGACATACTGTTTTTATTTTTCTGTTTAGCGAAGGAACTCTTTTTCAAAATAGCAGTATAAAGTTATTGCAAAATTAGAAAGATTCAAATATATTTTGCAATATATAATAGGTATATTTGTTTGGATGCAATAAACCAGACATTATTTATATATAAATAATGTCAGAAGGACATTATTTATATATAAATAATGTCAGAAGGACATTATTTATATATAAATAATGTCAGAAGGACATTATTTATATATAAATAATGCCAGAAGGACATTATTTATATATAAATAATGCCAGAAGGACAGTATTTATATATAAATAATGCCAGAAGGACATTATTTATATATAAATAATGCCAAAAGGACATTATTTATATATAAATAATGCCAGAAGGACAGTATTTATGCTGGAACTATTACAACACAACAACAACAACAAAAGTTTACACCATTCCGACTGGCAACCACCCCAAACTTACGGTTTCATTAACCCCTTTTTTTTCTTTTTTTTTACTATCTTTTAAGCCTGAAATTAGCAACCAGCTTTACAAAAAAAATGGGTGCCATCTTGGAAGATGAATCGAAACTTATACAGGTAGATAGAAATGTACATTTTCTTGCGTTTGGTAACAGTTATGTCTTGTATATTTGTTTGTTTTTTGTTTCTTTCACCACTTTTTTCGTTGTTAACTATAATGCACTTTTGCCAACAAATGTATGAAATGTGTTTAAAACAACAACAGCAGGTATACCAGAACTTTTTTTTAAAGAGGGATAGCAGAGGAACTTCAATTAGACAAGATTCTGTTGCAAATTCTATTTGTAAATTCAACTATAATCCTGATGAAAAATAAGCTTTTCCTTGTATTATTATCGGCGTTATTAAGACACATTTCTATTAGATTACTTTGGATGAACAGATATAAAAAAAAGTTTATTTATTGCTATGAAAATTAGGATCTGTTGAACATGAGAAATACATAAACCATAAATTTACTAAGAAACTTGCAGGTATCACATTTGGAAAAACAATTCTGTTATTAGAAAACATTCTGTGATAAAAACTCACTGCTCAGCAGCTGTTAGATTTGATAAAGACTATTTAACGTCTGCTACGGTCGTTAATCATTAAAACTCACTGGCATGTTTAAATGGTCAATTTTTGTTCCAGGCCTTACAGCAAATAAAGACGCTGAAATTCGAGTCTACTCTAAGAAGACTTGAGCAAAAGACTAATACAACCCTCTCAAAAGTAGCAGAGGAATGTAACAGCATAGAAAATCTCTGGCACGATACTCAAAGAATTGTAGAATGAGAACATTTTCTTACACACAGTGCATCAAGTAACAATAAGAAAGAAGAGAAAATATTTGAAAAATCTAACCTTGATTGTTGAATAATAATAAAAAAATTAAAAAAAATGTTTTAAACCAAATCCGTTATGGCTGTGGACAATTCTTTAAAAAATGACTGTCCATTTAACAACTATTGTTTTAAGTGTGGAAGAAGATGACAAATACAGTCACACTAAAAATCAAAGCAAAAAAAAGGAAAATTTAGAAATACAGTGAATATGGCTTCAACTAAATTTTACAAGCAGTCGATTCGAATTCAACTCCAGGCATAAATAAACATAAAAGAAAATATATCAATACTGAAATTAATAGTAAACTGAAAAAGTTTCAAACCGTTTACAGGGTCAGATTTAATATATAAAATGAATGCACATGGATCAAATTGGGTAAACCGAGTTTGACTTTTTTTTAAAAAGATTGCTCACGGCATAATGGGGGATTCAAATTAAAGGTAGAATTTAATTGTGTTACAGAATTTTATGGTAAAATAATAAAAACAAAAATATACGTGATAAAAAAGAAGCTTTAAGCTGTTTGAGACTGATTGGATGAACCAATTTAAATGATGAGACCTTCCAATAAGTTCATATTTTAACAAAAGAAATATCCTGTTTTCTGATAAATTAAAAAAAGAATTTTAAAAATGCTAAAAATAATTACGAAATTTGAACCGAAAGAAATGGCCATATCTGTATTAAAATTTCTAAAATAAATTAATCCAAATGAGGTTCGCCATGGATTTATGTTAAAAAAGAGAACAAAAAAATAAGAGTATGTGCATATTTCAGCTCTGAATTAAACGATTGTTTAGAAACATATCCATGCCCTATACTGGACCGACAAGAAAATGGTGGGAAATATTTTTCAAAATTAGATTTTTCGGACATGTATTTGTAGTTACCTTTAGATGATGAGTGTTCTAAAATTCTCACTATTAATACCTATAGTGGAATCTACAAATTCGATTGGGGTAAAAGTGGCGGCAGATACTTTTCAACAAGTCTTAGATGCGACACTTTGGAGATTTTCTAATAAAAAGTGAAGCACGCAAACAATGTATTAAACATATTCATGACGCATTGAAAAACAATCAGTGATATTGGGTTTCAATTAAATGAAGAGAAATGCTATGTGTTTATGAAAAAAATAAAACACTTAGGTCATAACATTCACAGGTAACATGGATTGGAATAAATATATAAAAGATACTGCCAAGTATGCTGTAAAGAAGGTGGGCACCCTTTACCAGACTAAAAAACTTCTCACACCTGTCAGTATTCTATGTTTCTATAAAGCCACCATTAGCGTGGAGTATTGTTTCCACATCTGGGCTGATGCACTAACACTAGTTTCTCTCTCCTGGACAGGGTTCAAAAAAGAGTCGCTAACGTAAGAGTTTCCACACTGTCTACCAAGCTCCAGCCTCTGTCCCATCATCACAATGTTGCATCCCTGTGCTTGCTTTACAAATACTTCCATGGAATATGCTCCGATGAACTTACTGCACTTGTACGCCCTCAACATAAATAACAAACCCAACAAGCAGCAAATTCCCACCCCTTCACTATAGAGGTCTCTAGATGTTGGAAAACTTTCTTTCCTAATAGGTTCTTTCCTTGGACCGTTTGCTTTTGGAACTCCTTTCGTTCCCTGACTGTACATGCAGAAATTTAAAAAATCTGAACAAAGATCTTTCTGGCCAATTCCTCACTTCAGATGCCCCCATAAATCTGACCACTAATCACAGTAGCCTCTTATGTCTCAGTGGCAATATGCTTTGTTTGAAGTGAACAAAAGTAGAATATATATATATATGTATATAATTGATGAAAATGGTACAGTTGCAGTCCCTGTTAACTCTTCAGCAATAAAGGATATGCTAGCACTGAAAAATGTTAAAACATTACAAAACATGTTAAGGGCTTGCTAACTACTGCAACATATCTATAAAAAATATGAATAATGTAAGGGTGCCACCAAACAACTTATTAATAAAAAGATGTAAAATGGATTGAATCAAAGACTTCTAAAAAATCTTTTGAAATAATTAAACAAATTTTGACTCGAGGTAGGAGATGGTTGTTGCTAGCAATTATAGCAGCTATCATATTCGGCAAATACAGTGATGGAACAATGAAAGCAGTGGCTTATGCATCTAAATCACTACTACTTGCTGAAACAAAATATTCTCAAATCGAGATGGAGAGTTTGTCAATAATTTATGCTGTGAAAAAGTTCCATTAGTATATACATGGAAGAAGTGTTTTTTTTAATTATTACAGACGGAGCATAGCCCATTAATAAGAACTTTTGGATAAAAAAAAGATTTGCCAACCCACACTACCAATAGACTATAGAGATTAGGTACTATATTTTTGAATTAGGACTTCAAAATGTCATGCACTTAATTCCCAGATTTGTCGAACAGTTAGAACGTATGATAGCTTTGGTTTATATAAAAATAAAAACAAAAAAAGAGATTTCTGCAAAATAATGTCAATTAGTCATGCGACAAACAGACCGCTTCATAGATACATTTGAGTTAGCATTAAGAACATCAGATGGATGTGAAAGTGAAGATGAATTGTTACAACAATTTCTAAAGATTTGGGAAACGTCACCAGATGAACTTATATTTGCAAGAAAAATTAGATTTGTATTGGATAAACTAACAAAACCGAAATGTTTGAAAAATGCTGATACAACAAAAAAATGTCAAACCCAGAAAAAGATGTATTTTAAAGATTATAAAAATGGAAAAATTAACTGGAAAGAAGACATTATTGAGAAACGAATTGGAAGACTAGTATATATCATTAAACATTCCAAATGGATTATTAAACGACACCATAACCAGCTTAAAAAGAGGTATCCACCTGAATCAAATCATCGTAGGTAATTTATGATTTGTTTAAAGTACCAAAACATCAAGTACCTCTAGCAAGCATAAAAGCCAAATATGTTCGACTTTAAACATAGATCCCCCAAAAAAAGTATATGATTTCAGGAGGAAGTGAAATTTCAAAAGGGGGAGATGTTGTGAGGGAATAAACACCCCTCACTTTCAGAATGAAGTAGTCTGAAAGAATTATAGTGTATATATGTGTAAGAAATGCACGACAATCATCTAACAATCAACCATCATTCTTGCTGCTTTACAGACCTTTCCGTTGAGATCGTAATACGATGCAGTTCTTACTTAAAAAATCTATATAACAATGTGATATGCAGATTTTTCTTGTATATCACTTATTATATATTAAAATATATATGTTTTTATCAATTCAATATACTACTTGTTGTTATTCACTGAGATAGCGTACTGTGACGAACATCACAATCACCACAATTGCAATATTCTCTTAAAACACTGTAAGAGATATAAGTCCTATTCTAATTTTCATTTAATTTAATCTATCTATTAAATTCTTCATGCCTACTTTTAATGTTGTGCTATAAATGATATTTTTATATGGACAATAGTCACCATTCCGATTTTCCAATTTTTTTCTGTGATCTGTAAATAAACACCCCGGCCGATACGATCCTGATTACGACTCATCATTCCATGGTTATGCGTTGTATTTGATATAATAAGATATAATGTTATGCAGATTTTGGTTGCTAATTAGTTTCTTAAATTTATTTCAAATCTTTAAATCCTATAAGTAGATGGAAGTTGTTTTTTTATCTTAACCCTGTTTACATCTTTTGTTATCTTTTCTCTCAGTAATTACACCCCAATTACAATTAGATTACCATCTTAATTTGGAAATGAAATATTATTATACTGATTTTATATAAGTCACGTTCATATTATATTCCAATAACCATGTTTTTATTTTATTAGTTTTAGTTTTAGTTTTTCACATTTCCAAAAAACATAACGTTTCTGTGAGATACATTTGTTACGGTCCGTTTCATTTGTCTTGTGCCAAACAACATTTTTATGTTAATATCGTCTCTGCAACATTACAAAATCATCAGAAAATTCACAAAGAGTAAAAAGTTCTTGGATTAAAGTGTCTTGAAAAACCTACATTATACAGTGGTTGATTTTTGGGTGAAACCAAACAAAAAACAAAGAAAAGAGCAAACTCACACGTGGGGGAACCCACTAATACGCCATTTAAAATTTTTTGTTCAGAGCTAGTATATCCTAAAATTTGTGTGGACATTTATAAATTTGAATTCAGTAATATTTCTTAAAATAGTTAATAAGTTCTATAATTTATTTATAAAAATTCTAATTCACTTGGGGGTAATTTTTTACTTTCTAAAGTTACATCAATTAGCTGTCAAATGTCTATTTAGGTCATTTGGATACGAAGTTAACAACGGAGCTGGTCTCTTAAGTTCAACAGTTTAGAGCCAGTTTCATAGACTCAGCCATCCATTCAAGCAACTATTAAGATTGTTATACTTCAGTGTTTTTGTGGAAGATGTTTAGTATTTATTTATAAATCGTTTAAATCAATACTAAGATAAGATTAATTACCCAGAATTCATCACTTAAGTAGTAAATTTCTATTAAATGCGAAACTAAGGGGGAATTTTTCCCTTACAACGAAAATAGTTTATAGTTACCTAGACATGAATCAAAATACCGAAAGGAGCTATTAAATATTTATTTTTTTTATTAAATGATGTTAATTACCTCATTATAAAGTATTATGAGGATTCAAAAGTACTTTTAAGGACATTTATACTTAAAGTTAATTGTGATTATGTTTTATATTTAACTCGTATTATGAGGTGAATACTGACAAGCAACAATTGTTTATATTAAATTGTTCGTTTTGCCACCATCATATTTACTATATTTATATTTACCTTCATGCAAGCAACAGCCTATTATCGCATTTCTCTTATTTATAATGTTTCCTCTATATGTCAGTATTTCAACTGCTTCCGTAATACATAAATTGCATCTTTTCTGCTTATTCCGTAAATATTTACTGCTTTTACTAGTATTGACCATTCCATAGTGAACTTAGTGGTTTTTTCTTTGAGTTCCTTTATATATGCTGCTAAAGAAGTGATAAATTTAGTAACTCCTACCCTGCAGGCTTTTCTGATAGATGCCACATGGTTATTATACCTATATTTAAAAGGCTCCCAGTCGAACCTATCTCTGCTGACGATGTATCACTTTCCACTACATTACACCAATATACATTCAGTCAAGCACTCCCAATTTCATGAGCAATTAACGTTCTGCTTACAGTTACATTTTCTTGCTTTATTCAAGCTTTTCGAGTTCTCAGAATTATCATTTTGATTTCTTAATTTTAGCTTTATTCGATGATATTATGGTATTTTTTGTTTGTCATAATTGAATACACTACTTTTATTGTTCCTATTAAGTAATTTACTTAATATCTTATTCCCTTTAAAATTATTATCGATTATTTTGTAGAATTCTTTAGGTGTATCCGTTTTTACGTGTAAAATCTTTAAATCCTATAAGTAGATAAAAGTCTTTTATCTTAACCCTACTTTTGTTACCTTTATGCTCGGTATTTAAAATCCAATTACAATTAGATTATCATCTTAATTTGGAAAGTTTAATTGTTTATCAAGTAAATGTACTGAACCTTGTTGTTGCATACTGGAATAACAACTTCTATTTTTCGTATATTAAATAATTTCATCGTGTATACATTTCTTAAACTTGTTTTTAAACAGCATTGATAAAACACTAATTGGCTGACAGAAACTTAAAGAAATTGGTCAACATATGAATCGAAAAAAGCACAGCAAATATCAATGTATGTGATTCCAGGTACGTAGGTTGCATTATCCAGATACAGCGAGTCCCCAGATTATGACACCCACGACTTACAACAACTTGTAGTTACATTGCACTTACAAAATCTGTAAAATGTAAAAATCTGTACAACTTGAGAGAGAGAGAGCGTATGAATGCACTACGCATGTCTTTACCACATTGCAATATTATTTAATGTTAGACGAAACATACAGGTACATAATTATAAAAACTTCATGGTTGCGTCATACTTACAACTTTGAGATTGAAAGGGATAAAGTAGTGTATAATGTCCCGCATATGCCTTTGTCATATTGTAATATTATTTAAAGCTAAAAAAAAACCCACAAAGGTACATAATTGTAATAGATATAGATTATTAATTATTAGTTTATTGCTAAATGTCATGTACATAAATTTAATAGAAACATAATTATATATGTATCGTATAGATTGTGATTATTGTTCAGTGTATGTATTGTACAGTACATTACAACCTATTACTGTTTGAAATATACAATATATTTCGAACAGTAATAAGAGAAATTTCAGAGTTTTACTGTTTATGCTTGTCGGCACAACTAGGCCAGTTGGCATGACAGCTGATGATGATTCTCTATTGTCATCGGCATTCAGGTAATCTCCACCCATTGCTTCAAGCAACATATGATCCCTGTCAGCATTTGACAATCTTTGCCTGTCAGCCCAAAGTACCTGGAATATTTATTGCGGTATTATTTGAAATAAATAAAGTGGATTTAGTCACAACTTTCAGTGATAAAAATTATATGGAATCTGAATATGGATTTAAAAAGATATTTGCCAAAATAAATTCTCGATTAGGGGGAATTAAATAATTCAATGATCCCCCAAATATAATATATAACAGTAGATGTTATTAAATAGTTATAAACAAGCAAATAAGAACATTATCATCATAATCATATCCGGTTTAATGTCCGTTTTACATGCTGGCATGTGTTAGACGGTTTTAAGAAATTGACTTTCAAACTAACCTATCTCTGTCAGGTCTTTACTTATTCCTCTTTTTCTGAAGTCCATTTTTATCACTTCCTCCTATGTTTTCCTTTGACTGCCCCTGTGAACTGGACGACCTGCTACCTTAACTGTTCTACATCGACTGACTCAAGAACTCTCATCAATTCTTTCAATGTGGTCATACCATCGAAGTCTACTCTTCTGCACGCATATCCCTATACTATACAGATTTAATCTTCTTCTGAAGTAATCAGAAGTAAACCTGTCTTTAAAGACTCACATTACACATCCATTGTATAATTCTCATATCACTTCTCTCCTTGCAACACGTGTCCTCAACCCTTATTGACCAGGTTTCACTTCAATACATCTTCACACTGCATACACATGCTTGATAGACTCTTCCCTTGGTCAACAGTGGTAATGCTCTGCTGGTTAGTAAAAACAAAAGTTCTCTGAACTAACTCTTGCAATCACACTAGCACCTGCTCCACCCTGGGCTCCAATCGTATCATTAAGCTAACAAAACTTCTCGACACCCCCCCCCCAATAGCTTCACCATCCAGATATACTTTCTCCACATCTGAGTTTTCATCCATTTCCATTGTCTTGCACTTCTTGCATATAAACTGTTTATTCTCTCACAACCTACCAATAATTCCACCGCCATTCTTGTGTAGCCAATACTTACAAGTACAACAACAGATTGGGAGATTTCCAACACTACAACCACTGATTATCACTTTGGTCTTAGTAACATTCACTCTTAGACTTTTACTTTCTAGAGCATTCCTCCAAGTCTTTGACTTAACAAGTACGTCTTCCGTTGTTTCACAGGCAAGTACTAAATCATCAACATACAGCATCTCTTCCAGACAAACTGTACAAAACTATCTGGACAATGCTTTTAAGACACAAATGAAAAGCAACGAACTCAGTACAAAACTCGGATGTACTCCTACTTTAACATTAAAGCTGTCACTAAATGTGCTGTTAATTCTAACACAACTTTGAACATTGCTTGAACAACCTTCACAAACCGCTCATTTGCCCTTAGTTTATGCAAAGTCCACCAGACAATTTCTCTTGGCACTTTGTCAAAAGATTTCTCCAGATCTACAAAAGCAAAATAAAGGTTTTGCTTCTTATCAAGGTACTTCTCTTGTATTTGTCTCAAGATAAATAGAGCACCAGTGGTACTTTGCCCAAGCATAAAACCAAACTGCATTCCATCTATGCTTATCTAACTTCTTATTTTCTGATCAATTATTCTCTCAATCACTTTCAGGAAATGATCCATAAACTTTAAGCCTGTGTAATTACCTCTATCGAGTGCTTCCAATTTACCCTTGTAACAATTCACAATCGTACTAAGTTCCCAGTCTTTAAGGATAACAAAGTATAATTATTTCAAATCTTATCTAAATGAATAAATGCGAAAGTTCTTTTAAATTTATCACACCTATACAGGTTACTGTTATTTAAATCCATAATACAACATATTTTGAAATACTATATATATATATATATATATATATATATATATATATATATATATAGTAGAGATGAACGATCTAAAGACACTTATTTGAATGCCTAATTTACATAACTATTTTTTAAATAGTTCATAATAAATTACTGTTATCGTGTTATTCATTTGTAATTTTATTATTCTATTTTTCTATGCAATAGTTTCCTTGATATTTACAGTAATTAATCAAGTAATTTAACAAAAAAAATGGATAAATTACTAAAAACCTTTCCTAAATTAAACTAATATTGCTCGCTAAAATTCTTACTGATGAAACAAAAGCAAAAAGAAAAAAGGGAGGAAGAGGGTGACTGGCTGGCTCATTTTCTCCCTCTTTCTCTCTCTCTCCTCCCTTTATCTCTTCCGTTAGCAATGCCAAATTTGTTTTTGATTAATTTTAAATTCAATAAAAGGTTTCACACTTGTATTTAAATGTTCCTTTCTGGCCTTTAGGGAGGCTGACTTGAATTTCAACAAGTTGCTACTCATTCCTAAACTGTAAGTTAAAAAAAGACCCCACATAAGCACCATCGCTCTGGGAAATTTATGTATTTATTTTGATTTCTTTACAGTTTTATATATAAATAAATCTGTATAAAAATTACCAAAATGTTAATGTTTATCTATTTATACGAATAAATACGAAAGTTTTAGTTTTGTGTTTGACATAAACTTATGAATTAAATGTTTATTATTTAAAATTTTGGTTTTTAAATATTTCAAGTAGTGAATTTTGAGAAGCAATAGCGAGTTGGCAAATCCAGCTAGTATTAACATAAATAAAACTATCGCAATTTTAATAAGAGAATAGGGCTATATCAATTATATTATATAAAGATCTATATCAATGTCAATAATGATATTCATTATGATACAAAAATAAGGTAATATGAATTTTGACATCAATGTTGGTACTAAAATAAGACAATATGCATTTTAATATCAAAGTATGGTCAAATTAATTTATATCAATTTTTATACCAAAATAAGACTATATCATTTGGATACCAAGGTAAGACTTTATCAATTTTAATACTATAATAAGGCTATATCGACTTTGATATAAAAAATAAGGTTATAGCAATGTTTATACCAAAATAAGGCAATATCAAATTTAGTACTAAAATAAGACTATAGCAATTTTTATATCAAGGTAAGGTTATATCAATTTTTGTACTAAAGTAAGGCTATATCAATTTTTAAACCAAAACAAGGCTATATCAATTTTGATATTGTGAGAAGTATATATATATATATATATATATATGAAAAAGTAAAAACCAAAATTATTCATGTATTCATCCACGTTTCAACTTTCTCAAGATGAGTGATTTGAAGAAATAACATACAAGTACAATATTTATTATTATTTCTTCAAATCAATCATCTTTAACAAGTATTGAAACAAAGACGAAACGTTGATAAATATATAAATAATTTTGATTTTTCCTTTTCCATCATGTTTGAATATTATTTCCATAATGTTCATATATATATATATATATATATATATATATATATATATACACACATTAGATGGCTTCACCAGCTCGCTATGATTCACAAATTTCTCTACTTAAATACTTCAAACAAAACGTTTATATAATAAACAAACATTTCATTGTTGTAAACACTAAATAAAAACGATTTCGAATTCATTCATATAGACAAATAAACATTAACATTTGGTAATTTTTATACAAAATTATTTATCTTTTAAATATGACCATATGATGAAAAAAAGAAGAAATCAATAAGTCAGTTCCTCCAAAGAAAAGAACACAATATTTGTGAATAAACTGCCATCATAACCGAGAAGGAAACCCCACCATCATCGGCATTTCTGAATTCTATTCACTTGATAAATATCTTTCCACAAAATAAAACAATATTCCTAAACAAAACTCTTTGTTATATTAAAATCAAAACAATCGTTGAATTAAAAAGAAAAACAATAACAAGTTAATAGTTAATTAATAAAGTATCTTTTTGCACAGCAATATGCAAATTAACTGAGATCACATATACAGAAGCAGTATATAAAACAGATAGGCTGGTGCTACTATTGTGTGAACTTGAATTAATTTAAAGATGGTTTGACCTCACCGTTTTTCTAAGAAATGGGTCTAATTTTTGCATTTATTCATTTATATATTATTATAATAATTAAGCAATTAATAGTAAACACAATTTATTGTTGATAAATTTAAATAATTTCTTGATAATTATTAGAGTGTTAGCCAAAGTACGAGCAGAGAGACAAGCATCGGCAAGTACTTGCATGGCATATTTTTCAAGAAAGCCTTGCTTATGCCAGTGTATGAAAGACTCATAAAACAATATTCTAAGAAATCCTATAAAAAAATGCTTATGTCTAACTTTCTAGAGAGGAGGTAAATAATAATATATGTATATATATATATATATATATATATATATATATATATATATATATATATAACGAAAGGAGTTTTGATATGAACACGCTGAGTTATCTCTCTCATATGGTGGCTGTTTATTCGATTTCGAATATGATCACTTTTGGTGTATCGATGTGATATTAGTGTAAAGGTTTCCAGTGAGAGGCGCTAATGTGGTATTTCATGCCTGCCAAACTTTTACAGACCATACCACAGAGGTGGCAGATGTTGTGATGATTTGAGGGGATGCCATAAATGAAGCCACCTCTTGTCCGTGCTCAATTTTGCAAAACATGCACTCCTGGTGATTCAACAAATCTGCACTTGCCATAGTTACCAAGTTGCACGCTTGGCAGCTTAAGTATTCCATGTTTCCTCCATGTGGTGGAGGTGTTACGTCACGTCCCGTCTCTTCCTAGCTGCTCTTTTCTGCTGCTGGTGTTTCATCCTATTCTTTTCAAAAAGCTTCTTACCTTCAAAAATCGCTTTCCTTCACCATAACCTATCTACAGCCACCCCCTCCCATCCTCCAACATCAATTCCAAAGCACTTCAAATCGTCTTTGAGACAATCTTTGAATCACTTACAAGGTTTATGCTGTGGGCGAGTATTCCCAGTTAGTTCCCTGTAAATCACCTGCTTATGCAATCTGTCATCAGTAAGACGAAGCCTGCATTTACTTATACAAGACTCGATGCTTGGAACAGCAGCTCGTTCAAACACTTCAGATATATAAAACGATCCACTACAAACAGTCTATGGCCTTCAACAAATATATCCGGTTCCTGATACCGGTTGCCAGGGGCTGGGGCAAACAGCCTTTGTCTAGCCCAGGTTTATTGTGATACCCATGCTTCTACACGCCCATGCAAAGCTATCCATGATATGTTGCATATCATTCTGCGAGTGAGCCATGAGATCCGTATCATCTGCATAGAGCAAATGTCGAACAACAGCAGAGAATGTCTTTGACAAAGTCTTAAAACGCTGTAAGTTATACAGCCGACCCGATGTGCAAAATCGAAGATACACACTTTTGTCAAAATATGTGCAGGTATATCACCCTGCTTAACACCATTGTCGACTGCAACGGGTTCAGAGGGACAACCATTGCAGTTGACACATGATTTCATGTTGTCATGTAGCTCACAAAGGAGTCTAACAAAGTTAGGAGGACATCTCAACTTATCCAACACCTTCCACAGCGCATCCCGATTAACTGTATTGAATGGTTTTGTCAGATCAACCTGATATAGATCTAGACGATATTCAATACACTTTTCCTGTATTTGACGTGCCATAAACATCATATCAGATTTCTTCTAAAGCCACACTGACTCTCAGGAAGCATTAAGGACAGATGTAGGCATTCAAGCTATTCAACAGGATTCTGGTAAATACCTTTTCTGTCCCATTCAAAAGAGAGATGTCTTTATAGTTGCGCCACTCATCTTACCTCCCTTTGCTCTTGTACAAAGAGATCATAATGGAATCACGCCAATCTAGGTAAACATGCCCGTCAAACCAGATGTTGTCAATTAACTCTTTAATTTGCACTGCCAATCGTCTTTCACCACAGCGAAGGACTAACACATGTATACCATTTCCACCAGGTGCTCTGCATCTCAATTGTCATATAGCCTCCTCCACCTCTTTGGGGGAAGGAACAGAATCGATTTCGGCAATGATAGCCCTCTGAGGCAAGCTATCTATCAGATCAGTACTGACTATCGACGGATTAGTGAACAGATCAGTATAATGTTCTGTCCATCTATCAAGTAGCTTGCTTAGATCCCTAATCAACTCTGCGCCATACTTGGATTTTAATGGGGTTACACTAGAATGGCTAATACCATAGACTGTTTTCATCAAGTCATAGATCGTTTTACTGTCCTTAACATCAGCGGCATGCTGAATATCACAATCCTTCTGTCGCCATCATTCATCCTTCATCCGTTTAAGTTCTCTCTGCAACTCTGATTTAATAGCTACGTATGACTGTTCCACAGACTTCAGATCCTGAGGTGGCAAGACGCTATCAATCCGTCTTTGATGAAGTTCATGCTTTTTCTGTAGCAGTTGAGCAATGTGAGCATTATTGTCATCAAACCAGTCTCAATGCTTTCTCTTTGTTATCCCAAGAACATCAACTGCTGTTTCATAAACACACTTCTTAAAACACTCCCATGTACCATCAAACGATATCTGCTCAAGTCTATTCTGTAGGTCTAGAGCAGTTTTCTCATCCTTCAGCTTTGCAGCATTTATTCTACGAGGACACTTGACATTGCCAAATCGCCTTTTCGGCTTACTTACGAACCTCATGTCAGCACACACCAGACGATGATTTGTCCAGCACTCGACATTCCCTTTGACTCGAACCTTGCAGACGTCCTTTAGATCGCATCTATGGGTGATAACATAACTGATCAAATGCCATTGCTTGGATTGTGGATGCATTTATGTGTCCTTATACTTTGGTTTCAGGTGGAAACACGTGTTAGTTATCACTAGATCCAGTTCCGAACACATTTGCAGCAAACGCAACCCACTCTTATTCATACTTCCAACTCCATAACGTCTGAGTGGACGCCACGTTTGATATTCCCTATCCACCTTCACATTGAAATCCCTCAGCAAGACAATTTTATCATCTCGCGCAACAGTGAGGATAACTCTTTTCAGATGATTTTCATAAAAGGATCTTATTAGCTCAGGTGGGCTGTCCAATGTAGGAGAATAAACAGAAATAAGAGTTGCAAATCGCTGACCAAATAGAAGCAAATCTAAAGTCATAATGCGCTCATTTAAACCACAAGGATGATTCTCGAGTTTAGAAACAATCCATTTTTTAAGAGCAAATCCTACACCATAGTTATGTCGTTCGCCTTCCTGTTTCCTGATCCAGTAAAATACATATTCAGATCCCTCCTCTACACGACTACCCTTCTTCCAACAATCTTGTCTCTCACAAGGCTGCTATATCAATATTGAAACGTAAAAGTTCTTGTCTAAAGTTGTCTTGCTGTTTGTCTCTCCAGCCAGTCAGAACCATAACGATCAAGTAAGGTTCTGACATTCCAACAAGCCATTTTCAAATTAAATTTCGTATTACTCATTACATTCATCCTGCTAAGCTAGACACTTGGTTGGTATCTACATATGAATCACATATAATCCTGTTGTTGTGCTGGTACTTTTGGTGTATGTGATTCATTATATATACACAAAAAGATCATTTGGATCAAATCTGACAAAATATTGAGTCATAAGTAGAAAAAGTAAATAACTGCACAACGAATCAAACTCAAGTGAATAGCTTACATGTTATTTCTATTTATTGAAAAACTAATTAAATTTTAATTACAAACGATAAAAAATATAAGCAATAGACATGAGAAGGTAAGGAGGTTGATGAGAGATATCAAAGGAAATACAGAAAAACGCAAATAGAAACCAGACAGAACGACAAAATAAATAGAGAAATGAAATATACGGTTATTCCCTTTTTTTCACTTATTTCTCAACATTATATATATATGTGTATGTATGTGTGTATGTATGTATGTGTGTATGTATGTATGTATGTATGTATGTATGTTGAGTAAATAAGTGGAAAAAAGTGAGTAATTGCACTTAATTTCTCAACATTTTTGCTTTCTCCATATATACCTAATAGCTAATTATATCATAATATATAATATAAATATAACATCTTATTAATCAAAGATGATGTAAGTGTTCAGATGACATCACATTATCATATTTAATGATAATATATAAAAATATTAAATAAAGTTAATCACAAAGCAATAAAATAAAAATATTTACAAATTTACAATTAACTATTTTTTTAATATTTTTATAAAATAAAAATAGTTTTAATCATAAAATAAGAAAAATAAAATAAAACATTAAAATACTAATGCTAATTCTAATCATATAGTGAAATAATGAAACTGAAAAGTTTAATTAATTTTTACATTTTAATAAAATAATTTTTCAATACAATGTATCTTTGCTCTTTTCCTTTTAACAAAAATAATAAATTTACAATTAAGTACTTTTTATCATAACTGTTGTGATCATAACAAGCAATTCATTTCACATTTAATTATATAATAATTATATTTCATAGATTTTATTATTTTAAACTCTTACTTATAAAAGTCTATGGGTAGTGTGATCCATAATAAAATATTAATACATAATTATATACAGAAATTTAAACATATTAAACATATATTACATCATAATATGAAATATAACATATGAATATATATCATATTATATAATATAAAATAATATTATAATATATTATAATATATATTATATTATAACATTTAAGCTTATATAGTATATCATACATACTATAAAATATACTATATAATATCATAATATATAATTTTATATATTATTTTATATAATATAAAATATTTATATATAGTTATATATTATATCATCTAAAATGAATATATATATATATATATTATAAAATATACATATATATACAGATATCATAATATAGTTACATAAATATATGTATGTATATATATATATATATATATATTAGCAATAGTCTTTTTTTTTCCACCCGCCCGTTTCATTGATTAAAAAAATGTTACCTCTGAAATTTATCCTACAATTTTGTTGTACGCGAAATTTACTTACATATGTATATCTCATAATATAAGTATAAAATATATGTCATATTACATTGAAGCCTAGTACAATGTGTTATAGTGATAAATACAAATATATGAACATACAATTATTATTAGAGAAGCGAAACAACAATTGTGACCATATGATCATCTTAGAGGTCACACTATGGTAAAAACAACACAAGACAAGTCGTAGGGATAACTTGGTTGTGTTCAGTGGGTGTGTGTGCATGATACTGTTATGGCTAGGAACCCAAAAGCTGTTGATCATTCTCTGGTCGTGTTGGTCCCAGTGATAACCTTTTTTGTCCCACGCCGAGATCCTTCTCCTATTGTTCACTCTTGCCAATCTGCCTCACAGCCAGTGTCTCACAAATATATCTACTCTTGACCGAAAATCCTAGATGTCCGGGTTTTTTTCTCAGTTACTTTCAGCTTACTTCAACCAGAAACTAGATACTTCCTTCCAAATTCTCTATCTTGTCCTCCCCCCACTCAGATAACTGTTCATGGCATCACTTTTTCTGTGTAGTACAATGGATCTGTTGCCTTCATATTGTCATTCATTTCCTATCTAATTTCTTCCGGTGGTCCTGGTTGTTGGGAGTGGAGCAGTCTATAGTATCACACAATAATAGAAAGTGATAATAAAGATAGTGTGTTACCTGTCGTATATATTTATTCCATTAGTTATATCTTTTTTATATGCATAATGTCCGATTGTCCATTTCTGAACGAACAATCGAATGTTGCCATCATCTGTAATTTGGCAATGTATGGAACATGATTGATGTGACATCCAGTTACTGTGACCTTACACTACAGGTAATACACTATCATCCTTGTTGTTGGATTATATTATTATTGTTTCTTTTTATCTATATATCATTGTATGTTATTATATTTTTAGTTTCTGTTTATCATGCATTGTTTTCTTCAATAAAATACTTCAAGCAAACTACACCACTCTCCTATATATTATATCATGATCGATAATATATTATGCATATTATATAATGTATTAGTAAATTATTAAAAAAAGGGGAAAGGCAAAAAGTTTGGTTGAATAAAAAAAGAAAGTTAAAATTGTGTGAAAATGTGTTTAAGGAATAGGGAGGAAGAATAAAAATTTTTAAAAAAAGTAAATTTCCTTTAAACTTTTTAGGTCGTTTCTGGAAAAACAAAAAAGAATTTTAAACAAAAATATTTTGATTTCACACACAAAAAATAAAACATCTTTTTCTTCATTTTAATAAAGACAAAAATATTTTTTTTTAACTTGTTTTCATCATTAAAATTTAAGTAAACAAAAAAATAAATAAATAAATAATAATAATATAGATGAAAGAATAATATACTTAAATTAAAAGAATGCATTCAACTTTCTTAAGTTCATTTCATTTCTTATCTTATAAAATAAAAACGTTTTAAAAAATAAAACATTTAAAAAATAAATAATAAATATTTTTAAAACAATCAGACACACCGAATCATTAAAAATATTTAATTCCTTATTTTTCAAAATTAGATGAAAATTTTTTATACTTATGAAAAACATATTCAGAAATTACATTTTTTGTCTCACATGAAAACATTTTGAAAATTAAATAGGAAATATAGTTAAAACAAGGAAGAAATCAGCTATACCAATCTGACACATCAAACAAAACCAACACTAAATCATAAAATTTCAGTTTTTCCTCATTTAAAATTAAGAAAACAAAACAAGAAATATCATTTTCTAATTTTACAATATAATTTTTTTTAAATAAATATTTATTTGTTTAAAAAACAGTCAATACAATTCCTACGATTTTGTCATTAAAAATTGTGACAAAATCATTTCAATTATTTTTCATAAGGTCAACATGTATATAAGATTAAAACAACGTACATTTTCATGTGTTTGTAAATAAAGATTCATGGCTAAAGGTCTTTAAAATAGCTAAAAGAATACCATTATTAATATCAGTAAAATTGTGATCTGAGCAGATCGTCATTAAAGAGACAATTATATATATATGTGTATGTATGTATGTCAGTGTGTGTATAAATATAAATATTATAAGTGTTATAAATATATATTAATAAAAATAATTGTATTATTAGTTTCTATATTCATAGGTAAGTGTGATCTATAAAGGATGTGAGTTATCATCCTTAAAGCATGAAAACTTAAGCCAAATTACGGTCTGTGCATGCAAGTTTTAATCTTTTCTAGGGGGCGCTTTTGTTTTGTTGTAAAGGCAAGACGTTAGCAAAAAACTTGCTTTGTGTTTCCATTCTAACCGAGACATAATAAATGGCCGTGAGGTAGTAGAAGATGATGCGAGGAAGTGATATGGAAGTATATAACACCGGCAATGAGCTGAAGGTTATTAAGATTAAAAAAGAAACACTGAATGGATGATGTATTTAGAGGTTTGGCATAGAAGTATTTCAAATTAAAAAAACAACAGAAATGGCGTTGATGAGTACTTTACGGGAATGGAACTATGTAGAGGAGTCTTGGAATAATTACATCGAACATGTAAAGTTTTTTTCAGAGCAAATGATATTGAAAATTAAGGTAAGAAAAAGACTTATCTAGATGGAGATATTGAGGGGACCGCCAAGGGGTGTGTAAGCTGTCTGCTAAATCAGAAACAATCCAACAGGAAGTACCCAAGTCAACTCTGGGAAAGAATTCACATCGACTCGTCCAGTTTTTATGTTGTTAATCGTGGTGAATGCCCACTCAAATGGATGAAGGTTTGTGTAACGAAAATATGAAGTTGAGGGGAATCTTTGCGACACATGGTTTACCTCTGCTAATTGTAAATGACAAATGCCCTTGTTTCTCCAGTGATGAATTCAAAATGTTTTTAGAGGCCAATGCGATTAGACATATATTCACAGCTCCTTACCAACCGTCCTACAACAGGCAGGCTGAGTGTAACATGTGTAAATTCAAGGAAATAATGAAGAGGATGGGCAAAAACCTGAAAACATCCATGGAACATAAGTGAACAGATTCCTTTTTAACTTCAAAACAACTCTGTACACAGCAATTGGGATTCCTCCAGCTGTTCAAGCAGCAATTAAGAACATTAGATTAAGAACATCCTTTCATCTGTTAAAGTCCCAACATCTGGCCCTCCAGCTTGATTAATTGCAACTCAATGGATTATGTGTAAGGTGCAGTTCAGAAATACACTAGCCGTATCACCTGCAGCACCAACGATGAGATGATTAACAGGATCAAACTGGGGTTCAGGCATCTCTCAAATGCTGCATGTTCCAGCTTCAGGTTCTGCCTTGTCACCATGGTGGAGGTTCAGAATGGATTCTTCGAGTGAACTTTTAAATGTGCTGGTGTCAGATAAGTACATAGTGAGATGTCTCGACAAAATTGTGGTAGTCAAGCCTATGTATATGTTTTTTTCTTCATTGTTGGAGACACAGTCTTCCAAGGGACATGAAAACTCATATACTAGGTTTGTCATCCAAAAACTTGGTAGAAAGTATATGGAGCTAGTGAATTGTTTGTGAGGGCAGTTTTTGATGGAGTAAGACGTGGTCTCTTTGGGTTTTTCAGTGGTTTTCTCAGGAATCTTATACCTTATAAAACAATTTCATTTATATATGGAGGTAAGGGGCCTGATTAATTGAAAATTATTCACTCATATGCCTGTTTGTGACCTTGAGTGAGTACAATAAGGGGTTTAGGGGTACAGTAACAATGTGGATATAATGAGGGGTTTAGGGGTCGGGTACCCCTAGATATGGTATAAGAGTTTATTTGGAATCACTGGTAACCCTTTTCATGTGAAAGATTGACCCTGGAAACAAGTAAAAATCCAAGATGTATTGATTTATCATGAAAACTGACCGAGTTAGTGCTTCACATGTAAATGGAAAATGACTTGTAAACCAAAAAAAAGCCATATTCGAAATTTGAAACTTTCCCATACTCGAATCTTGTCCAATTTTTATGTATGTAGACTAGACCCAAACCAGCACAAAACCACCAAAAAACAAAATGTTGCAATTTGGAGGGGGGGCGGGGTCAATCAGTATATTGACCTGTTTAATCGAGAAGGTAATTTGCTGTTACAGTTAAAAGTGCAGGAATTTTATTGGTAGGTTTTATATACGTTGATGTGAAGAATTCATTATTATTAGTATCTATTAGAAAATCTAAGAATGAAATGTTATTGTTTTTGTTTAGTTTGTATGTAAATTTGAGTACAGAGTTATTTTGGAAAGTGTTTTGCAATGTGTTAATTTCATTAATATTTTTGCTAAATATTAAAATGTTATCAACATATCGTAAACAACAATAGCAGATATAGAAATAGAAAGGCAGATTACTGATATATCAATAACGGTTAAACTTCTAATTTTCCATAGGTCAGATAGCTTAGCGATGTGTGTGTTTGTGTGTATGTAATAAATAGTCAAATAAATACTTAAAGTATAAAACTGTATAACAGAAAGTATATTGTATTAAGAAATATGTACATCATAACAATTCATGTTGAAATATTATTACTACAGGAATATATATATATATATATATATATGCACACACAAAGATATATATAGATATGTATATATATATATATGCACACAAATCATATATGGAATTGCCTTTGGAATTTGATTCTCATAAGAATCTATCTGAGCTATAGAAAAGAATTGTTTTGCTTTATATTGTTATATTATCAGATATTATATATGGATATATATGCACACTAATATACACAAACACACACACATATATATATATATTAGACATATATGTATATATATGTATATATACATACACACATATATACACTTATACATGGGTATACATATATACTAACACAAACATATGCTTGCTGTTTGTGCACTGTTATCCCTTTTTCGTCTATTACTGCATAAATGGCTTTTAAGGCCAGCTACAGAAATGCATGACCTGTAGTATATATATATATATATATATATATATATATATATATATATATATATATTGGCAGCAAATATATATATACATACGTGTCGAAATTTATATATACACGCATATTTACACATATCGATATATCTAGACACATATATACACATACATACATCCAAACACATACATCCATACACATACACATATATATACACATCCATGTATGTATGCATATACACGTATATCTATACAGGTATACATGTATAGCTATACACATATGTATGAATATATAGACATTCATATATATGAATATATATATATATACACATATACATATTCACACACATAGATGAATAGAAAGATATTTATTTTATATAAACTTAAATATGCAGATAGATTCCAATCATGTATAAGTAAATAGAAGAAGTTAATATGTTAATATGTTATTAGTACTGACCTCTGCATGATGCTCTTCATTTTGTTGTAGCACTTCAATACATAATTCAGCAAGATGAATAACATCCTCCAGACGTTTCTTTGGAGAAACCTCTTCTTGCAGAGACTCTGTGGAAGAGAGAATCGATAAAGACAATCATAACAAGGAAAAGCAATTTTAAAAAGAACACGATTTTCTTGATTTGGAGATGATACCACACCTGAAAACTGTATCCTTTTAAATGCTGTATCATGGATACGTCTCACTGAGCACTATCATATTTTGAATAGATGTTTCTAAACACATACAGGGGTCAAACATATAATTGCAACACTTGTTAAATTCCCAAAAAGTTGATGATGATATTCAGCTTGAATCGAACCGTTTGTGTTGTAACTTCACTATTTTGGTGTTGATTCAACTCAGCAGTTCCTTCTTTTTATCATTTTTTGCTTAATTTGTGTTTAATATGGATCAAACATGGCAGGTTATACCTCTCTCCCTAAAAACTTAAAAGAAGAAACTGAAATTTTGGAAATATTTATTAACTTGTGTCTGTGTAAGTTAGCCATGCTGATGACGGCTGTGAGCCAGAAACACGTGTCCATGGATTACTTTTATGTACGTATAAAATTAATATATGTATATTAACGAAAAATACGGCCTTTGAAGTTTAGGACGACTAATAATGCAGTTTTCTGCATCTTAATCACTTAGGAAGTGAAACAATTGAAATAATAGTAAGCTCAATAACAACGAGCTGAAAATCACCTATAAAAATAATTACATAGAAATACATTAAATACTTGGGTGATAAAAATCGTACATATTTCTACACAGAGAGTCTTGGCCCAGAGGTAGAACGCTGGACTATGGACATCAACATCGAGGGTGATGACGGCTATGAACGTGTCCATGGATTACTTTTATGTACGTATAAAATTCATATATATATATATATATATATATATATATATATATATCCTAACAGAGCTACACAGCATCACCTATAGTCGTAAGTTCCGTAAATTACAGAAAAAATTAAAGTAAAACTAAACAATCTGCTCAATATTGTAATTTGAAATGTTCAAATGAATTTTGAGGCAAAATCAAAGCAAAAATATTTATTTCCAGGTTCGAACTCATAACCTGTTTCTAAGTATGGCAGCCAATTGTGCCACCGAGATAAGTATTCCTTTCCTCTATCTCTTTACTTTCTCTCCATCCTCTCTCTCTTTTCCATAGTCAAATGTAGGTCAGCAAAAGGCAATGAAAGAAAGAAAGTGAAAAAGAACAAATTAAGCCTTCTTTTCCATCTTTTTCTTTTTCACAGTAAATCTCTAAAAGTTTATCTTATTAAATTTTCTCCTGGTGTCAATGAGGACAGTTAGAGTAGATGGGAGTGAGAAGGTAAAAGCTCCTGCCCCCTCCTCCTCCTCCTCATCATCATCATCCTCCTCTCACGTGGCTAAGAAATATAGAAAACTCACCAAGAGAAAAATAAGACTTGAACAGGATTAACCATAAAGGAAAGTTGAGTGAGTTATCTGTATCTATTCGGTCTTCGCTCGGCTATAAGCCTTGTTAGCCGAATAGTCAAAGCAACGTCTGCATATGACGTTCCCACTTTCAGAGGCGCAGGTTCGACTCTTGTACTAGTCTCAGTCACATTTTTCTCATTGTTATTTTTCTATGTTTTTCAACTCCGTGAGATAAATAAACCATTTATTTGAAGAGTATTACAGACATAAACACAAGTGACAACCGGGGTGGCAGAGTCGAAAAGTATAAGGTCCAACTCCAACTACTAAATTTTTTTAAATTCTGACTCCAGCTTCTAGAATTCCCAAATATCCGACTGTGAATTCGATTCCTTGTTTTGATGTTTTGAATCTGTTGATTCTTCAGAGAGAAAAAAATCTGTCTCTGACTCCTTTCAAAACCTCAGACTCTTGACTCTGCAAACCTGGTGACAACCAAAAATCAGTGTGGTACATAATATACGTATGGAGAAAAATGTTGTTGTAGCATTTTGATACATAATTCTGCAAGATGAATAACATATGCTATTTTCAAATTTTTACAAAAAATGAGAAAATAAAGGGGGAAAGAGGTTGGGGGAATCAGAATGGCACCTTTCTTCTTCTCTTTATCTCCCATGCCTATGTAATCATTTTAATAAAAAATTATTGCTTAACCTAATAAGTGCATTTTTTATCTATAAAAATGGATTTAATTATTGCATCAATTTAATTGAAGGCAAACAAATTAAATATTTTAATAAATAAATTAGTTGAAAACATAATAATTCGTGGCTTCCTGTATGCTTGTATCATCTGGTCATAGATCAAAATCATTAGAAACTCATTCAAATGTGACTAAATGTCAAGATTTTCGCTGGAGTTTAGTATGCAAGGCCATGTTGACCTGCACTGGGCTGATTTACACATGTTACGCACAACATATCAAAAATACATTTACATAAAATCTTGGTTTTCATGTATTCTAAAATCATAAGTTCCATGCATTAATGTACAAATTTTAAGCAAAGACAATCAAAATAAATAAATATATATATATATATATATATATATATATATATATATATATATATTATTATTATTATTATTATTATTATCAGACATGCTTAAATTTCAGCCAGCTAAAAATAAAAGAAAGAAAGAAAAAAAAAAAGGTTGCCACATTTACTTCCAAAATCGTACAATGTCATGCATGGTTGTCAGCCGATAGCTGAAAAAAATACAAAGCAAGAAAAGAAACACACAAAATGAAGCTTTAAAAAAAAGTAAGGCACGAGTTGTCTCCCAATGCTAATGCTACTGAATTAATAAGTAGATACAGTAAAAAAGTAAGGTATGAGTTGTCTCATAATGCTAATGCTACTGAATTAATAAGTAGATACAGTAAAAAAAAGTAAGGCATGAGTTGTCTCCCAATGCTAATGCTACTGAATTAATAAGTAGATACAGTAAAAAAAGTAAGGCATGAGTTGTCTTCCAATGCTAACGCTACTGAATTAATAAGTAGATACAGTAAAAAAGTAAGGCTTGAGTTGTCTCCCAAAGCTAACGCTACTGAATTGATAAGTAAATACAGTAAAAAAAAGTAAGGCATAAGTTGTCTCCCAATGCTAACACTACTGAATTGATAAGTAAAAACAGTAAAAAAAGTAAGGCATGAGTTGTCTCCCAAACCTAACGCTACTGAATTGATAAGTAAATACAGTAAAAAAAAAGTAAGGCATGAGTTGTCTCCCAATGCTAACGTTACTGAATTAATAAGTAGATACAGTAAAAAAGTAAGGCATGAGTTATCTCCCAATGCTAACGCTACTGAATTAATAAGTAGATACAGTAAAAAAGTAAGGTATGAGTTGTCTCCCAATGCTAACGCTACTGAATTAATAAGTAGATACAGTAAAAAAAGTAAGGTATGAGTTGTCTCCCAATGCTAACGCTACTGAATTAATAAGTAGATACAGTAAAAAAGTAAGGCATGAGTTGTCTCCCAATGCTAACACTACTGAATTAATAAGTAGATACAGTAAAAAAGTAAGGCATGAGTTGTCTCCCAATGCTAACGCTACTGAATTAATAAGTAGATACAGTAAAAAAAGTAAGGCATGAGTTGTCTCCCAATGCTAACGCTACTGAATTAATAAGTAGATACAGTAAAAAAAGTAAGGTATGAGTTGTCTCCCAATGCTAACGCTACTAAATTAATAAGTAGATACAGTAAAAAAAGTAAGGCATGAGTTGTCTCCCAATGCTAACGCTACTGAATTAATAAGTAAATACAGTAAAAAAGTAAGGCATGAGTTGTCTCCCAATGCTAACGCTACTAAATTAATAAGTAGATACAGTAAAAAAGTAAGGTACGAGTTGTCTCCCAATGCTAACGCTACTAAATTAATAAGTAGATACAGTAAAAAAGTAAGGCATGAGTTGTCTCCCAATGCTAACGCTACTAAATTAATAAGTAGATACAGTAAAAAAGTAAGGTACGAGTTGTCTCCCAATGCTAACGCTACTAAATTAATAAGTAGATACAGTAAAAAAGTAAAGCATGAGTTGTCTCCCAATGCTAACGCTACTAAATTAATAAGTAGATACAGTAAAAAAGTAAGGTACGAGTTGTCTCCCAATGCTAACGCTACTAAATTAATAAGTAGATACAGTAAAAAAGTAAGGCATGAGTTGTCTCCCAATGCTAACGCTACTAAATTAATAAGTAGATACAGTAAAAAAGTAAGGCATGAGTTGTCTCCCAATGCTAACGCTACTAAATTAATAAGTAGATACAGTAAAAAAGTAAGGTACGAGTTGTCTCCCAATGCTAACGCTACTAAATTAATAAGTAGATACAGTAAATAAGTAAGGCATGAGTTGTCTCCCAATGCTAACGCTACTAAATTAATAAGTAGATACAGTAAAAAAGTAAGGTACGAGTTGTCTCCCAATGCTAACGCTACTAAATTAATAAGTAGATACAGTAAAAAAGTAAGGCATGAGTTGTCTCCCAATGCTAACGCTACTAAATTAATAAGTAGATACAGTAAAAAAGTAAGGTACGAGTTGTCTCCCAATGCTAACGCTACTAAATTAATAAGTAGATACAGTAAAAAAGTAAGGCATGAGTTGTCTCCCAATGCTAACGCTACTAAATTAATAAGTAGATACAGTAAAAAAGTAAGGCATGAGTTGTCTCCCAATGCTAACGCTACTGAATTAATAAGTAGATACAGTAAAAAAAGTAAGGCATGAGTTGTCTCCCAATGCTAACGCTACTAAATTAATAAGTAGATACAGTAAAAAAGTAAGGCATGAGTTGTCTCCCAATGCTAACGCTACTGAATTAATAAGTAGATACAGTAAAAAAGTAAGGCATGAGTTGTCTCCCAATGCTAACGCTACTGAATTAATAAGTAGATACAGTAAAAAAAGTAAGGTATGAGTTGTCTCCCAATGCTAATGCTACTAAGCAAATGATGTAACTAGTAATCACAACGTTTTGTTAAATTTCGGAGGAAAATGAATACGTTTATTTTTAGATATTTGTGAAAAACAGCAATATTTTCCAATTTGTTAGGCATCTTTTAGTCGTCGTCAGAGAGAAATCTGATTTTTTTTTAGGTCACTGATACTTGTTGTATGCAAAGAACCGATAATCCTAACTTTTAGTGGATACGAAAATTTAAGAATTACAATTCAGGGCATTTTAGGCCCCTGAATAACAAAGCAGTTTTCCAGAAAATGTGGCTACGTCAGTTTTCTGTGTTCCTATTGATATAACTTGTAAAAGTTATATGAATAGAAAAATGTAAAATTTTATGAAAAATTGATGAAACAATTTTGAGAAAATCAGAACGAGAGTAACAGACAAAAACATAAAATATCATCTATTGTATGAAAGACGCGAGAGAACAATATATCCATGAGGTTTTATTTTGTTCAGAATTTTATACAAACATACACAACTGTTGTGATGTGGTGGTTGAGTGGTGAAACACAAAACAAATTTCAAGGTATAAAAAGAGTTATCTCTCTTTCACATAGAAATCTCTTTAGATGGAATATAATTTATCATCTAACAATAACTATTTATAGTTATCTATAGACAGATGAGTTCTTATTCAAGGAAGATCATTTTAGACTGGAAAATTTTATTTAATTGAGAAAATCTCCAATAAGGATGGGTAATCAATGATATAACTTTCTTATATATATATATATATATATATATATATATATTTGTATTTAAGTAAAATACCATATATATTTCTATAAAATAAAACTCCAACACGGGAGGTAATTTGTAGCATTATTTTGTTACCAACCTAATAATAAAGTTGAGTCGAAACTGATTGATTGGCTTTTGAAGTTCAAAGAACGACAAGTTTGGTAAGTTTCAAAAATTCATTCCAACAAGCAAAATCTTAATAAAAAAATTGTAATAAAATTATGTATTTAAACAGATGCAAGTAAAATACAAGGGTGAGTCAAAAGTTGTGTAATATTTGCATACTTGTCAGCTTGTAGCGCATATATTACATGACCAAAGCAGTTAATGCCATGGAAAGTACAACCGCTGCAGTTTGTAGTTTCATGGTAGCTGGTGTGTGTTGATGCATTGTGTATTTCTTCACTTCAAGTTGTGACTTGAAAGACACATAGATGGATGTGCAATATAGTCTAATTTGAAAACTGGACCATGATGCAGTGGAAGCAACTAAAAGTACATTTGGTGTGTGAAAGATGACAGCACAGTTAATCACAGTACAGTGACCAGATGGTTTAAGAAATTATGTTACATTTCCACATACCGATGAGTGTATGAACCATTAGACACCCATGTCGTCGTCGTCGTCGTGAACACAGGTTCTTTTCATCTGCTGATAAACCCACTGAGATGCCGATGTTTATAAAAAAAGTTAATTTTAAACAAGAGACAGTCGCAGAAAACATCAGAATAACAGACCACTTGTGTATGTGTAAGAGAGAAAGACAGACAGATAGACGGATAACTCATATCACTAGACCCAGCCACACTGCACGCTGCCCATTCACCATTAGAGACAGTAGCCAGGCACATCTTTTCAGCTTGAAGGCAGCCAATGAAACAGAAAATCCTCAGACAGAAGTCATGTGATTTCATCGACTTCTGCTTTGAAGTCACCTCTGATGGTTCAGGAAATTACAGAACAGTAACCAGATGATTAAAGAAATTATATTACATTGAGCAGATGATTCAAGGAATTACAATTATCAGATGGTTCAAGAAATTATATTACAGTGACCAGATGGTTAAAGAAATTACAGTAATCAGATAGTTCAAGAAATTACAGTACAGGTTTGGTTTGGTTTGTTTCACGGCATAGCAACCAACTATGGGTTATGCCGAATAAAGTTGTCACATGCAATTCCAATTATTTCACATTGTCTTGAAAGACAATGAAAAGTGAAATAAAGAATTTGTGATTAAATTTTTTGGAACAGTCCAACTTCCTTGATGAAGTCTAAGATTTTCGTCACATTTATGTTTTTAAATAAATCTTTAAAATTTTTGGAGTCGTAATATTTGCTTCGAGTTTGTTGCAGATCTTGACAGTCTATTAATATACGTTTGACTGTGTAAGATTGTTGACATGCTATGCTCATTGGAGACTCCTCTCCTTCCAATAAGTGCTTGTGAGTGATATACATGTGTCCTATACGGAGTCTGGTTATCTTCTTCTCTTCTTGCTTTTCTATAGTCCAGGGGCCACTCATCTATAGTTGGCCAAATCTTGTATAACTTATTATTTTGGCACTCATCCCAATATTCTTTGATTATTCTGTTAATAGAAGGTCGAAGATCAGTGTATGGAATCCTAGTATTGGTTGGTGTCATTTTTAATGATTCTTTTGCGGCTTTATCCGCTCTTTTATTGCCACAAATGCCGACATGACTTGGTATCCAGCATAATTTGATTTTACATTTTTTGTTGTTATAAATAGTGGTGATCTAATTTAAGATTTTCACGACTAATGGGTTATCCAGATTTTTGTTCTTCATCGCTGTGAGTACAGATAGGGAGTCAGAGAAGATGATAAATCTATCAGTGCTATTATCTTATATTATCTTTAAAGCCAAGTATATGGCTGCAGCTTCTGCACTGAAAATTGACGTCCTGTCAGGTATCCTATATTGCATTTTAGCCTTATTTAAGACAGCCGCACACCCAACTCTATTCGATTCTTTGGATCCATCTGTATAGATGTATTTATAGTCGGAATGATGGTGTTTTATGCATTCAAATTCATCCTGAAATACAATTGGATTGATTTGGCTCTTTGAAGCTGTTGCTAAATCAAGGATATAAGTTGGTTGTTCTAATTCCCATGGTGGAATTTTGGAAATTATTGATTGGTGGATGAGACTTGAGTCCAATTCCAGTTTATTTCTTACTTCCTCGATGTGGTAGATAAAAGGTCTGATGGCACTGATTTTTCTCTCAAACAGTCTTATATCGTGGGCAGGATTTGATGGACATGATGATAATTTTGTCACATACTGAAGTGCCAATTTTTCTCGCCTTAGATGTAAAGGACCTTCATTCGCTTCAACATACAAACTTTCCACTGGAGACGTGCGAAATGCCCCCAATGCGAGTCTTAGTCCCTGGTGATGGATAGTTTCCAATTGCTGCACCGTAAATGAAACTTCCATAATCCAGTTTCGATCTCACAATTGCTCGGTACAGATTGAGTAAGGATTTCTTGTCCACTCCTCAGTCAGTGTGAGCTATCACTCTCAGTAGATTAATCTGTCCTTTTTTATTTGTGTTTTTACTGCCCCACATTTCATTATGGCTATTAAAATCACCCAGCAGTAAAATTGGTTTGGAGAGCTGTTTTATTAAGTCATTCAGCTTGGATTCAACTATGTTCTCACCTGGTGGCAGATAAATGGAGCAGATTGTGATGGTCCTATGTAACGTCACTGATACAGTAACCGCCTGTATGTTCGTGTCAAGCAGTATTTGCCTTTGCAGAATTGTATTTTTCACAACTATGGTTGTTCCACCAGAGGCTCTATCAGCTTCTTCCTTTATATAGTTGTATATAGTCAAGTTTTTAATTTTAAACTCACTATCTTGCCTAAGGAATGTTTCCTGTAGACAAGCAACTGCTGGGCACATTCTCATAAGGAGAACCAATTCCTCATAATTTGCTCTAACTCCTCTCACATTCCATTGGATGATTTTATCCAACATAGTTTATTCAATCTGACTCTGAGGTATTTGTCATTTCTATATCTATTTTCTCTGAATCACTGACTTTTTTTTTTCCCAATTCAACAGAGATGGGTTGTTTCTTTTTGACCAGTTCTTTTTTGGTTTCTTTGGGTTTTGCTCCCGAGGCATCTGTGACCAGGCTCGGTGGGCGCACCGGTGACCGTTGTTTTTTCCGACTTGTATCTGCATTCACTACCATCGGCTCACTTGTCACCTTTGTCTCTGGCTGCTTTGGTGTTTCCTTCACCTCCTCCCGAGCTACACCCCAAGCATCCTGTAAGCATTTCTGAAGTGCAGCCACTCGTCCAGTCTAAGTTTCAGCAACTGCTGAACTAGTTGTATATATTTAGACTCTTTCTCAACTGGGGGAGTTCTGATTTGTTTTGTTTTTTCCGTAGTAGTTCCTATTATAGTGGCATAAGATTGGGGCTTCATATAAGCCTCCACAATCTTCCTAGCCTCAGGGAATGCTATATTTCTCGTGTGTTTCACTGTCATGATCTCTTTCTCTTTTTTAAAGTGGTCACATAATCTTGAAAATGCGGGGTGATCCCCATGACAGTTTACGCATCATTTTTCCTTTTGGCACTCGTCCTCAATGTGGGACGGGTCCCTCTCACCACATTTACCACATACTTGCTGACTCCTACATAAGTCCTTATGGTGGCCAAACTTCTGGCATTTGAAACACCGCAAGGGGTTTGGAATGTAGGGCTCCACTCTTTCGGCAGTGTAGCCAATCTTCACCTCTTTTGGTATTGTTGTTGAATTAAATGTTAATATATATGTGTTGGTCATGATCGACTCTCCACCTCTTTTTATTGTTATTCTTCTGTGACTGGTGACTCCCTGCTGACGCAGTGCCATCCTAATCTCTTCCTCCGTCGCCAGACCAAGTTCCTGGCTTCGGATGACTCCTCTTGACGTATTAAGTCTTTCATGGGCATATGCCTTACATTTAACATTATGAAAATTTGTCATTTTTAGGATAATTTTGGCTTGTTTAGAGTTGGTAACCTCCACCAGAAGGTTACTGTTTTGTATTTTTAACGGTCTTTGGGGTTATCTTACTGCTTATCACCTTTTCAATCAGAAAAGGTGACAGTTTAGCTAGTGGTGTTTCCTCCAGAGATTCTATTATGATGAATTTTGGTAAGTCGTTAATTTCGTTGTCAGACGAGTCCAAAAAATAAGGCATGCATATAGTTGAAGGAAGAATAAAACGTAGTTTAAAAGTAACACAAAATATTTATATATGTACAAATCTTACATGGTAAAATGTTAGTCTGAAATGTTCGTTGGAAGTCAGGTCCGAGAATAGTAGTAAGCACATGTGTGCGACCATGTTTGTATGTATGTGTGTAGCCATGTGAGAGGCTTGACGTTGGGAGGTGACGGTGGTTAAGTGGATAACAACACGGACTGAAGACCTGAGTGTTTCAAGTTCAAATCCAGTCGGTTCCACAGTACCACTTTCACTTAAGGATGTTGGCAACCTTCTTGTGGTCCTTCTCGATGTCTTTCCAGAAAGATTTCTAACTAGAAAAACATCGGGGAAACTAATGTCAACACCAGAATCATCTGATTCACACGAAAGAAGAAGAAGGCTTGACGTTAGTATGTCAAAGTGTGGGAACGTGTGTGTCGCCTTTTGTTTGTGGTTGTATGAATGTGCGTGCATGCACGCGAGTTGATTAGTTGTTTAGGCATTTGTATGCGTGTCTTTGTCAGAAGTGTGAGGTTGTGTGCATTGAAGAATGATAGGAGTGTAAGCCATTGTGTGTGTGTGTGGGTGTGTGTTTAGTAGTCAGCTGACACGCTGGTACCTCTCGCTAAACTTGTATTCTGTTAAGTGTCCGAAAGACAGAGAGGGAAAGAGAAAAGAGAGGCAGATTTTGTTGCGCAGTCTGCTTTTATATTGTTTGACTAGTGGTTTGGTCGACGTGGTGAGAGGAACCCCACGTGATCAACATTTTTGGCTTTTTTTGTGCCTTTTTGTTAGATAGTCTCTGGAGGCTGGTTTTATGTCCCCAGTTTGAGCTTTTGTTGTTAAAGTGAATTTGGTATTGCTTTCTGTTTTTCTGTTTATGCCGATATGATAAAATAAGCCTACCTATCACTATGACGTCATGTATATAAAAAAAATATTGGAAAAATTACTACATAATTGCATTGATTGATTTCCAAATTAGTACTTAATAACGTTGATTTAGATGAAAAACGTACCCCACCCACAAAACCCGGTCCAGTTTACCTATTAGATATTAAAATATGTCCTCAAATAGCTTACGTGGTTATAAATCGTTATAACGGCTATTTTCTTTTTAAATTTGAATACTCCCTCCCCTCGACGTAAGAAGAAGAAGATGGTTTTATTTACAAATATATCATACCTCGTGATCTGCAGCTCTGATCTGGTTGGATAAATAAAACGTCAGACAAAGACTTTTTGAAAATATTTTTCCACTCCTCACGCTGAAATTATTGTAAATAAAATATTTTTTTAAACAAATCGGGGATCATCTAAGACCAAGCCAAAGACTGAATGAGGTAAGTTTCTAGCGTAGGGTAATTACCAATTTTTTCTGACAAATTTGTAAGACAAAATTGGATGATCATCGACCCCCCTTTCTTCCCCAAATGAGTCAGGCTCTATGCCTAAAGCCTATTAGACTTTTGATACCTTGTGATCGAATGTAACCATTTTTGTGTAAATAAAGAAAATAAAAATGTCGCTTCTTGGTCTTTTGGCTAAGATCAAAGTAATTTGATAATAGCCTAAATAGGACGGTTCCTAGAGCAAATGTGGTATTGTGGTGACTGAGATGATTCTAGTTAAAAGTAGGATAGACATTTTTATTACTTTAGACCAAGGATGACCAACGACGCCCATTTTTCCCCACACTTTTGATAGCCTTGTGCCTAATTTGTTTTAAATGTAAATCTTCTATATTTTCTGCAAATAAATAATTCAAAGTGTAGTATCTGTTCTGATACTACACTCTTTAACCAAAAATCAGAATTTCATTGACAGCCCAAGCTTTACTTCTCACAGGATTTACCTTATTCGCCTGAGGCGCCCCCACCGTCGAATGGCCACACTCTCCCAGTCTTTACCATATTCACTTGAGGTGCCCCTACCAGTGAATGCTGATGCCCTCCCAGGTTTTACCTTATTCACTTGAGGCGTCCCTACCGGCAAATGCTGACACTCTCTCAGGCTTTACCTTATTTGCCCGAGACACCCCTACCAGTGAATGCAGACACTTTCCTAGCTTTTACCTTATTCGCCTGAGAAGACCCTATCAGTGAATGTTACCCCCTCCCAGGCTTTTGCATAATTGTCTGCTGCGCTCCTACCGGCGAATACCTACACTCTCCTAGTCTTTCCTTATTCGCCCCTACCGGGTAATGCCGACGCCCTTCAAGGCTTTACTGTAATCACCTGATGCGCCTTTACCGGAAAATGCTGATACTCTCCCACGTTTTACCTTATTCACCTGATGCTCCCCTACAGACGAAAAAGAAGAAAAGAGAAAAAGAAGAAAACAAAATTGAAAAAGAAGACTAAAAAGAAGAAGAAGAAAAAAAATGGTTGCTAGTTTATTGCTGATGACCTGAGCCACCCCTACAGAGAAATGCTGACGGGGTTGCAGTCCTGGGAGATGCACTCTGCTAAGCCTGTACCTTCACCCTTTCAGAGGTGGTGAGTTTATAAAAAGCATGCCACCAGGTAATGCAGACACTCATCCAATCTTTACCGTAATCTCCTGAGGTGCCTTTACTGGTGAATGCTGACGCCCTCCGAGGCTTTACCGTAATCACCTGATGCACCCCTAAGGCGAATGCCAACACTCTTCTAGGCTTTACCTTATATGCCTGATGCTCCCCTACCGGCGAAAAAGAAGAAGAAGAAGAAGAAGAAGAAGAAGAAGAAGAAAGACTAAAAAGAATTTTTTTAAATTTTAAAATAGGGGTTACTTTATTGCTAATCGCCTGAGGCGTCCCATACAGAGGAATACCGATGGCGCTGCAGTCCTAGGAGGTGCACCCTCACAGGTCTGTACCTTCATCCTTTCCAGAGGTGGTTAGTTTATTAAAATCACACCAAATAGTTGTTTCTTGCCCCCTCACAACCTCCCTATTAAGTCATTTCTGGATTAGTTGTAGGAATGACACGGGTATACAAATTAAGCCTGGGAGAGTTGACCTCTTTCTTCCTAGAACTCGACTCAGACATACAGAATCAAAGACGGTACCGGTATTTCCCCAGAATTAGCGTCTATTAATTTTTAATTTCTCCCCTCCCCGCACATCCTCCCTCTGATGTTATTTCCGGTTGAATTCTAGAAATGACTTGCAGTTTTTACAAATTACTAGATAATATGATTGTTTTTTTCCAAATTAGTACATAAATACATTGGAAACTGCAGGAAAAAGCTAGTCCCCATTACAGAAACTGGCCCGGTTGACCCTCAAAGCATAAATAGTTTTTTCCTATTCTGAGATATTATTCATTCGAGGCGATGCTGTTCAAGAAAGTATTTTGGGAGCCTTTTGCAGACAACTCTCCTTTATATAATAGATACTAGCAGGGCTACCCGGCGTTGCCTGTGGCCATAAAAAACAAAATAGAAGTTAAATAGTAAGTGTAACATCTTTATATTAAAACTTCTATCTCTCTTCCTCTCTCTCCATCTATTTATCTTTCTCCTTTTCACTGTTAATGTTGTAATGTTAGTAAGGAGGCCTTCACAGAACTGTCTAAAGTACCGTTAAAATCAAAGTATGAAGAGAAATGATGGTGATAATGATTATTCATTCTGGACAATGCCGAGTAGAACTAATAGTACCTGGAAATTCCTAATTTCTTGTCCCCCCTCCCCTCATTTTACAATAATATGAAGGTAAATGATGTTGAAAAAAAAACGATAGTCCGAAGAGATTTAATATATATCAGTTACAAAAAGTGATAATATAATTTTACAATTTTTGATCCCGGACAACACCGAGTAGAACAAATAGTCCTAGTCAATTCCTAATGTATGCCCTCCCTCTCCATTTCAACTTATTAAGAAGGTATGTTATGCTGGTGAAGTCAATAGTTCGAAGAGAGTTTATATATACCAGTTAACAAAATTAATACTGAAATTTTACAATTATTGATCCCGGACAACGTCGAGAAGCACAAATAGTCACGGTCAATTCTCAATTTTTTCTCCCCCTCCATTTGAAAATATTAAGAAGCTGTGTGCTGTTGATGAATTCAATAGTCCGAAGAGATTTACTATATATCCCTTCCCAAAAGTTATACTGTAATCTAACAATTTTAGATCCCGGACAATGCCGAGTAGAACCGATGGTCCCGCTAAATTACTAATTTCTTGTTTTAACAATAATATGAAGATAAAGGATATCAAGCACTTTGGATTATGGCTCTCGGGTTTATACAACATTCTAAAAAAAACAAAGAAATTTTTTATGCTATTATCAGCACTTTTGGGTTACTACCTGCTCTATCCAGGATATTCATATGAATGAAAAAAGCTGAATGAGAAAAAATGAATGCAAAATAAATGAAAAAATTAATGACAATATAAATAAAAAAGTGAATGAAAAAAAAAATGAATGAAAACAAAATGAAAGATATTTTTGAAAAATGGAATGAAAAATAATGAATGAAAAAAAAATTAATGTAAAAACTGAAAAAAAGAATGAAAAATAATGAATGAAAAAAAGTAAATGAAAAACTAATGAAAATAAATGAATGAAAAAGATGAATGAAAAAATGAATGCTTAAAATTTTACCATTCAACAAATTAGTGAAAACAAATTATTTGCGAAAAAAAAAACATCGAGCCTAAAATATAATGTAAGATTTTTCTTTTGATTAACATCGGTTTGCAATTTATGATGTAAAATAGGGCGGTCATGACCAACTGGATGTCTTCTATATTACCATTATAGTGCTACCGTTCTTCAGTTGACAGTTTGAAAGTGGTATTAGATAGCTACTTTTAAACCATCGACTGAAGAATGGTCATGCTTAGCATTTTTAGCACAACGGGCAAGATTTCCAGTGTTTCCATGAAACTGCAGGTGTGTGTGATGGACTCTCCCGTCGATTTCGACGTATGAGTGCCCCACCTGGGGCTGCCCGCGCGTGAATTTGTAATTGCAAGGGTTGCGCAATCCCTAACAACCGCTCTCCTGAGTCGGCAGTGCTTGATTCCAATGGCAAGTAGTAATACAAGATGACTGGAAACAATGCCGAGATAAGCAGAGAGCACATACAGCATCTGGTATTCCCAAATGGTCACCCATTTAGTACTGGCCAGGCTCAACGCCGCTTAATTTCGGTGATCTAACGGGAACCGGTGTGTCAACGTGATTGTGCTGTGTGTGTATATATATATATATATATATATATATATATATGTACACATGTATTGTATTAGTTTCTGTAGATGTAAATCCGTTGAAACTCAAGTGTTTATAAAAAGTGCTCAATAACAAGTAGAGCTGTTCTTAAGTATAAATTTTTATTTATACAAACATTATTGGTTACATATGTGCATACATGTTTCGGCTGTACTCTTCACAGAGAGTCAACCTCTTTAGACCCTTCTTTGGTCTGAAGAGGTTGACTCTCTGTGAAGAGTACAACCGAAACATGTATGCACATATGTAACCAATAATGTTTGTATAAATAAAAATTTATACTATATATATATCTATCAAAACATACAGTACATATAGTAATGCTAACAGAAGTGATAATACACCCAGAGCAAGGATACAAAGCTTAAATGAAACCCAGCAAAAGAAATTCAAAAATTAAAAATTTTAAAAATTAAAAAGAATGAAAACCTTCTTTTGTCCCACTGGTCAACTAATCACAATTATCCATTATTAACATTCAGATGCAACAAAAAAAATGAACATTGCATTCTATATGTGAAGACTTACCGAAACATTCAAATAAATTGTTTTATTTTTTTATTTACAGTACAGAATAGATGTTTAAATACTACTTATTACCATATACATATATATATATATATATATATATATATATATATATATATATATATATTGTAAATCTCAGCAAATGTAGAGAACAAATTTTCACAAATTCATTAAAAAATAGTTTTTTTTCATTTATTATTTATATTTTTTGTTTCTCATAGAGAGAAACAAAAAATATTATTTCTATATAATATTTTGTTTTTTATATATTCTTCCGATCATATTATTCACTGGGGGAGATTAGATACGAATCGTGGTATCTTCATACCATGTGCATTATCCATCCAGCATAATTGTTTTAATCGTTAGCCATCGATGAAGATTTCCGCACATACATACTTGTAATAAAATGTCCATTCCTCATGCTTTCATTTTGTGGAACCGAGGTTGTCGAGCTTATTAAAGCTGCAACTGTAACATGTTTTAAATATGTAGCCAAATTATGTTTGTATAAATAAAACATTTTATTACAAGTAAAAAGCTCTATTTATTATTGCACACTATTATATAAACGCAGTAAAGATTCTCCGGATTATTTACTCAGTGGACACAAATCTTACCTGCATTACTATATATATATATATATATACATATATATACATATATAACGTTAGTTTAGGTCAATATAATTTAAACATTGTTCTAAGAATTTAAAACCAAGAAGCAGTCAGTGTACGATCGTTTCCAAGACTTTCTGAAAAAAATGTGTAGTATTACTAATATATATATATATATATATATATATATATATATATATTTGTAATACTACACATATAGACAAGATTATATTTAAAGCTACCCGAATTCATACTAGAATTCTCAACATGGACCGATGGTGTAAAGGTTAAAGGCTTTAGTTACCAATCATTTCTAAGTTACAGTGAAGGTTCAAGGTTCAATCTTTATAATAAGTAATAGTAACATAAATTAACACTTCTACAAGGTTATGGCTGACAGAATGAGAACAATCTACCCTCATGTATCAAATAAGTTTGAAAAAATGCACCTGAAGAAGGTCGGAGGTTACATCGACCAAAACGTTGTGAAAATACTAACCAAGATGAGAATAGTAATCCAAGTAATTTGAATGCAACAATTTATCGATCCTCATTTCAAACATTCCAAAACAACTATAACATTGACCGACTGATAGTCTCAAGAGAGGTTACACAATCTCTAATCGCTGGCATTGCTTATGTCTAGTTGCTAAAATCTATCAAAGTCGATTAGAAACACTGCTGGGATAAGCGGAGAAGTACTACTGTTATTTCAGAGTTTTTCTTCTTCTCTTAAATTAGTTGCCCTAGTCTATCCTACTATTTCACCCATAGGTGAAGGAAAGATGAATTCATACTTTCCCCAAGTCACTTTCTAACTACTCCCAAACATCTAAGGCTCACTTAACAGTTATCTGACGAAAACCGTAATAATAATCCCAAGGCTGGAATACACTATTAAATGATTACTCCATCTTTCTGGATGTGGAGCTGGGATATAAGATTTTAATCAATATCTAAACACTTGAATTAGGCTTGATTTAATTTAATAATTTGGATTATTTGAACTACTGTTCTCATCTTGAGCGTTATCTTTACAACGTTTCGGCAGCTGTAACCTCCGGTCTTCTTCAGGTGTATCTTTACAAACTCGGGAATATTTCTGTCGAACTCTGAAATCTGGACGGAATTTCCACGGGGATAGCTCTTGTTCGGGAGAAGTCATCAGTAATTTGCAATTCTTCATATTGCCCACACTAAGGATTGAACCTTCAACCTTCAGATGACTATCATTTGGGACTGAATTTTACTAAGCACTATGTTCACTGCGCCATGAGTTCTTGCGGACAATTCTTATTTTTTAATGTGCAGTCTTACTTACTGTTATGGCTCTGTTTAGGGGCCGGAATGAGAACACCGCCACAGGGTTTAGGTAAAACAAATATATTATAGAAAAGTATATACAACAGAGGAACAAGAGAAGTAGTACATCAGTACTGACTGTCAGTGTAGAATGGGGTTAAACTCAACACCTATTTAGAATGGACGAGTCCAAAATGTTCGTTATAGGTATGGCACCATAACAACCCCCTCCCACGCCTTACGTCCTCAGGAGTATTAATATCGTTTCCTTTTTGGATTGATTTCGATAAGATCCAGAGACTTCTGTTTCCTTTTAGATTGCCACTTTTCTACAGTTGAATTATTTTGTTAGTTATCTTATTCTGTAAGTAGCAATACACTTTTTTGTGAAATGTGGTAGTAAAACAAAGACAAACCGGTGTAGACCGGATTATGTGTCTTACTTAATTTGTTTCACGGTGTATACGAGTGAAGAGGAAGGACTTAACAGATAGCAAGTGAAAACTCTGCCAAATTCCTCTGAGTAAAAAATCAAATATTGAACAAGATAAAATATAAAAATCGAAAAAAAAATCAAGCAAAAGTAAAATTTTCTTTTTTAACATAAGAAATCACGAGCTGAACGGATTTACGAATCAGCCTTTTGTTACCAAAGCTATCGAGCACCAATGCAGGGAAGAAAAATGACTAATATATATATATATATATATATATATATATATATATATATATATACACACACACACAAATCTAAAAGTTAAAGTAAAAGCAAAAAGATAAATAAAATACATATATAAAAATAAAAGAATTGGTGCAGGTATCAGCTCACCTTGTTGTTCTTCTGAAGAATAAAAGAAAAAGCAAAAAGAAATTACACATCATAACCTCAAGTAAAAAAAAACGATTAAAGAAAATGTATGATTAGTCAATTTCAATATTGAAAACCAAAATGATTTTTACATATTAACACCTTAAAGAACCCCCAGAGGTCTTGTAAAACGAAGCTGTTTTTCAAAGCTATCAACTGCTAAATGTAACAATAACAGAATAAATCTATGTGGAAAAGGGACATTTCCACCACTTCATAAGCTTAAAAAAATATAAAACAAAAATGGTTAGGAAATAAAAACCAAAACAAGTTTATCTCTGAAATAAAAGTTTTAACAAAATATAAGGAGGCAATATAGTAATTGCTAATAAATATTGGAGGTGATTGTGGTGAAGTGTACATTGATGTCCTGGAGAGCCAAGTTCAAATCTTGTCAGTTCCATAGCACCAGTTTCATTATGGATATTGGCAACCTTCACGTAGTCCCTCCTGTAAGCACCTTATACTAGAAACAGAAATGTGAGTAGACAATGAAAAAAAAAAAGAAGCTGAAATCGAAATGAATTTCCAACCCTGAGTAGAGGGGGGGGGGGGGTCAGAGGGCACCCTACCCTCCCCCGTTTGTGAAATTCATTTTGATTTCAGCTTTTTTGTATGTGTGTGTGTGTGTGGAGAAAGGACAGCACAGCACAAAAATCAACAAGGAGATAAGAAGTAATTCTTTGTTCTTTGATAAAAAAATAAAAAAGTGATCTAACGTGTCTACCTCCATCATGAATCATTTGAAGTCTTAGCTTCTATGACAAAAATAACATAATATAAGGTTGGTTTACAATAAAAAAAAATATACATATATTTTTCCCATATATATATATATATATATATATATATATATATATATATATATATATATATATATATAGGATTTAGGTTAAACAAATATATTGGAGAAAAGTATATACAACAGAGGAACAAGAGAAGTAGTACATCAGTACTGACTGCCAGCATAGAATGGGGTTGACCTCAGGTATTTAATACCTTCCCACCGCAGCAATATGTGACACAAGATCGGAAGGTGTGAGAAGAATCAAGCCAGTGCCCCTAAAGGAGGAGCACTCTGGCCTAGCAAAAATAGTCTGGGCAGCCCTGTCAGCATTCCCCGATCAGAGCGCCTCAAGCAGTAAGCAATGAACTTACTCCACCCCAAAGAGGGGAGGCAAGGCCTGGGAGGGTGCACCTCCTACGACAACCCAGGACCATATACCTCATCCCGACAGATAAAAGGCCACCGAAATAGCCCAGTATTTGCCGGACTGATTGTCGAGAACGAATTCTCGACTGGTATTACCTTACCCCATTTCGAAGTCCTCAATCAACCGAAGTTAATGAAAGACCGAACAGGCTGGGGTTGGCCTCAACACTGAGAAGCCTATGCTTCTAGCACTTATTGAGAATTGATTACACTAAATGTTCGACACCATAACAATATGTGAAAAAGACAAACGGAAAGAACAAATTTAAATACAGGAAAAAATCATCAAGAAACGAGAGATTTTATCGGTTTCGTTCGGATTAACGAACGTCTTCAGAAAAGGTGAAGATTTTAAATTTATTCGATAACGGTAAAAACATATAGAAAAGAAGAATGCCCAAGACGTTATTGGCACGTGTTTAACTATTTGAAAAAAGAAAGAATAATAAAACGCGTGTGGAGAGACGTTAAAATGGGAAAGGGGGAGGGAGAAGAAGAAGGAAAAGAAAAGGAAAATATGGATGAAATGTAGTAAAAAATAAAAGTTACTTTAATAGGAATCGCAGTGGCACAATATATTGCATTGTTTCAATGCGGTTTTTGCCAGATGTTTGCTTAAAGAATAAGATCCAAGTCTGAGGTTTATGTTAGATGGTGATGAGAGAAGTATTATAGTGTTTTCGATGCATTTGCGACGTGTGAAAGAGTATTCGGTCTTGAGGAGAGTGCAGTTTGTAAAGTCAAAATTGTGGGTAAAAGTTTTTCTGTGTATGACAAGTGCATTAGTAGGATTGTTATGTTTGAGGTCCTGTTGTGTTTGTAAATGCAGGATTTTATATTTCTGGCCGTTTCACCAATATAAAACATCGGACATGCGGCACATTTTATTTTGTAAATGCCAGCTAATGAAGAGGTGTCCTAAGGAGGTAGTTGGCGACGGGGTTTGGCGTTGAGTAAATGCTTAATTGTTTTAGAGGTTGATAACCCCCTCATAACATCAGCACAAATAACACCAACATGACTGAAAAAAATAAATCTTACATAGTTCTCCCCAATAATCCCATATCTATTTCCTTACAAAACCAATTCAAATCTGACATAAAAATAGTAATATCAACCTCTAAAACAATTAAAGATTTACTCAACACCAAATCCCGTCTCTAACTACCTCCTAAAGACACCTCAGTACTTCTTATGTACTCCTACTTTAACATTAAAGCTGTCACTAAATCTGCGGTTAATTATTTTCTGTAATTACCTCTATCGAGTACTTCCCCTTTACTCTTGTAATAATTCACAATTGCATTAAGTTTCCACTCATAGTGGCACTTCTAAGTATATCTCTTATCCTGTTAATTTGTTGCTAACCATAACCAATTGTCCTTTCGAATGCACACTTTTCTCAAACAATATCCATATTTGTTTTGTCCTAAATACTTCATTCTTTTGGTCATCCCTTCATAGTATATCTGGAAACATGGCTTTCTCAGCCTCCTTCTTGGCTTTGTATATTGCTCTTCTTGATTCCGTCTTTGCCTCCAGATACACACCCTTATTCGTTAAATCTTTTTATCCACTGACTCCTTCGTTTCCGCTTTTCTTTGATACGCTTTTTACCTTCCTCATTCCACCCTATGCCTTGGGGGCCCTTCCATCTACTCACAAGTCTGGTCTATTATCTTCAACAGTATCCTTCAGCATCTTCCACTTCCTGTTTGGATCTGGTAGCCGAACGCTCCATCACTTTGTCTCTAAACTCACATTTTACATGTTCTTCATTCAACCTCCACAACTTTCTCATGGGGAGAAACTTTCTCTTTAACTCATCAGCTTTCTTGAGCGCGAAATTACAAATAACCGGTGTGTGCTGTCACAATTTCTTCACGAGGTATTACTTTCACATGATCATATCCATTATTTCCATGCACACCTTCAAAATCACTTGGGGGTTTTCCAACATAACCATTCAAATCTTCTGTCTCAACAAGTCCTACTCATCAACCTTACCGCAATAAGCCTGTCGTAAAACACATGTTTCACATTTTCACTCAAGCCACTCATTGAGGTGCATAAACAGATATAGCTGTTAAAATTTTCTCACCAACCACCAACTTCATCAGTATGATTCACTCACTTGCACAATTAACTGCAATCACTTTATCTACCCATCATTTTCTCCAATAAAAATACCAACACAAGAAGTCTTTTCATTTCAAATCTAATACCGCTATTATCTTGCCTTCTTTCCCACCATCATTCTAGCAAATTTACCTCTCCAACAAAATTACTCAAAATCATCTGACAAGTATCTACAAACTGAGACCAGAGATTTCTCACTGTAAATAACAAGGTCCTTTTAAAAAGGCTAAGAAAAATATAATTTTTGAACCAGCGTTGAATTTCCTAAGAAATTTGAATAACCGAAAAGAAATATCATTTTTCGCAAGTCACAAATTCTCGTCATGTACGTCACATAAAAATATATTTGAATGGCAGGCATTTTGAAGTTTGGAGGACCAAATCGACTTGGACAGCCATCATTTTAAATTTAAATGCAAAAACGATTGTGTATTCTTCTATAATGATTTGATTTCACACAATGAACATGCCAAAACCTTTTGACGACAACCAATTCATATTTCAGAATCAAAGAACTTTTTATCCGATTCTGGGAATGAACCTTCTTTGGATTATTTTATTTACAGTCGAAACAAACGTTGATTCACTCAGCTTTAATATAATAATTGATGGATATGTGTGTGAGAGATGCCATATTTATGCATGGATTATATGGATTATATATTCTTCATCCCATGTTTTTCTTTTGTCAATTCTTGTGATGAAGAATTAATCTACGACCCAAAAGTAAATAAACACTACAACCTCACTCATTACCGTAGATGTCCCTTTCTTTCCTAAGTGTGAAAATATATGGACATCTCCATGTAACATAAACAGCTGACAGACAACCAATATAAAAACAGACGACAGTATCAAAAAGATCAAGGATCGACAAATACAGGTCATGCAAGGCCGGGGAGGGGGATTTGATACAACAGAGGCGCATTCAAAAATTAATGTTTGCACAAATGAAACATAATACTTGGCTACTTTTTGACTTTTATACAATTCAAACAAGACATTGCTTCCGATCCAACAGTTTAAAGGCTTCAAGACAACTTTCAAATTTTAAATGCTCACAAAGTAAATGCATGTAAGCCATTTTCTCTCTATCAATATCTATATCAACAAAATTATGCAATCACTTTTCATGTGTTTGTTTCTCGTCTCTATGCTGCTTACACATTATTATTATTATTTTAATCAATTATTAATAGAAATCAAAAATACAATTGCATAAAGTACTAGAACGAACATTTAAAAAATCCTATTTAAAAATATTATTGAATTACGAAATTAAATCCACCATAATGCATTTCTTTTTCTTCATAGACAAGTCAACCATTTTAACCATTTGTTAGTTTGTGCATGACCCTTGGAAATATGAAATACATTTTGGAAGCATTTAACCTGTGAAATACACATTAATTTCTAGCTTTAAAATTCTTAGCAAATCCGTATGTATTAAAAGATTGAAAGTTTAGGTAACTTTGGCTAGGAGCAAAGTGTAGTAATAGTTCTCATACTACACTTCATCTGTTCTGTCCTGTGTCAGTGAAGGAAAAATCTTTCTAGACTGAAGCAATTTTAATTTTTGTTCCAATCCAGAGCACGTCTTTTTGGAGAGCTGAATTTTCCCCACACTAAAAACCGACCTTGTGTCTAACTCTGCCCTCATGGGGAGGCAAGTAAATAAGGACTCCCAGGTAACGTCGGACAGGTTCAGCTAGTACTAGCTTAAAATTAAAGAGTTGTTTTCTATAATGTGACCGTTCACAATTCAAAAGTAATTTTTAAGCAATTTTTCTTTTTAAACTGGTGAATGGAAAGTAAATGAATGTTTGCATGCTGCCCTGTCGTAATAAAGACCAAGTGGTAATAATGATAACTAAAAAGGGCAACCACACACACAGATTGTTAGGGGGGGGGGATAAGTAACCTACCGCCAGTAACAGCTCCCGAGGCTGCTGCAGCAGCTGTAGAAGGAAAGAAGAAAAAAAACATGGATTCAATTGAAAAAAAAAGACCAAATATTAAAAACAGGCAAACATTTAAATCACACAAGTCACATTGATTCACTTCTTTTTGTTGTCATTTCCATTTTCTTTTGCTCAACCTTTCATATCACATTTGGCTAAGATCAAAGTGTAGTATCTGTTCCGATGGATACTGCACGCCTGTCCTGTGCAGTTCTAGGAGGTCCACCCTCCCAGGCTTCGCCTCCCCTCTTTGGGGAGGAGTAAGTTTATTGCTTACTGTCTGAGGCGCCCCTACCGGGGAATGCCGACGGGGCTGCCCAGGCAATTTTTAAATGGCCAGAGTGCTCACCTCTCGAGCGCTGGCTTTTAACCCCACTTACTCGACCCAAGCTGTGGTCACATCTTACTTGTGGAAGTAAGATAAAACTGGCCTTGTGCCTAACTCCGGGAGGAGTAAATAAATATCACATATGTTGTTTAACACCTGCTTTGAAGCAGTTGTCATTTCAGATTGTGACAAATATGTTTCAGAAAAACATTTTTATAATCTCTGATGTGTGAATATGTCATTATGTTCGAGCATTGTCTGCAATTGATGTAAAAAGCATTTTATTATTATTATTTATTATGATTAGCAAAAAGATGCCCCCCTCTGATGAAAGAACATATATTACACTGGCCCCTCAAAAGAGGAGGTAATGCCTGGGAAGATGATCTCATGATAACAAAAAAGATACTACACTACCCCTTCCTACACACACAAAAATGAAAGAGGTAATGCCTGGGAGGATGGTCTCATGAAAATAGAACAGATACTACACTATCCCTCCCAATACACACTAAATGGAGGAGGGAATGTCTGGGAGGATGATCTCATGACAAAAGAAGAGATACTACCTCCGCAACTAAATTGAGCATCAGTCTGAAATAGTATAGTAAACTGAATTGCGCTTTAAAAGATAGTAATAGCATAGTTTCGGTTTCAGATAGACAGATACCAAATCTCCATTGGTTATTTACTCACTATGAGTTGTCATACGAGTCATTACCATTGATCCCTCACTGGTGAAAACAGGTGGTGTTCCCTGGATTCCGAGGAACAAGTTTCCCCAGATTTCCAGTACTCTCAGATTCTTTCGATCACCATTGCAACTCATTCAGTGTTCCCGCACCAGCTGTTTATCATTGAGTTCTCATTGATATCAGCTGGTGGCTTTCACTGAAATTTAAATGACAATAAGTATATTCGTATCCTTCCAGTCGATATCTAGATGGTACTATCCCTCCTCGGTTTTTCTATCTTCTCAGACCCCCCAGAGTCACTGACTGGTAAGCATGAACTCATCTTAAACATTTTTGTATTCAATTCAATATATTTGGCAAAAAATAAAACAAGTATACTTCAGTTGCCATGTAGGGAAAGGATGGTAGAAATTTACACAGAAGAGGATACAGTAACTTTGCCATTAATTGCTGCATCGTTGACGCAGTTACTACATCTCCTGGAAGTCCATTCCAAGGTCCAGCCACTATCAACTGTATAATTGTGAAACAGAATGCCTTCAAATTTGAAATTGCACCACATAAATAAAAATCTATTGTAATAAAAAATTACGAGGTATAATAAAATGGAGCCCTCTGGCTAATGGGGCTCTGCGCTTAAGCACAATGGTACATTTGGCACTTACTGGATACATATATATTTTTTTAAATACAAGAGATTAAATCTTGTAAAAAAGATTGAAAGAACAAGAGAAATAAAATTATATATTTTCACATTAAACTCAACATTAACTCAGATGCTAATGAAACAAAAGTCAATGTTTATTCGTGTGTTATAGAATCGATATATTAACAGTTAGAAGATTCAAATAAGTTTCATTGAGGATTAAATTTTAATCTGAAGACAGCATTGAAATTTTGCTTTGATTCCATCTGGGATCACTAGGGAAATTATTGGTTAACTGAAATATAAAAAACGAAATCCAGTTTTTTAAATAAATTTTCTTTGTTTCATAAAACAATTTTTGTTTTATGAAACACATTTTATACATATGATTTAAATTTCATAAGAATTAGATATATCTGAAGTTGTAAGAGGATTATGCCCTCATAATGAGAAATGCATGAAAGATGCTATGGACGAGGATGGGGGAAGGCAAAGGAAAAAAATATATACCCTCGAACTCTTGAAATGGAGTGACCACATTTTCTTTTGGTTTGTTCCCCCACTCCTCCTAAAGAATTTTTCTTATTTATTATTTTTCCATAAACCTTTTTTGAGGTCTTCTACGGTAAGACCCCAACTAATTTAAATAAAGAAAAAATTTAAAAAAAATAAAAACTGAACTTTCTTCCAGAACGACGTGCACCTTTCTCCGAAATCAAATATGGCTAAGCAACTTGTTTATAAAAATATACAAATCCAACAGAACATTAGTTTCCGATCTGAGCCTACTCCAGGTTTGAAACCTATGGTACCATGTTGATTTGACCTGATCTGCTGTAATATTATCAATAAATAAATAAATAAATATATATAAATAAATTTGACTTCTGTCAGTGGCCTTATGGAACTAAACTTTGAATAAGGTCTTAGTTGAAACATCTATGCACATATGTAGCCAAAAATGTTTGTATAAAAAAATTCTATACTTTATATATATATATATATATATATATATATATATATATATATAGGTAGTGTCCTCTCATTAAAACAATTTTGATTAAAAAACTAGAAAATATTTGCATATTGATCCTTTTATTTTTTTCTGGTATGTTTATTAATATTAGGCTAAAAATTAATATTATATGAATTAAAAAATGACTTGTATTTTCGATTCTGTCAAGAATCATCATCAGAACATTCACTTAAAATGAAAGAAAATGTCAAAATAGGAAATTCCGTAAAAGTTGTAATCAGGTATTAGGGATTTTATTCAAATAAATTCTTTTCATTGTGTAAACTTGTTTGATGAAAATTTTATAAAGGATCAATAAGCATTTAAATTATTTGAATATATATATATATATATATATATATATATATATATATATATATATATATATATATTATTTCATGTATCCACATAAAATGTTATACGGAGATATATTTTCAGTATTTACTTCAACAGTGCTCAATACGTGAGTAGAGCTAGGTAGTAAGTTATGAAAATATATTTATGGCAATTAAGTTACACAGAGCTTCCATGTTTCATTCCCGTAGCCTGACGATTCTCTATGGGGATGTAACACGGAGCCTCTGTGTAGCTTAATTGGCATAAATATATTTTCATAACTTACTATATATATATATATATATATATATATATATATATATATATATTTAAATAATTTAAATTCTCTTTCTCTCTCCCTCTCTCTTATATATATATATATATATATATGCATTTCAATAATAATGGTGAGGTAGCCATAATTACCGAGAACGGAGAGGCCTATATTACTAAAGCTAAAAAAAATAAAAATGTTTTTAAATTAAAAAATAAATTCTTCTTCCTTACTCCAGTAAAACGGTTAAAATATTAAAAAGATGAATGAAGGAGAAAAAGATGGTGATGATATCGAGACGTGTTTCGGTCGACTCATTGTCAACATAATACATCAACTAAATATGGGGTATGAAAAGCGAATTAAAATCGTGGTAAATAAGAACCATAGATAGATTATCGAATGAGGGTAAAAAAATAAAATTAAAAAATTATACATGAAGGCCGTATTTCAACATACACCCATCAGTTCTAAATTGTGGGTGTACTCCTTCTGCTTGCACAGAGACGGTTTTCGCAAATTAATAGTGACTGCTTCAAGAATCTTAAAATGATTTCTCAAACCAGCCCTGTGCAATACAGTAAAGGCCTCATCCGAATACCCTGCAGTGCATAATTGGCACTCCAATAAATGGTCAACGATGATGGCTTACTAAAGAGATTTACGATAGAATACGTCTTGTAGGATGCCAATGTCCCAGGATGTATGGATTACCCAAAGTCCATAAGGACAATGTCCCTATGAGACCTATTTTATCTATGGTGGGCTCATCCCAGCATGAGTTGGCTAAATGGTTAGCTGAAATCCTCACACCTGTCTTAGAGAAATATTCTGGATACTGCATTCCCGACTCTTTTCGGTTTGCAGGATTTATTCGTGAGCTTAAGTGTGTGTCTGACACGGAATACCTATGCTCTTTTGATATATCCAGTCTATTTACTAATGTGCCTCTCGATGAGACTGTCAGGATTTGTGCCGATAGTCTTTATCGTAGTTCCCTAACTAAGCCGCCATTTCCAGAAAATATATTTCTTGAACTTATGGATTTGGCGACTAAGTCGGTTGAATTTAGTTTCAACGGGGACATGTATCGCCAAATTGATGGGGTAGCAATGGGCATTCCTTTGGGTCCGGTTTTGGCTAACATTTTTGTTGGATTTCAGCCACTATGTTATTTTCGCTATGTGGATGATACTTTTGCTACATTTAAATCCCACATAGAGGCAAGTGATTTCCTTCGGCAGCTAAATCTACTTCAACCCGCACTAAAGTTTACAATGGAGGGCAAAAGTAATAACTCGTTGGCATTCTTGGACGTACTGGTCGAAAGAACCGATGAATGCTTTTTAACCAGCGTATATAGAAAGCCCACATTTCCAGGCCAGTATATAAGCTGGGACTCATTTTCCCCCAAAATCAGAAAAATAAATCTGATAAAAACCATATACCTACAGATGCTATCGTTTCGGGTTTTTTATCCTCATCAGTGCAGGAGTGGCAGTTGCAGGCAGTCGCATGGGATCGACTGCACTTCGTAGATTCAGCCTAGAATCACGAGCCTAACGCCTATGCCCAATATAAATAATAAATAGAAATTACATTATGTCCAAAAAGAATTTCTCTCTGTTTACAGAGAGAAGGTCGTCTTAACTTAATGTATGTAGTTTCTAATATCTTAAGGTGATGAGGATAGAAAATAACTCAACACTGAAATTAAAGGCACATATATGTTTTCTTCAAATTAAAGACATGTATGTATTGTGTGTGTGAGACAATATAGATATAAACAACAACTACATGCAGTTTTATACATATATATAAATGAACAGGTTGATTTTCAACTGTTAAAACTAATATGTAAACATTTCAGCATAAGCAACACACTGCACAAATTATTTAACAGAAAAACACTCAAGATTAGTTACTCATGCAACAGAAATATGGCCAATATTTAAATGCCACAAGATAAGCAAAATAAAAAAAGAAATGAGAACAATAGCAACATCGACAGGTGTAATTGTAGAATAAAAAATGACCACTCGTTGGAGGGTAATTGCAACCTAAGTAATATTGTATATAAAGAAATTATTTTCTTGGAAAATATATTGGAATTTCATCAGGTAACTGGAAGAACATAACTAGAATCACAGACACTTTTTCTCAAAACTCGGATAAAAAAAATAAACGGTTCTGTCAAAATACTGAGGGAAACTAATTGTACACTTATAGTTTCCTGGTCAGTCCTATGTAAATCCAGCATTGCTAATAACATCAATAAAAGATATAACCTGTGTCTGGAGGAGAAGATTAGTATGAATGCAAAAATATATTAAATCAGAGGAATGATTTACTTTCACGACGTTGACAAAGAAATAAATTAAAAAAAAAACACGAATTACTTTCACCTCTAGATTTAGAACAGTACTAATTTTAATTGTACATTTGTTCTAATCTGATCTGAAAGATTCCTACATACAACATACGATTAAATGTAGTTGTTTTTATAGCACAAATGTAGTTGCATGTAGTGCATATATGTGTGTGTGTGTGTGTTTTATATATAAGTATCTATTTACCACAAGACACTTATCTTTCTAAGTAATAAAAAAGTGTTTACTTTTCCTCTATAACAATAAGCTACAATTTAAAAATAAAAAATTCAGGAAAGTTTTGTATGTATGTGTCTCTCCCGCTCCATATGTATCTATTTATCTATATATCTCTCATATATAATAAACCAGGTAAGTTTTGTATCGTCCGGATAAAAATCCGGAGAATCTTTACTGTGTGTACTATATATATATATATATATATGTATAATAAGGAATAGGTATAATAAATACCTTTATAAGCATTAAGATGCGATATCAATTTTTTTTTTCCCATAAAAAAAAAGAAAAACATTAAATCGAAACAGATTTTTTTTTTTCGTTTTCTTTTTTTTTTACTAAAACTAGCATTTTTTTTTTTTTTGTTAGTTTAAAGTGATACAGATATTTCGCCAAAACCTGGCATCATCGGTGTGTTAATATATCCTGATGTCATCGGATTTGTATTTTTTTTCATCTCTTAACGGCTTGTTGTTATACAGCCGAATGGGTAAGATGTAGTTTCCCATCATCAAATATGAAGAACGTGATGCAACACGTGATTTGTATAAGTGTTTAAAGTTCATTTCTTTTTTTTTTTTTTTTTTTTTTAAATGCTAGTTTTAATAAAAAAAAGAAAACGAAAAAAAAAAATCGGTTTCGATTTAATGTTTTTCTTTTTTTTATGGAAAAAAAAAATTGATATCGCATCTTAATGCTTATAAAGGTATTTATTATACCTATTCCTTATTAAATTTAACAATAGATGCTTTTTAAAAAAAAATATGAACTTTAAACACTTATACAAATCACGTGTTGCATCACGTTCTTCATATTTGATGATGGGAAACTACATCTTACCCATTCGGCTGTATAACAACAAGCCGTTAAGAGATAAAAAAAAATACAAATCCGATGACATCAGGATATATTAACACACCGATGATGCCAGGTTTTGGCGAAATATCTGTATCACTTTAAACTAACAAAAAAAAAAAAAATGCTAGTTTTAATAAAAAAAAAGAAAACGAAAAAAAAAAATCGGTTTCGATTTAATGTTTTTCTTTTTTTTTATGGAAAAAAAAAAATTGATATCGCATCTTAATGCTTATAAAGGTATTTATTATACCTATTCCTTATTAAATTTAACAATAGATGCTTTTTAAAAAAAAATATGAACTTTAAACACTTATATATATATATATACATATGCATATGCATGCTCCTTTCAGTAGTAGAACACTTTGACGATGGCTGCCTTTGAATAGGATTAATCTCTTGCTGATTTACCGGATTGTTGATAATGGCCGTGTGGGATGAGACGTCAGAATTAAATTTTGAAACATGACCTATATTCTAGGGTTTGTATCCGGCGACCGGTATGAATAATCTTCTCTACACTGACGATTACGGTAAGGATGAAACATATACGTATGTAGATAAAAACAAATATTTATAATTACACATATATATATATGTATATTTAGGCAGCAAGTTATTATTTAAGCAGGCTTAAACAACACAGAATTTTCACGTTTTGTATAGCTTTTTTGTGAGGTTTTCGAACTGTCAGGCAATCCTTTGGGTTTCGGATGGTAGTTTATATAGTAATCGGCCATTTCTCTTGCACTTTGGAGTAGGTTTTTTTTTATTATAAATGAAGACTTGAGTTATTGTTTTTATAGATATCTTGAATAATAATCCGAGCCTCTTCAACTATCATAGTGAATGCCCACAAAAATATAAAATAGCACTTATCAAAAATCTTGCTCATCGCGCGCACACTATATCCTCATCCAAACAAATATTTTATAAAGAATTAACAACAATTTCCCCAATAAAATAGTTGACCAACAAATAAAATCATATATAAACTCCATACACGATAAAAACAAAAATAAAACCTATAACAAAAAAGACACGATCAACCTCTACTACAAAAACCAGACGCACCCTAACTACAAACTAGACGAAAAAGCAATACTTCACATAATGCAACGATACACTAAACCTAACGACCAACATAAAAAGACAAAATTTAAAACAAAATTTAAAACAAATAACCTAATTACTAAAAATAACACCCTCAGCTAACGTTATATATAAGCTCTCATGCCCTTTTAATTTATACATAGGTTCGTGTACAATATTGGGTAGTGGCATGCCAAAAGCATCACATAGAATCTCCATTAGGAAGTCTTCCCTGCTTTTTTCATTATTTTCAGCATATCGTGGTCTAATTTGGTTAATGTGTGTTTTACAAACAAATGTTTGACGTTTTATGGTGTAGACCACTTTGCCAATCATTTTCTGAATCATACCATCCATCCAATAACATTTTCCACTTTGGAAATTTTTGAAATATACTTTATCTCCTGGGGAGTATCTTATTATGTTTACATCTTATTCCTTTTTAGCAACTTAAACGTGTCAACAAATTTTTCTAGGATGATATACTGGTGTAGTTATGTGTTCAATGTCCAAGGAAGTACAAAAATCTTTAAATTCCTTTCCCATGAACGCCGTACCCTTGTCGCTGACCAGTGTCCGGATGACCCCGAAACAACTGAAAATTTCATCTAATGCACTGATGATGTTCCTAGATGTAGGATGCTTGCACTAGAATACCTCAAGCTATTTTGAGAAAGAGTTCACCAAGATCAAGTAATAATATCCATTAATCGATCCAGCATAGTCTATATGGAGACATGCCCACAGCAACTCCGTTTTTGGCCAAGGATTTGTTTTGATCGGAACGCCTTGTAGCCAATTGAAACCCTCGGCATAGTTTTACAAAACCTTCTATTTCCTTGTCCATTTCTGGCCAGTATACGTAGCATCGCATGAGTGATTTCATCCTTGACATGCCAAGATGATCGGTATAAAATTATTTCAGCATAACTGTACGTAGAGATTGAGGTATTACAATTCTATCTGCGTACATTAAAGTGCATATTGAGAAAGATGAAATCTGGGGTCCCTTTTCCTTTCTTTCATTAAATCTCGTCTGGTTCTTTATTTTTAATATAAAATCATCTTTTTCGGTTTCCTTTTTTTATTTGTTCCAATGTTACAGGTAATTCTCTGATAGTGTTTAACAACAGACCTGAAATTTATTTTTCCTCTTTTAGTGTTGCTATAACCGTCTCTTCTAAAAGTTCTTCATTTTTGGGGATTCATTTTGACAGTCCATTTGCATGCCCATGTTTTTTTCATCCTAAAATGATAGTTCAGTAGGGTTACACCCCATCGATGTAAACGGTTAGCAGTGTGGGTAGGAATGCCTTTTTTGATCCAAATATAGTTAATAACGGTGTATGATCCGTTTGAAGTACAAATGATCTACCATGTAAAAAGCAATGGTATTTTTCAATCCCAGACACACTCGATAATGCCTCTTTCTCGATCTGACTATAATTTTTCTCAGCTGTTAGAAGAGTCCTCGAAGCATGCACAATCGGTTTAGTACTACCATCTTCATATTTGTGTAGCAGTGCAGCACCCACTCCGTATTCACTAGCATCAGTCACAAGGATGATTTCTTTCACAGAATCATAATGAGTTAAACTAGATATGAGAGTAGACTTTTTTTTATTTTCTGGAAATCCACTCGCAATCTTTTGATCATATCCATTTTTTGTCTTTCCTTAATAATTCATTAAAGGGGGCTCTTAAATCGTACATTTTTGGAATGTAGATATTGTAGTTTTTCAACTGTGTCGGGTGCAGGCATATTTTTAATTGCATCGATCCTCTGTGGATCCGGTTTCCTGCCTTCACTGTCTATCACTTGTCCGAGATATTCAATTCTTTCCATGAAGAATTGACACTTCTCAGGACTTAATTTGAAACTAAATTCTTCTAGTTGTTTGAACATAGTTCTGATGTATTTTTTGTGTTCGTGAACGTTCTTACTTTTGACTAGAATATCGTCTAAATAGGTGATAGAAAACTCAAGACCCGCCAACATAGTGTCCATAATCTGCTGGAACAAAGCTTGAGCGACCTTTAAGCCGAAAGGGAGCCTGTTTAGTTTTAAAATTCCCTCATGTGTATTTATACACAAACATTTTGAGTATTTCTCGTTTACTTTAACCTGCAAGTATGCGTCAGATAGAGCGATTTTTGAAAAAATCTTTCCTCCATTTAACTTTGAGAAGATGTCTTCTGGCGAAGGAAGTGAATAATTACGATCCTTTCCTGCAGTCGTTTAAGCCTGTTGAAAAATCGGCGCACACTCTTATTTTTTTGTTTTTCGTTTTGACGTAGACAGTGGTCTACCTTAGATATAACTCCCGTTTTTTCGAATCTTTGCAGTTCTTTGCTAATTGTGTCTTAGAAGGAAAAAAGAGACGTTTCTCTTTGGTTAAAAATTTGAGTGACATTTTCCCTAAGTTCAAACTTGACTTCTGTCTTTGTACATCAACCCAAACCCTCAGAGAAAACTGGGATATTCTTCTTTCAATTCATTCATGAATTTTTCATTTTTAATATATTTTTTGTAAAAGTAAATCCTTCTTTGTAGTGTGAATTTGATTAACGAACCACGTTTGCAGTTGATATCTTTAAATCAACGTCAGCCGGATTATTTTGTTCACAATGTGACTTGCATGTATTTACTGAAAAAAAACAAAGCATACGCGTGACTGAATATATTCCAAAATTTGGTTTCATTTCCAATCCTTGTTTGCCAGTTGATATAGTTGACTTTACCATAAACTTGGTTAGAAGTTATAATAACAAAAATAACCAAAGCTCTTTAAAAGAGAATGGTTTATTACAATGTATATCTTGTACAAAACAATAGCACTACCGGTAATTCAATAGGATTAACCTAATACACTCGAATACCGTCGAATAGAGTCCACCAGACATATTACTGTTCATATTATATATATACTACTGACTAGTACACTTACCAGCCTTGAAGGGAGTCAGGTATCCCATCACAACAGAATATGTCATCAAAAATGTTTTTCAATAAAATCGATAAAAAATATCTTACAAAATTTTAAAATTGAAATCCCCAAATTGGGGTTATACTCCTTTTTGCATCCTTACACCCCTTTAAAATACTCACATGAAATTGAAATTTAAGAAATATTTATCTATAATACCTTCTTTTTCTATTCATTTAACATCACTTTTCCCTTGCTCAGGGGTCAGACGTCTTCTGATATTACACAAGCTCACTCTCCACTTCTAACAGTTAAGCAAGTCAACTGTCTCAAGATTCCACTGTGGAGTTTTGTCTAATCACTTGCTTCCAAGTTTTCCTTGGCTGGCCAACCTTCTCGCAATTTAAAGTATCCATGTTTCTACAGTGGTTTGTCAATGTGGATAAACGCTCCACATGACCCTACCAGTGTAACGGATTCATCTAAGGATAACCTCCGCCCTTAGATGTTGAGTTTAGTCAGATTTCACATTGCAAATCCATCTAATCATGGATCTGTGATTGCAGATTTACAAATTTCATACAAATTGGAAATATTTGAATTTTCAAAAGTGTCACTTTTGTTACCCTAACCTGTAACCATAAAAATATACAAAACTCCAGATAAAACAGCTTAGTACCCTGCTGATTACAGACATGTTATTAGTTTTGCTAGATCAACTGCTGAAAACTGATGTGTGGACACACATAGAAAACATTTTTGATATATATAGTAAGTTATGAAAATATATTTATGGCAATTAAGCTACACAGAAGCTTCTGCATTTCATTCCCGTAGGGAATCGTCAGGCTAAAATGCATGGATTTTGTGTTGCCGGGTGTTTTTATATATACACGTGGTGTTTAGTCTAGCTAATTAACCAGTCAGATTCTTTGTTATTCCCTCCCATGGATTAATTTTTCCATTAGCCAATCGTTGGGCTTCTCACAAACAAAGGTTCGGTTAATTTTATTTCCTATTCTATTGTTCTGTTTCTTTGTTGTGTCGAATTAATAGGTGACCTTATTTTAACATGTGTGTGCTTAGTTTAGTTTTTTATTTATTTATTTGTTTGTTTATTTATTATGTATTGTTAACTAATAATAAATAATTAAATTATAAATAATAAATAATTAAATTTTATTCTGTGTTAGCAGTTATTTACTATTTCATTTCTACAGTTTAATAGCTCTACTCATGTATTGAGCACCGTTGAAGTAAATACTGAAAATCGACACATAAAAGATTATATCTCATTATAACATTTTATGTGGATACATGAAATAATATATATATATATATATATATATATATATATATATATATATAGAGAGAGAGAGAGAGAGAGAGAGAGAGAGAGAGAAGTAACAGCTTCAATTTCTTGATTAATTATCTATTCTCAACGCAAAAGCTATGATTAAAAATTACTATAGAAGGGAATCAACATTTTCAATAAAAGAATTAATAACTCGTCTTTGGCATGTGAAAACAAATGAACTCTGTCTGATAATTACATCCTTTCTGCAATAATTAATTAAATAGAATGATGAAAAGTGTGTGCTTATAAAATTCAATAATTATAGTTTGGAGTTTGCTGGATATCATCAAAGAATTTCCACAAAGAATAAAAAAGGGTTGAGTCAATGGGATTAGTTTTATAAACACATACATAGATATGATGCAAGTGCCGATATACATCTATACATAGATGTTCTGAATTCAATAATCAATTCCTTCATTAATAAAACAAGACGAGATATTCTTAAGAGCAACCATTCATCCATCCATCCTACACATTTAGCAATTAAAATGCTATTTCAGACTTAAGTGTGACAGACCAAAGAAATGCTATATCAGATTTAAGCATGACAGACCCAGTGATGAGCATAGCCTTTTATAAAGATACTCGGACACATTTTAAAACATTGTTTTGTTTTTTTACTAATGGATCTCCACTTATCAAGGCCAAAAGCCACTAGAGGATAAGGGTTAATAAGGTGGAAAGGTTGTCAGTTGAGAGATGAAGAACCAGCATAATAGCATTAACGACTAAGAATTGCCACTACCGGTTAAGAATGTGTTCAGTAGTCAGCGGTGAATTGCAAAAATCAGTTCCCTATGTATTTTAAACATACGAAAATCTAAGCCACACAAAAAAAATTGTGAAAAGGGATTTCTTTCTTTGGAAATTTTGAATTTTATTACAAATATATTTATTATAATTGTAATGTTTTCTTTTTTATAAATACTTAAAGGTAATATTTTTAACAAAGCCCCCTCCTCCCTATGTAAAGAATAGCTTTCTAAATAATAATGTTATTACTTAGAAAGCCATTCCTAACATGGAAAGGGGAGATTTGTTAACTATTCTATACTTTCACCTAATAATTTAATAGAAAAGAAAATGTGTTTTTGTCCCAAAATAAGAATAGTTAACAAAGCCTTGACAGGAATGTAGTATAGCGGAAACTGACTTTCGCAATTTACCGCTGACTTCTGAATACATTCTTAGCCGGAAGTAGCAATTCTCAGTCGTTATACTATCATACCAAAGAATCTTATGAAAGGATTAAGGATGATTATTTGGAGGGACCAACTTCAAATACTTGTGGGGACAATTCATAACAGGAATCTGTTGATATTGAATTTTAAGACGACCATGTTGTAAGCTCCGTAGTAATGTGTTCATAAGATGCGTCCATTCAATTTGTATGTTTAGCGATGAGAACACTATTTCAAACAGGAGCGCTACAGATCAACCGACGCCCTAATTCACTAAGATTAGTTTTATGCATTCATGATGTAAGTGTCGATACGCATCTATACATACAAGTTGTGAATTCAATAATCAATTCGTTCACCGATAAAAAAATATCTGACCCTTTAATATAATACTTTTGAAGCTATATTAAAATTGTAGGTATTACTTTTCAAGAACATACAGATAATTGGTTATTTTTGGACATACTTTTTTCTGATAAAGGCAAAATCAACATTATATATATATATATATATATATATATATATATATATATATATATATATATAGCATGTATCACGAGTTAGTTGAATAAACTAATAAAGTACTGGATTGTAAGTTTTGAGAAATTTAAATTCTTCTCCATTATGGCAATGTGGGTTGAGGTGGGGGGCAACATTCCCTGCTAGGTATCAGCTAAGCGCTTTCCTTCCCCTACTATTTTTATTGTCAACCTGTTGTCTTGCCTGCTGACTTCATCAAGCTTGTCCATCTTCGGCTCTAAGTTGGGAAATGGCTGTGATGTTAGCAGTCCTCTGACAAGGAGGAGAGATGGCTGTGCTGAGAGTGTACCAAGGTGACCTTTGGAACCCGTGAGGTCAAGGTTATCTCCTTAACAAAGCTCTTGTGGAGCTTTTTTTTCATTAGTACCAGCACATCAGATGAAGAAAGGACGTTTTTAGTTACGGCTTCTTCCTGAAAAAATTAACAACGTTAAAACTTCTTTAAAAGAACAAAGTATTTGAGAAACTTGTTTTATGTACAGGATTGAGCATCCTTAAAAGAAGAATTCCTCTTTTATGTACAGAGTAAATTGGCTCTATTAGGGAAATTTAAAGTCCCCCCCCCCGACATACTTTGTCAGACTCTGTCGTTTGAAGAGCAACAATTATCCTTTTGAAATGGAAATTTTAAAGAACATTTAAAGATTTTGGGCGAGAAAACCCAACAAATTTCGACCCTTTGTGGGCTTTATTTAAAAGAATAATAATTTTGGTTTGAAATATCCTTTAAACTGGTTTAAAGGATATTGAAAGATTGAGGAGAAAAAAGACATTTGAATCTGTAAGGACAGTTTTTTTTATTGTATCTGTGTGAATTATTCTTTTCAGCCTTTTCAAGTAAAATATCTTGTTTTTTTTTGTATCTGGTAGAAAAGTGAGAGCACATTTTTATCATCACTTTTCATTATCGTCTCAGTCGATAACCATTTATTTAAGAGGGATTTTTTCTGGTCCTATCTGTCCATTTTTTGGTGTCGTTTGTGACGATAATATTAACTGGAATAACTTGGTTATTTCCTATTATCGTCTGAAACAACAAACCCTAACCTCCGAAAAGAAAATTCTCTTCATTTTTTATATTTTTTGTGCTCAATCTGACTATAATTTTATTGAGCTACTTGTCATTTTATTAAACTTTTTACCGTTACCCAACGTTAACATGATTAATCTGGCTTTGGGAATCAAAAGCAGCAATTAGCTAATTTCTTTTGTTTCATTAATAAACTGTATTGAGTTACATTTCTGGGTGTGTTTCTTTATTTGCTCCTTTTTGTCTCATTGTTGATTCCCACTTTTTTTTTATTCATGTTAACCAAAAACGAATTTTGGCAACAACCCAAAAATTTCCGTCACGGTTCTACAAGAGCTAATATAAAGTATTTTATTTAAAAACAATACATTACATGCTCACTGGGTGTGCCCGGGTTTCGTCGAGATGCTCAAGCCAGATTCTTCCCTAGATCAAGCATAACCAGATCGATGAAACATGGGTACACCCAACAAACACTATAATGTATAGTTTTTAAATAAAATATTTATTTATATATATATATATATATATATATATATATATATATATATATATATTAGAATACCCGTCCCAGAATGAGTAAAATTAATTCCTCGAACAGAACAGTTTTGCACCATTTTTATGTCTCCCTACGAAGATTAAGATTAAGATATAATTCTACTAAACCTTGTGTCTAGAATCTTTATTTAAATTTTTATCAAAATCCATTACATGATTTTCATTTTATAAAATGTCTAAAATTTAAGAGGCCTTTAAAAGAAATTGAAATTCAAAGAATTTTGTTTAATCGATGTCTAATGACTATATTCAATGCAAATCTGAAATATTTGACTTTTTAAATGGGAGGTTGTGCAAATATTATACCCCTTAAAAACCCTTTAAAATACTCCAAAGAAACTGAAATTTGGGGAATATTTATTAATTGACGTCTAATAACTATTGCTTTAATTTTTACAAAAATTGGAGGTATCTTCTTTACCTGTTTGCATCAAACTAAATTAATCTAAATATAAACCCCTTATCTCTAGCAGCTGTGTTCCAAAATTCATAATTATCAGTTAATTAGTTTAGGAGTTACAAATATATAAACATATACATATACCTAACTTCATATAAATAGAGATATCAATAATGTATATTTAAGCAGCAAATCCTAATTTAGATATGTTGCATTGTACAAGACCAACTAGGAACTCTTTAGTCTTTTCTTGTTAGTTTTCCATCTCACAATTGATGTTTCAATCTTTTAATTTTCATTGGCTTTCGGTTATTTCACTTGAATCTGGTTTATTCCCACTTATAGTAAATACGCATTTCAGCATTTCAACTTTCTGCCCAACTTATTGAACAGGAAAACTCTTATGATTTTCTTTTTCTTTTTTAAAGGCAATCGCTTCAGACAAGGCATGAAGCCACTTGATGTAAGGAGCTAACAAGAACAAATATGTTTATCGCAAAGACAGGAGATGCCTATTGGTCTTAATCTTGAAAAGACCAAGGTTATAGGTAGGAGGAAAACAGTCAGCAGGAAGAGAGTTCCACAAGCCTGCAGTTTTTAGAAAGAAGTTACTGTTATAGGAAGCTGTATTACAATCAGATATCAAAACAGTGAATTGATAGAGACCACTAGACCAATGAGTCAAAGGAAGGAAGGAATAGATCACATAACTCTAAAGAACACATGCCATAATAGTATTTATAGAAAAGACTGAGACTAGCAACATCACGTCTGTGAGAGAGAGGGTGCAGAGAAGAAAAAAGGGTGGAGCCAATCAAATTACAGATACGTTTCTGCACCTTATCAAGAACCCTCAAATGGGACAGAGATCCACCAGCCCAAATATGACAACAGTACTCCATACATAGTCTGATTGTAGATTTGTAGAGATAGATAATAGCCTCAGGTGAGCGATAGAGAGAACCGACTTTACGAGAAGCAAAAAGAGCAATGGATGTAATGTATGAACTCCAAGAAAGATTTGATGAGAATAAAAGAGCAAGAAGTTTCAGTGTTACTCATACACCAGGAATATTGTCAACATAATAAATACACAAAATAGCCATGAGATAACCAAAACAAAAACTAATGAGGACAATACTAACACTGACAGAGGTAATTGTAGAACACAAAATGACTACCCATTGGAGGGTAATTGCTACCTAAGTAATGTTGTATATAAGACAACTATTTTCCCAAAAGGATAGCAATTACAGGAAAATATATATTTGAATTTCTTCCGGTAAATCAAAACAACGTTACTATAATCACTCTATAAAACCCGAATTAAAATATCAATTTAAATGTACTTCCTCAGAATCTTTTTGCTTTCATTTTTTACTATTTTTTTCTAAATAGAATTTTGAAAGATAATTATTAACCAAATTGTTATAAAACTATAACTCATTTTGTTCAGGTAATGTTTTATTCTCTATTTATAAATAGAGAATAAAACATTACCTGAACAAATGATTGGATTTAAAAAGTTAAATACATGAAGATGTGCTAAGAATTTTAAAGCCAGAAATGATTTTTCATTTGACAATTAAAATGCATCCAAATTACTTTCGAATTTTGAAGGGTTCATTATGTTTTTTTTTGTTCAATTATTAACAAAGATTAAAATGGCTGACTTAATTATGAACAATATGGAACCTGCATTATGGTCAATTTAATTTTGTAATAAAATTATCTTTTTAAATAGAATTTAAAATTATATTTTATTCTATGCTATTGTATTTTTTATTTAAATATTTAATAATATCTAAGTAACGAAGAGGAAAGAAGTAGGGCAAGAATATTCAAGATGGCATATATGAGTAGGTCCACAAGTAAGAGAAGAGAGTAAAATTAGTAGAGAGTAAAAATAATGATAACGTATGTATTAAAAACATTATATTATATTTATTAAAAGTAAATAAATATAAAAATGTATGAATGTTTTTGTAATCCTTTTGAAGTATGAAATGTGTTATGCTAGCCAACACCAGCGCTTCCCAAATCTACTGAAAGAATTATTAGCCAGATAGAATACACAATCAGTGAAATGGATTAGAATTATTTTCTGTAATTGACTAGTTAGGCGGAATCAAATATCAATTTGTTTAAGTTGGAGAATCCGACTGACTTTTCTTTATATATTAGATATTGAGAGAACTGGTGAAAAAAGTGAATAACAACAAATCTAATCAAATTCATATACTTAGTTAATATTTCACTTACTGAAAGACTTCATCAGAGTAAGTAGAATAGACATGAGAAGGTAAGGATGGGGGAACTGGGGGAATAGAAAATGAAAAACATCAGATAGAGGGAACTAATAGATGTAGATTCAGAGAGATAGGATTGAGCAGGGAGTAAAGTTTTTTTTTTATAGAAGTCAGATTGTTACACATTAAAAATTGCTGTAGAACGTGTGATTTTAAACATTGTGACAAACAAGAAATGGTTTACTTGTCAGAATAAAAAAACTTCTAATAAAAAAGACAGCAATAATCGTCATTTTCTTTGAAATAATAATTATAATGTTATTAACCATGAGGACAAGTTCGATATAAGTATGTTTTTATGTATTGTAATAATCCCCAACAAGCAAATGCCAGTAGTAGAGTTATATCCCCTTAATAAATGGTAATCCAAACAAACATCAGGGAATCAAACCCTTAGCTGCTCTTGATAATCCCATATAAAAGCCAGGTAATGTTGGAATTTTCCCCTTTTCCTTTGGTCTCTGGCTTTACCAATAGCCACTGCAGTCTTTATTGTTTTTTTAAGACTAGATGACAATAGTTCTATATTATTCTTCCATTTATGAATTTTTCCACTTAAATATTTGTATTATTTTGTGATTCATAAAGTTTTCCTTGTTATTTATATTTTATGTATATCGTGTTATTTTTACTTCTTGTATTTATGCATATCCTTTACAATGTCATTTTTGTTGAAAAGAACACATATTTTCTAGGACTTATATGCAAGTTTAAGTATCTGAGAAATTCTTGATTCCATAGTAGGATGTTCAGTATTTTGTGATAAAGTAGAGCTGGTTTTCAGAGTTTCCAAATGTGTGTGGGAAGGAGGCACACAGACAAGAGGGATTGATCCAGTTCCTATCCCACTTAAGCAATTGGAGGAGAGTGCTGTCTTGGAGGACTGATCTCCCGGGGCTAGGTAAAACATATTTTTTTTAACACAAGGTAACAAACAGTAAAATCCCCCCAAAATAAAGATTTTAAAAAATTCTTATCAAAAACTAGCCAGCTTTGTTCGAGAGATACTTAGGACAATAAACAGATTAACTTCCAATTGATTAATAAACTTGTGATTAGCACTCACCACAAAAGAAAAGCTGGAGAAATACCTATTTCGTCTGTTTTCATGAGAAAAAGATTCAAATTTGATGACAATTTTCATATGGATAACATATTGAGATTTATTGGTATTATTTGGATCATTTAGACTACTGTTCTCATCTTGGATGTTATTCGCACAACGTTTCAGCCGATGTAACCACAGCGCTTCTTCAGGTGTGTCTTGTTGAACTTGAGAATCTTTATGTCGAACTCAGAAATTTGTACGGAATTTCGAACAGAACATTTTATTTAATCCATAGGGGTAACTTACTCTCGTTTTGTCAGCCCTAACTGGGTAGAACTCTTAAATAATTCATAATTGTATTCTTAGTATCACCCGTATCAGGGATTGAACCTTCGATCCTCAGAAGACTGTCGCTTAGATCTGATTATTACTTAGAACTTTTATCTGTTATGCTACTGGTCCTTGCAGATTCCAAAACATAATATTCAAGATTTTTTTCTGGTCAAGAGTTTTGTTTTTGTATATGCCCTAACTAAAAAGCAACAGATTTTCTTCAATTATGATAGAAAAGAACCCAAACTTTTAATCATTTAAATCCAGACTAAAAAATCTGCAGGAATCTACTGATTCTAAATATGCCATTGGTTTTGCTGGGAAGTCAACCATTGTAAACTGTTGTGTGGACGAACAGACCCACAAATATATGTGCTGTATATATATAAAAAATAATACATCAAACTGGAAAAAAGGTATAATATGCCATGCAAGAAAAGAATGAACAATATGAAAACAACATAAAAACAGTTTCAAAATTTTTGAGTTGAGGATTGATAATTTGTATACTTTGGATTATTTTATTAAAAAAATAAATAATTATAATAATAAAATATGTATGTGTATAGAGAGAAATAGGTAGGAATTCCTGCCTTCCCCAAGCTATTTCTGCCTGCCTTAACAGGTTCTTCATAAAAAAAATACTACCATTGTCATGAACATTTCTTCATGAGGTATGTAAGTAAGATTCTAGTGAAGTAAGTAAGACTCCATGTTGTCTCTTACTCTTTTCTTGGGTGTTATGCTCTCTCTCTCTCCTTTCCCATAATTCTTAACTTCCCTAAGCCACTTAGTAGATTCTTGGTACTCTTATAGAGAATGCACTGCGTTTCCATTACTTTGCATCGTCAACGTTCAGGCAGGTCTCGGAAGCGCCTGAGAGTTGACGAGGCGAAAATTGTTAAACGATAAATTGAAAACTGGCAGACGATAAATTCAGACAAAGAAAATCAAAGTAACATACATATATAAAAATAAAGAACGAACAAACCATAGCTAAAAAACTGTTATCAATTTGATGTTTTGTTGTTTTTTTTTGTCAAAAGAACTATTGTTAATCAAACGTTTTTAAATAAAATGTTTTTTTTGCACACCGGAATGTTTCAAAAGATGATTTTTTAAATATATAACAAATGAAACCACTGCTTTTAACCAATTTCTTTTTTGTTTTTTTCATTTTTGTTCAATATTTTTTTCTTTTTAACATTTTCTGTGTAAGAGGTTAGGGCTTAGGGTTAGTCTTTCGCTAGAAGTGACCATTGATGTCAAAACTCAATGAGTCCTTCGGGAGATTCAACGTGCTGACACAGATCGTAGAAATTAATTTTTTTTTTAACGCACTGCAAATCGTAGGAATTAATTTCTTCCAAAAGTTATGGTCTGCTTGCTTGCAACCTGATTATCTAATGTCTACTGCAACCTGATTGGTTAATAGTTTTGTCAACTCTCAGGCGCTTCCAAGACCTACTCAAACATTGACGACGCTAAGTCATGGAAACGCGGTGCGTTCTCTATAAGACCACCAAATTCTAAAAACTTAACAGATTCTATAACAGTACTATTAGATTCTTAACAGTACTGTTTTTGTAATTAAAATTTCTTCCATGAGGTATGTAAATAAAGTAAGATTCTAGTGAAGTAAGTAAAACTCCTTTCTTTTCTTCGGTTTTCTTCTCTTTCTTTCTCTCTCTTCCAATAATTCCTCACTTCACCAAGCCACTTAGCTTATTCTCTATTAAAGAAAACTTAACAGATCCTTAATTAAATAGTACTATTTTGATCATGAACATTTCTTCCATTGAGTATGTAAGTAAAGTAAGATTCTAGTAAGACTCTATGTTGTCTCTTACTCCTTTCTTTTCTTGGGTTTTATGCTCGCTCACTCGCTCGCTCTCTCTCTCTCTCTTTCTCTCTCTACATTCCCATAATTCCTTATTTTCCCAAGCCACTTAGTAGATTCTTCATATAAGAAAACTTAACAGATTCTTAATTAAATAGTACTATTTTGATCATGAACATTTCTTCCATTGAGTATGTAAGTAAAGTAAGATTCTAGTAAGACTCTATGTTGTCTCTTACTCCTTTCTTTTCTTGGGTTTTATGCTCGCTCACTCGCTCGCTCTCTCTCTCTCTTTCTCTCTCTACATTCCCATAATTCCTTATTTTCCCAAGCCACTTAGTAGATTCTTCATATAAGAAAACTTAACAGATTCTTAATTAAATAGTACTATTTTGATCATGAACATTTCTTCCATTGAGTATGTAAGTAAAGTAAGATTCTATGAAAGTAAGATTCTACCTTATTTTCATTCATTTAAACCACACTATGTTCTCAAATAGAACGGTGTGTCTTACACAAAAGTTTGTATACTACATTAAAAAAATAATAATAACTAGTTTCCTGTGTAAATTACACAGTATTTAAATAAAGAAAAATATGTTGTTGTCTTTAAATTGTTGGTAGTATGAGCATGACAGCTGGTTTTCCTTCCTCTCTTATTTCTACTCTCCACCTTTTCTTTCATCTTTTTATCCTCCTCCTCCTCCTCCTCCCACTTCCTCATACTAAGTTGTAACAAACATAAACATTGCTAAGGAACTAGTGCAGACTCTGACAATAATGATATGCATTCAAAAACAAAAGTAAAAAGCAAACAACAGGAAACAAAAAAACAAACATAGCGTGATAATTGATCCGTACCCGCTGCCCGTTCTTGAGCTGTAAAAATAAACAAAATATTACATGGACATTTTTTTTGTATTTTACTACAAAAACAAAGACAGCTTATGGATATGAAAGTTTGAAGCTGTCACAATGTATTAGTTAATTCAGCATTAAATATAGATGTGGGAACATGTATATATATTTACATTTATGAAACAAAGCCTAAAACAATAATACAAAGTTACAGCAAGGATGATGTGCGTTTATTTATTTTTACATCTTTAAATGGACGATATTTCCAGCAACAGGCCTCTTGACTACCTAGTAGTGGAATTATTGATTAAAACAAAGCGTGAAGTGATGTTTAACACCAGCAGCCAAACTGCTAATCAGCTTGACTAATAATTAGCTGCCAGTTTCATTGTTTTCACTTTGCTTAAGTTTGATTTTAATTTTTTATATACAAATCATTGCAGTTTCTGTTGAGATGTATTTATTGCTTGTACTAGATATTCAGTTACAGAACGTTAGTCTGTCGGTGGTTATACTCTCTACTTATATACCTGGGTAGGGTGTTTGTTTACAACACCTACTATTCTCAAACGGTCACCCATCTAACTACTAATCAGGCTTAATGTCACTGAACTTAAGAGATCCGACGAGAACAAGCATGTCAATGTGATTTAGCTGTAAATAACATAATTATTGGAAATACCTTAATGTTTTTTGGCTATGATTTATCATATAATTGAAATTTTAATTGAACTGTACCATTATTATATTTATTTTAACAATGTCTGTCCTTTCAACTTCAACAGGTTATGGGCCTAGTACTCTTCTACTTTTAGAATTGTAATTTTAATTGAATTGTGTTTTTATTATATTTATTGCCAACAAAATTGATTTCAGCAAACTGAAATGATTATAAGACAACATATATCAATCACAAGCAGCTCTCCAAAATTTACAAAACTCAAAGATCCCATCATATGCAAGAGAGGTAACATACAACACACATGTCTTGTATGACTGCAAGACGTGATCAAAAATGAATCATCATGATCGAATTGAATGAAGAAAATTGACGGTCCTATTGTAAAGACTTTCATGAGAAATTGTGTCGCATAACAAGGTCTCAACTGGTACGGGCACGTCGATGTTGATGGCCCAAAGGCATTCGGTAGGCCACTTAAGATCAGTTAACGACTTCCTGATTCTAGTGGGTGGCACAAGCGAAATGGCGACGGACAGGAAATGTTGGAAGGCATTCACAAAACATTTAACCTTATCATGAGACACGAAGATGAAAAATGAAAATAATAATAATAATTGTAACCATGTGTAATCCTTCAACTTTCATCTAATAGCTTCTACTTATTGTATAATTGTAACTGTAATTGAATTATATTATTATAGTATTGTAACTATGTTTACACCTTTGGCTTTACCAGGTTATGGGCCCAGTATACTTTTACTTGTTGCATTTAACAACGGATATCCCCCCCCCCCAACCCCAAAATTAAACTTTCAAACACAAATTGCGCTAAATCAGATCTAGAATAATAAGAGAAACAGAGAAAAGAAGAAAAGACAAAAAAAAGATGGTTATCAATTCTATTTGATAAAGACGTAAATCTCGAAATATCATCAGAAAATATACCAATAACTATTAAGATCTGAGTTATTTTATTTTAACATCAACATTGATTAGGCTTTCAAAACATATTACCTATTGATTCAATGCTTCTAATAAAACATAACACACATTTATATATATATATATATATATATATATATATATATATTTGAATAATGTACATACCTTCTATTTTTGCATATTCGGATATCTTAGTGTAGTTGACAAGGGCCGCACTTTCCAAACACTTCTTGATAACTTTCCTTACTTCTTCAGGAGTGACTGGTGTAACAATATCTTTCATCAGAACCTAGGAAATAAAATAAGGAAATAAAATAAGGAAATAAAATACGGAAATAAAATACGGAAATAAAATCAGAATTCATAACTATATTTCATGGGAATGCAATGGAAATACCCAACAATTCAAGGATTTAAAAAGATCATCTTTTGAAGCGAGCAATCTGGTACAAACATACGCTCCCGAACATTAACCAAAAAGAAAATAAGTGACAGAATAAATTTGATGAACTGAAAGTTGGCAGACAAAATTGACACTATCGCTTGGTAACCTTTAAAATGAATATCAGATTGCTTTTTATGTGAATATTTATTATAGAGTTATTTCCCTTGTTTAATCATTTATTATTTCATAATCTTTGGATAAAATTAGTCAAACTGTGAATGTAAGTATACTGTATATCAATGTAAATATTACATAGTTAGAAATGAACAACATATATCTCTCCTTTTCTTTCTCTTCTTTATTTGTGTCATCCTCTTACTCTCCTCTTATGCTGCTGTTATTACTATTATTCGTTTGATTCTTTTCCTCCCACCACTGAAACATTCAAAAAAGTATGCAAGATTATCAGAGTTTTAATATTATATAGATTATCTATTTGTATTTAGTTTCATTCATCTGTTTTATGGCACATCAATTTTATAGAGATTATTTAATACCAAAGCACAATGCAGCCTAACAGGTTCAAAGAGAATTGTAAGAATAGTGAAGCCTCCAAAACACCAAGATGCAAACATAACACATAACTCAATAAGTCCTAAGCAAGACATATACAAATAAAACATCCATAGTATTTTTATAAAGTACTAACCTTCAAATGGCGCATGTAACAATTGGATTATTAGTTTATAAATTACAGTTATTTAAGTAAAGCTACAGTTGCAGATTTCAAAACAATGGAAAAATCTGAATCTTGTGCATTGATAAAGCATTGCTTTCTGATGGGAAAATATACTGTTTAAACAAAGCAATGGTTTGATAAGTGTTATTTGGATTCTGCTCTATCTGAAACAATGTTTAAGAGGTGGTACGATGATTTTAAACACAGTCATGCAAGTGCAAATGATGCTGAACGCTCAGGTAACCCAAATCCGGCAGTTGTCCCGAGAAAACCTAAAAATGTTTGCAAGCTTGTTTTGGCCGATTGTATATTGAAGTTGCATGAGATATCAGAGAATTTGAAGATATCAGAAGGCGAAGGTGTATTCACCATTTTGTATGAACATTTGTCGATGAGAAAACTGTGTTTAAAGTGGGTGCTGAGTTTACTCTCAGTCAATCAAAAACAATAATGCATTGATGATTCAGAGCGTTGTTTTCAACTGTTTCAATGCAACAAAAAGGAGTTTTTGTGTTAATATGTGACAATGGCTGAAACATGGATTGATCACTTCACTCCAGAGTCAAATTGGAAGTCATCTGAGTGACAGAACAAGAAGTGAAAGCTGTCAAAAAGACGAAAGATGCAAGCATCAGCGGGCAAGGTTTTAGACTTCAGTTACTACAGGGAAAACAAGAAGAAATAATGTAAGAAACTGATAAGTATTTTGAGGCCAAAGAAAAATCGTACAAAAAAAAGAGCATTTAATTGTTAGAGAAGTGTTAGAATCAATGTATCACACTAGAATGAGACTATGTTGATGAATAAAATAAAACTTACCTAAATACGGTTATTTCATTAGTTAGTCTTGATGTGTTAAGTAAAATAAAAATATAAAACACTTACCCGTTCTAACAAAGATAAAGTTGCTTTCAGAGCACCTTCAGGCCTCCCGAAAGGAAAGGAGTATCTAGAATACAAGAGATCATACATATAAATTGTTAGGATAACTAAAGAAAACGCAGTTATGTCCCTTGGACCATTTAAGAGTTATCTCCCCTTGTCATATGGCTTCCGGAGTGAAAAGTTAACATTGACACGGATCAGACTGGCTCATATTTCATCTCGCGTTACAGCAGCTAAATAACTCATTTCATTCTAATTTCACTTTTAATAAATATGTTAAACCTTTCTGTGAAAAGTCATACATTTTGGTTTTACGGGTTATTAACTTATTATAACCTAAATTACATGCTATACAACATAAATATACATACATATAGATATATACATACATATATATATATATTCATACATATATATACAATACATACATATAGATATATACATACATACATATATATCATACATACAATTACATACATAAATATATAATTCATGCATATACATATATATATTCATACATATACATCATATATATTCATACATATACATACATATACATATATATATATATATATATACATACATATACATATATACACAACATATATATATTCATACATATACATATATACAACACACATATATATATATTCATACATATACATATATACACACACATATATATATTACATACATATACATATATACACACACATATATATATTCATACATATACATATATACACACACACATATATATATATTCATACATATACATATATACACACACACACATATATATATATATATATATATTCATACATATACATATATACATACTTATAAATATATATATATATACATACATATATACATACTTATACATATATATTCATAGATATATACATACATATACATATATACACATATATACTACATATACATATATATATATCACACATATATACATACATAGATATATAAATACATATATATATATATTCGTACATATACATATACATTCATACATATACATATATATATTCAAACATATACATATATATTCATACATATACATATATATTCAAATACATATATATACATATAATACATATATATATATATATATATTCATACATATACATATATATACATATATACATATATATATATTCATAAATATACATATATATATATTCATAAATATACATATATATATATTCTATAATATACATATATATATATTCATAAATATACATATATATATATTCATAAATATACATTTTATATATTCATAAATATACATATATATATATTCATAAATATACATATATATATATATTCATAAATATACATATATATATATATTCATAAATATACTATATATATATTCATAAATATACATATATATTAATACCTATACATATATACATATATATATATTAATATAATATATATAATTCATACATATATACATATATAAATATACATAATATTCATACATATATATATATTCATACATATACATTATACATATATATATCATACATATACAAATATACATATTCATATATTCATACATATATATATTCATACATATACATATTATACATATATAATTCAATATAATATACATATATACATATATATATATTCATACATATACATATATATATATTCATACATATACATATATACATATATATATATTCATACATATACATATATACATACTTATACATATATATATATATTCATACATATATACATACTTATACATATATATTCATAGATATATACATACATATACATATATACACATATATACATACATATACATATATATATATATTCACACATATATATTCATACATATATATAAAAATACATATATATATATATTCGTACATATACATATACATTCATACATATCCATATATATATTCATACATATACATATATATTCATACATATACATATATATTCATACATATACATATATATACATATATACATATATATATATATATATTCATACATATACATATATATACATATATACATATATATATATTCATAAATATAACATATATATATTCATAAATATACATATATATATATTCATAAATATACATATTATATATATTCATAAATATACATATATATATATTCATAAATATACATATATATATATTCATAAATATACATATATATAATTCATAAATATACATATATATATATTCATAAATATACATATATATATATTCATAAATATACATATATATATATTATACATATATATACATATATATTAATACCTATACATATATACATATATATATATTAATATATATATATATATTCATACATATATACATATAAATATACATATATTCATACATATATATATATTCATACATATACATATATACATATATATATTCATACATATACATATATACATATTCATATATTCATACATATATATATTCATACATATACATATATACATATATATATTCCTACATATACATATATACATATATATATATTCATACATATACATATATATATATTCATACATATACATATATACATATATATATATTCATACATATACATATATACATAATATATATTCATACATATACATATATATCTATATTCATATATATACATATATATCTATATTCATATTATACATATATATATATATCATACATATACATATATATTCATACATATACATATATATTCATAGATATACATATATACATACATATACATACTTATATATATTATACATATACATATATACATACATACATACATATATACATACTTATATATATTAATACATATACATATATACATACATATACATACTTATATATATTAATACATACATATATATATACATATACATATATACATATATATATTTACATACATATACATATATATATACATACATATATACATACATATACATATATACATAGATATAGATATACATACATACATATATATACATACATATATATATATACATAGATATATATATACATATATACATACATATATATATACATATATATATATATACAGACATATATATATACATATATACATACATATATATATACATATATACATACATATATATATAAATACATATATATATATATACAGACATATATATATACATATATACATACATATATATTAATATACACATAATATATACATACATATACATCATACATATACATACATATACAATATACATACATATACATATATATACATATATACATATATATACTTATATATATATATATATATATATACATATATACATATTGTTACAAATGTAGGGAGATCTATCGAGATTAAGAGTAAGGAACTGCGAAAGACATCGGTAGTATGTATACATATATATATATATATGTATATATGTATATATATATATATATATATAGATTGGGTTCATCTTCGCATACTTGTACATAACGAGATTCGAGAAATGATTTTCATCGGCCAGGTTGAACCCTGTCGGGTCATGTCTATTTTTAGCCGATAGACCGAGAAGAAGAAAGAGAAGGCGAGTGGAGAAGAAAAAGGACGTTAATTGCCCGCGAGGAAGGATGAGTCACCGGGTTAATACGGTCACTTTGAGGACACCGGCACGAGGGGACAGTCAGTCATAAGGAGGCAGCCACAGAGCTAAGACAAAAACTTTAGCCGCGCGCGAGGAAGAGATACTACAAAAAGATGAGACGGTAGCCGCGTGCGAGAAAGCTGGAATGTATCTTTTCTCCCGATATAAGAAAAGAACCTTCGAATTTAAAACACCGGGAATTGTTTTCCTGAGGAAAAATGTATTTGAAGATACAACACAAATGAAAACTACATTTGCAGAGAAATATGGCCATTACGACTTGCCGGAAATACCGACACTCAAATGAACAATATATCCACTCGTAAGTAATAACTTGAATATCTCTCCCCGGACGTTTTGCCTCTATGGGCTATCTCATATACATGTATGTTTTATGTGAAAGATGAATCCTGTTGTTATAGGACTATAATAGACAAGTCCCCCCCTTTTATTAATAGACTTTTGTTTTCATGTTTTCTGTTGTTTTGTTTTTATAGATATATTTACCCCTTTTAGTATATTGTTCGATTAAATAAATGAATATAAATTTAACCCTAATGTCTTTTGTCGTTCTTCGCATCTTTTGTTTTGTTTCCTGACACGGTGTCTTATATTGGAGAAATCCCCATCCCATATCATTTAAAACGTTTTCTTTGAACCCTGGGATAACTACGAGCCACTCCGGACAACCTTTTTTAATTTTCTTTTTTTTTTTATCATTGTCACGTATTGTCATTCGGTGGTCCCGAGTGACGGCATTCGTGACAATATAAACATATATACATACATATAAACATATATACATACATATACACATATATATAGAGATATACACATATATATATGAGTATATGAAAGGATAAAAATAATCCGACGGTATGAAATTAAAAATGGAAAAGCGGAAGACCTTTTCGCTCAACGTTTCGCCCAAATTTCACGTGGGCTTTGTCAAGAGTGGACGAAGAATACAAAAATGACAAAAGACGTATATATATACATTAGGGGAGGTCGATTTTGAAACTGTAAATAATCGCACTCGAAGAAAGTTGCCAAATAATGTCAAAAGTTACCACAAGAAATATTTTTCTTCAAAACTTTGTATTTATTTGAGCATTGCAACTTTAAGATCAAATAAATCGAGATTTTTTATCACGGCCTAGATTTCACCGGCAGAAGTGTCGCCTTAAATTAAACCCGGGTTTTAACAAAAAAAAGTAATACATTACTTAATAATAAATATTTTAAAGTTTATTATTCCTTTTCTTAAGAAATTAAATGTACATATTCAAATCAAAAAGGAATAAAACACTATAATATTTAATTTTATATATAAATAATTATTTATTTACATAGGCGTTTTATTTATTGGATATTTTTTATGGTATTCACCGGTTGAAAATTACACGAGCGAATTTGAATTCACGTGTTGATTCTGTGTTTACACATTTAATTATCACAAATATATATTGAATTGTTCTTAAAGTAGAGTTAACTGAAATAATTATTCTTATTTGTTTATATTTTGAAAGTTTGTATTTATTCATTAAGAAGCTAATCTCGAAAGTAACTACGTACGTAAGGTAAGTACACTTTTTAAAAAAATTAATGCATATTTCAAATTGGCACTTCTGTCGTATATATGAAGCAGCTGCCGATTAAGAAATCGAAAGCTGCCGATTAAGAAATCGAAATTGAAGAGTTCCGTTTTTTTTCTCCAAGTACCATTCATTCAGAATTCACCGGAAGTTGAATTTAGTATTTAGAAAATGGAGTTAAATGAGATTAATCTTCGAGACATTGGTATTT
>OY744521.1:57722175-57789675 GCA_963556195.1 Sepiola atlantica
AAAGGGGATAGGAAGGTCACATATAAGGGACTGTGCACGAATTAATATTTAAAATTAAAATTCAAGTTCAATCAAGAGAGAAGGGGTTATAGCGAGGAGATCGGGAGGGGGTCAGATATAGAGATATAAAGCGACACATAGATATATTATGCCGATATTTCCGTTTTAGTAATGTTTAAGTGTCTTCTAAATATCGGGGAGAGAAAAGAGAATGAAAATGAAGAAGAGCGAGAAAAAAAAAGGAGGGAGCGAGAAAAAAAAAGGAGGAAACGAGAAAAATGTATGAAGAAAGGAAGTTAGAATGGAAGAAATATAAAGTTTTAAAATAAAATGTTGTAAACTGCCGATGTTTATAATCTCCGGCAGTTCATTGTTTAAAAGATTTAAGAGCATGCCATTTACCATTTAACTAGTACATCAATTCACAACAACTAACTCTGATCTCCGCTGTTACAGATAATTGTAGAAACTAGAAATAGTAGAGCTATGTTATAATAAAAAATTATATCCACTTATACACATATATATGCATAAACACACATACATATATGGGAATACATGATAAAAAATAAAAAGTATAAAATATAAAATATTATTCATAGCATTCTATCAGTATATGGGATACATAAGCTTTAAATAGATATCCAAGAAAATAATATTCGTCGTTACAAGTTTGTCTTATATTACAATAATTTAAATTGCAGGTTTTTAATATGAGTATAGATAAATAAAAAAATCCATATATAAAAATATAAGAATAAATATTTAATCTAGCTACATAATTGAATTAATATATTAATATAACAATGAACAAAAAAAAGGATAACTAAGTAAATAAACTCTAATATAACTTAATATATTATAAAATAAGGAAATTTAATAGAGAATAATTATCTATCGAAAATAATTATCTATTGAAAATAATTCTCTATTGAAAATAATTATCTATTGAAAATAATTCTCTAGATATCTATCTAGATAGTTATTTTTAATTATTTTTAATTATTTTTTAAGGATGTTATTAGAGATTTGGTGGGAATGTATTAGGTGATCAAGATGTAAGCTTATCAAGTTTATGGGGAAATTATAAAGCGGATTGAGAAATTACGTTTTTACATTCAGTAGATTAAGGGAATTTAGGATATACGGTGGGGTATTTTTAAGGTCTATTGGAGGTAATAATTTTTCCGAAATCAGATTATATATTATGGGGGAGATTAGTTTCCATTTTGCATTTTTTTCTTATGTATACAAGTTGCCAGTAATTTGCTGTTTACGTCAATCATATTTTATGTTTACTAGACATTATTACCATAACCGTTTCAGATATGCATAATTGGTGTTTTGGAGTTAGGAACACATGAATTCGTTTTTCCTTCAGAATAGATCAGTTAATTGAGAAAAAGGTGTTTTTTACTTAAGTTTTTTAATTAGAGTTTTTAATTATTATCATTGTCTTCCCTATTAAAAGAGCTATGGTGGTTTGATATACGATGTTGAACAAGTGTCGGTGTTGCTTCAATGTATGTGTGTATTTTTAGGGTGGTCCTGTTCTTATATGTGTTGTATTTTCAATGGTCTTATATCTATTGGGTGGGTTAGGGTTATTATTTGGGGGAGCTTATTAGTCTACATTATCTAATGTGAGACTTTTTTGATGGATTAAGTTGTAGTTGGAGATATTTTCTGATATGTCTGGGTGGCTATTATTAGATGAAGGGGAATGTGTAGTGTGTTGGGTAGGGATTGAGGAAGGTTGATTTGTATTGGCAGATAATGTTGGGGTTACATTATTAGTTTTTATAAGAGCATTATCTTTGAAAAGCCATGGCAATTTAATGGTCATTTTATATTTGTATTCCTTGTTTGAACACTTGATGAGTTAATAAACTTGTAAACTATGCAAATGTTATCTATTTCATCACTTCATTATCCGTATATATATATATATATATATATATATATATATATGGAAATTTCTATTACGTTGGAACACTATTTCTATTCTTTATCATATATGTATATGAACAAAAACGATAGCATATTCTCTTTGGAGAGCTTCGCCACAGGATTCAGAACAGAACTTCCACCAGTTGTTTTGTTGTGTCAACTAGTGTAGATTAGTAGGTTATATGGAAATTTATGACTTTTGTTTTTGCAAGTAGGTTTTGCCATTCTACCGCATACAGCGCCTGGTATTCTGAAATGGTCACCCATCTGGTACTGGCCAGGTTCAATGTTGCCATATTTTGGAAATGCAAAAATTGTAAAACTGAAATTAAATATTTCCTTTCTTTCAAGATTTAATTTTAGGTGCAATTGTTAGATTATAGTATATAATTTGTATGTTCTTCTTCTTCACTGCATACTCGTTAAGCTGGTTAACATCATATTGCTAACAATATGCTAATCATAGACATCAGAGGATAACCTCTATTTGCATTTGTCAGTCCATAATTCCTTTTGTAGGTTTTAATGGTAATTTCCTAACTTATTATTCATTCAAAAACTTATTTTCTATTAAAATCATGATTTACGTCATTTTTTTGGCAAAAAATATAAAAATGTAACAAATATTAGATGTTTCATTTGTATTATTCTACCCTTGCAACATATGCTAGTTCACCCAAAAAAGAAAAATGAGATTTCACTTTTTCCTGGCATATAAAAAACCTGAAAAACTTCACTGTAAAAACAAATAAAACAACAAAAACTATTTCAGTGATGGATAAACTTTGCATTCCAACAGAATTGATATGGACCAACCAGTCAATCAAATGGGCTCCAGCGTCGAGATTAGATATATCTCAGGACCCTATAAAACAGCTCGATAAAGACGGATCACAGAATCCAAGATTCTATAAAATATCCCTCTCTCCGCCGTCAAAACAAAAAAGGTATGTGTTTATACATAAGGACAAAAACAAAAAAAAAAAAGACTTACTATATTAATTCGTCATAAATCAAATTTCATTTGTTTATATTTGGACTTCTCATTTGTTTTTCCTCGAATTTCATAAGAAAAAGGAACTCTCCTATTTTCAGTTTCATAAGGGCCGTAAGCCTTTTTAATTGATATAGGATGCGTGAAAATAAGTTTAACAATTATAACATTTGGTTTTCGACACAATTATAACTTTGGTGTCACGAAAAAGAGCTTTCCTATATTTAATTTTCATAAAGGCTATAAGCCTTCATATTTGCTACAAATGAACTTTTAATTCGGATCGACTTTCTCCGAATAATAAAAACCAGCCTCTTTTTAAAATAAATAAATAAATACTTGTTATGTACTGTTAATTTTGTCTTGGTTGTTTATATATATATGTTTATAATTTGTGATAGGATGTGTATTCATTTTATGAAGTACAGGTTGATTTCCTTTCATTGGGTTTTCAGCCTGTGCACATTTTACATTCGTGGCTGAACTACGTTAGGTAACGTTCAGAGTCTTACTACCACAATTATAACACCTTCTAAACCTCAGACCTATCTAATTATATCTATACTAGCGGTTTTCACCCAGCATTGTGGAGATATATTGCTGGTCAAAAGGATTTTAGGAAAAAATAATTTAAAATATAGTCATGTTTACAATTTCTGCCTTGAAAGAAAAAGTAAAAATAACATTTGTAATATGAGATCAAGTAATAAAAAAATGTTAGCGGGGTGTTTTTTTTTAAGAAAAAGAACTACTACTTGTGTTTTTACTAAAAAAAACTATGTAAAACAGCAAACGGATTTAAGGAAGAATCGAAATGAATTCAAATTATTAAAATCAAAGCGAATTATTTTAAATCTTAAAAATACCAAAAAAAAAAAATTATTTCAATGTTTAAACCTTTTTTAAATACGTTCTTCACAGAGATATTCTTTGTTTAATTTCATTTTTTGATCAAAGAAGAAAATCTTTTTTTTCTTAAATATATTTCATTTTTTTACGTTCTAATATATTTCAGTTATTTTATGGACCTAACCGATAATTGCCCTAATGATCCTAAATAGAATCGAAGGAAAATGTAAATGGTTTCTTCAGATTTCTTGAAAAAAATTATCGTTGTTGAAATTTACTTGAATGTTCTGTTAACATATCGATTGCTATAAACACACAAACATTGAAACATATATAACATATATAGAGAAAAAAAAAAAGAAGCATTTGTCATTCGTTTTTTAGCAGAACAGCAATAGATAACAGCAATCTGCTTCAGACTCCACCTAAAAGTTTATGAATCTAATTACTTACCTATTTCCATGTACATGAGAAGCACAAAATGCAAAACTGTAGTGAATCAAGGTGGGATCGATCATGGTTCCCTTCTCAGCTCGAGTCAATAAGTCATTCAAATAGCAAAGATGCCGGTGACAACCACGAACACCATAGCGAGCAGTATATTCATCTAAAACAAAAACTTGACCTGGACTAAACCAACCCTGAAAAGTAAAAAGTAAAAATGCAAAAAAAAATAGAAATTAACAAAAGAAAATACAAATAAATATCAGAGTTTGTTTGTAACGTGCTCATTTCCGAAACATTTTAAGATAGTGTGATATCTCTATCATTATAAAGTTTGGTAAGTTTATAGATTTGTATGTACATGATTTACTCCTAAACTAATTGACCCATCATTATGAATATTGGAACACAGCTGCTATATGTAAGACATGGTAATGTGGGCTGTATTTAGTTTAATTCAATTTTATGCTAAAGAAATAAAAAGGGGGTGGAAGCGTTTTGTTAAAATTCAGATACTTCCAATTTTTATGAAATTTTAACAATAGGTATTAAATATCAATTAATAAATATTCCATACATTTCTTTGTAGTATTTTAAAGGGTTTTTAATATGGGCATAACCTCCCATTTGAAAATTGAAGTATAACAGATTTGTATTGAATTTAATTCGTAGTCATTTGACACCAATGAAGCAAGATTCCCTGAATTTCGATTTCTTCTTAAGATCCTCTTACGCTTAAGCCTTAAATTTTAGACATTTTTCTAGAATCAAAGCAATTTAATGGATTTTGATCACAATTGGGATAAGGTTTAGTCACACTATATCTTGATTTTAATCTTCGTAAGGGGACATAAAAGTGGTGCAAAATTGTTCTGTTCAATGAAAATTAATTTTACCCTTCCTAGGACGAGTATTCTTCTAGTTAAATATATGAATGTATAATATCATGGGTAACTGTACGTGACATGTCGCACATGGAAAGAGAACCCTACAGTTTCCCCGGTGGGCTTTCCCAAGGCCCTACCCCCATAAATCAAGTCTCGACTAATGGTCTGGTTGTGTGAGCTTATTAGCACCAAACAAGCACCCATTTTGCCCTCCCCACTCTATCTAAAACCAAAATGACAATACAAAGAAAAAGAAACAAACCTAAACCAGACAACCACCAAAAAACATCTTCGCCTCTGCCCTTAAGGCTAGCATTCACAAATATCCGGGAGCTTAGAACCGACATCAATGCGTAAACTCTCCGAATATCCTAGCACTAGTGAAACAAACCTACAATTCTCAATCTCCTCACACCATTTTGACATGACTGAATACCTTCCACTCTACCATAAAAACTCTGACAAACATATGCACGGGCTAGGAATTTATGTCTGGAACACCCTTCCCTTGACTAGAGAACATAGGCTAGAATCAGATGATCAAGCTTACATGTGCTTTAGATTAACCTTACTGCACAGCATTAGTTACTTATATTTCTTATACTGTTCTATTTCGACCCAGGACTGTACCCTGCTTAACTTTGTCTCTGAAAGCATAGATACAGCACTATCACTTGACTCGAGTGCCCAAATACATGTATTTGGGAATTTTAATGTACATCACTGTGACCGGCTTTGATTCTCCAGCTATACAGATGCAGCTGGTAACTCCACATACAGTTTCTCCATCGCGCACTCCCTCTTACCGACTATCACTTTCCAGACCCCCCCCCCCTCCCTGATCGTGTGGATCAGCAAGCTTCACTTTTTTACCTGTTCTTGACCTAACTGGCCGAGGCTTGTGCGACGAATGGCCATAGGTTGCTTGGGAACGCTGATCACTTTGTGGTAATGATTGATATCACCCTAAAATCTTGTCTCAAAGCTGATGAGCCATTGCTCAAAACGACGAGATACTACAAGCAGACTGATTGGGAATTCATCAGAGATCACATCAGAGATGCCCCATGGAGTGAAACCTTTTCTCTCCCTATTGATCAGTGTGCAAATGGGGTACACAGTCACAGAAACTAGGTACTCATGAGTTCTGAAAAATCTTCAATAGTTTAGTTAACAATGGGCAATCAGCAATTCCCCGCTATCCAACCACAATGATGTCATTTACACGGCAACTGATGAGGTTGAACTACTTGCCCAGCATTTTGCCTTAAACTCCACTTTGGACTTTGTAAACCACTCTCTCAAAAATTTCCATTGCGGACTGAAGCCACGCTTTATGACCTGACCATCACTCCATCTCATGTCCGGGACATCATAAAAAAACTTGACACCTCCAAAGCATGTGGGCCTGATCTTATATCAGTAATAGTAATAAAGAAATGCTCTGTTGAACTGGTCCCTGTCCTCTCCAAACTCTACAACAAATGCCTTGCCGAATTTTGCTTCTTTGATAGCTACAAAATTGCCTCTATTGTACCAGTCTTCAAGAATTTTGGAGATAGAACTGACTCTCAAAATTATCGCTCCATCAGTCTACTTCCACTTTCTGCTAAAATCTTTGAATCCTTAATCAATCTAGCGATAGTCTGTCATCTCATTAATGCTAAACATTTCCGAACGCATATACGATACACTGGACAAGGCAGGTGAAGCTAGGGTGGTAGCGCTTGATATATCCAAAGCCTTTGACAAGGTCTGGCATAAAGGTCTTCTCATAAAAATTAATTCAGATGGTATTACTGGACAAATATTTAATATAATTAGATCCTTCCTATCCAAAAGAAAGATCCAAGTTGTCCTCAATTGCCGTTCATCCAAGCAACATGACATAAATGCAGGTGTACCCCAAGGATCGATCCTTGGACCTTTATTGTTCCTGATTTTCATAAACGACCTCCCTGATGACATCGTGTCTGAGATGGACATCACGCTCTACTCTTGTCATATGAGTAAAACAGTCATGCACATATCCGAGGCAATGGTTGAATCCTTAGAAAGTGACCTCCAGTCTGTAGTCGAATGGGGTCATAAATGGATGGTAACATTTAATGCTGCTAAGACAAAGCTTCTTTTCTTCAACAACTACAAGAAACCTTTTCAACCACTGATTCCATGGCAAATAACAACCTACCTGAGAGTCCAACGGTCAAAGTTTAGGCCAAAGACTTTGAACGTTGGACTCTCAGGTAAATTGTGAAATTATTATGTGATGTCAATAAGCAAATATTATCTGCTTGAGAAATATTCATGCAAAGCAATGCTTCCAAATTCGAATAAGTTTATTGTTTTAAAAACTGTAATTGCTAATTTTCAATATTAAAAAAAAAAATGTTTTATCAACTATTAAGTAAAATTTTAAATAAATATGTAAATACAACTAGCAAAACTTCCTATGAGTTGGTCTATTACTTTTGTTTGTCCAACTAAAAAAAAATATTCTAAAACAAACATTATCCCATGGGCATTATTTATATTTAAAAATAATTTTATTTACCATCATTTTTATTCATTTACTTTACCGAAAAAATATTATATATTTTCCTTTCATACAATTTCTTTAAGACATCTGCAAATTAAATTATATATTTTCCTTTCATAAAATTTATTTTATAACATCGGCAAATTAAATTATATATTTTCCTTTCATAAAATTTCTTAATTAACATCAACAAGTTAAATATATTTTCCTTTTATGCAATTTATTCAATAACATCAGCAAGTTAAATTATATATTTTCATTTCCTAACATCTCCAAGTTAAATTTAAGATTTTTCTTTTATACCAGTTCTTTAACATCTGCAAGTAAAATTATATATTTTTCTTTTATCTGATATATTTCTTTTTTCATTTAATTTCTTTAAACACATCTGCAAGATAAATAATTTAGTTTCCTTTCATACAATTTCTTAAATGCCATCTGCAAGATGTTTTTATTTTAGACTATTTCTTTAATAACATCTGTAAGTTAAATTAATATTTTCTTTGAATACAATTTTTTAATTAACATCTGCAAGTTACATTATATATTTTCCTTTCATACATTTTTTTTAATAGCATATGTAAGTTAAATTAAATGTTTCTATTTTAACAATTTATTTTACATCTTTTACATCTGCAAGTTTAATGAAATATTTTCCTTTCATACAATTTCTTTTAATAACATCTGAAAGTTTAATGAAATATTTTCTATTCATCCAATTTCTTCAACAACATCTGCAAGTTAAATTATATATTTTCTTTCATACAATTTTTTCAATAACATCTGCAAGTTAAATTAAAGATGTCTCTTTCATAAATTTCTTTAATAACATCTGCAAGTTTAATTATAGATTTTTCTTTACATACAATTTCTGTAATAACATCTGCAAGTTAAATTATATATTTTCTTTCATACATTTTTTTCAATAACATCTGCAAGTTAAATTAAAAATGTCTCTTTCATAAAATTTATTTATTTAATTATAACATATAATATATCACAGTGATTATTTTTGATTTCAGATAAATAAAGATTGCTTTTAATATATATTTGACTCTTTTCAAATGGGTCACAGAGTATTCTAGTTTAAATGCAATCAGTAACCGATTAAAATTAAATATACATTAAAGAATTGCATCTCAGATATCTTGAATCAATATTGGTGACACATCTCAACCATTTAGTGATTCAAGAAGCACATTCCACTGCACAAGCTAAGATAGTCATTTTATTTAATGGCAAATTTCGGATTCAAAGTTCATCAGCTAAATAATTCTGTTTGCATTAATTACTAAAGAGCCACTTTTTAAAATCTGTGCACTGTTCATTTAATCTTGAATTATACACAGTTCATTTAATCTTGAATTATGCACAGTTCATTTAATCTTGCATTATGCACTGTTCATTTAATCTTGAATTATGCACAGTTCATTTAATCTTGAATTATGCACTGTTCATTTAATCTTGAATTATGCACAGTTCATTTAATCTTGCATTATGCACTGTTCATTTAATCTTGAATTATGCACAGTTCATTTAATCTTGAATTATGCACAGTTCATTTAATCTTGAATTATGTACTGTTTATTTAATCTTGAATTATGCACAGTTCATTTAATCTTGAATTATGCACTGTTCATTTAATCTTGAATTATGCACAGTTCATTTAATCTTGCATTATGCACTGTTCATTTAATCTTGAATTATGCACAGTTCATTTAATCTTGCATTATGCACTGTTCATTTAATCTTGCATTATGCACTGTTCATTTAATCTTGAATTATGCACAGTTCATTTAATCTTGCATTATGCACTGTTCATTTAATCTTGAATTATGTACTGTTTATTTAATCTTGAATTATGCACAGTTCATTTAATCTTGAATTATGCACTGTTCATTTAATCTTGAATTATGCACAGTTCATTTAATCTTGCATTATGCACTGTTCATTTAATCTTGAATTATGTACTGTTTATTTAATCTTGAATTATGCACAGTTCATTTAATCTTGAATTATGCACTGTTCATTTAATCTTGAATTATGCACAGTTCATTTAATCTTGCATTATGCACTGTTCATTTAATCTTGAATTATGTACTGTTTATTTAATCTTGAATTATGCACAGTTCATTTAATCTTGCATTATGCACTGTTCATTTAATCTTGAATTATGCACAGTTCATTTAATCTTGCATTATGCACTGTTCATTTAATCTTGAATTATGTACTGTTTATTTAATCTTGAATTATGCACAGTTCATTTAATCTTGAATTATGCACTGTTCATTTAATCTTGAATTATGCACAGTTCATTTAATCTTGCATTATGCACTGTTCATTTAATCTTGAATTATGTACTGTTTATTTAATCTTGAATTATGCACAGTTCATTTAATCTTGCATTATGCACTGTTCATTTAATCTTGAATTATGCACAGTTCATTTAATCTTGCATTATGCACTGTTCATTTAATCTTGAATTATGCACAGTTCATTTAATCTTGAATTATGCACAGTTCATTTAATCTTGCATTATGCACTGTTCATTTAATCTTGAATTATGTACTGTTTATTTAATCTTGAATTATGCACAGTTCATTTAATCTTGCATTATGCACTGTTCATTTAATCTTGAATTATGCACAGTTCATTTAATCTTGCATTATGCACTGTTCATTTAATCTTGAATTATGTACTGTTCATTTAATCTTGAATTATGTACTGTTCATTTAATCTTGAATTATGCACAGTTCATTTAATCTTGAATTATGCACAGTTCATTTAATCTTGCATTATGCACTGTTCATTTAATCTTCAATTATGTACTGTTTATTTAATCTTGAATTATGCACAGTTCATTTAATCTTGCATTATGCACTGTTCATTTAATCTTGAATTATGCACAGTTCATTTAATCTTGCATTATGCACTGTTCATTTAATCTTGAATTATGCACAGTTCATTTAATCTTGAATTATGCACAGTTCATTTAATCTTGCATTATGCACTGTTCATTTAATCTTGAATTATGTACTGTTTATTTAATCTTGAATTATGCACTGTTCATTTAATCTTGAATTATGTACTGTTTATTTAATCTTGAATTATGCACTGTTCATTTAATCTTGAATTATGCACTGTTCATTTAATCTTGAATTATGCACAGTTCATTTAATCTTGCATTATGCACTGTTCATTTAATCTTGAATTATGTACTGTTTATTTAATCTTGAATTATGCACAGTTCATTTAATCTTGAATTATGCACTGTTCATTTAATATTGAATTATGCACAGTTCATTTAATCTTGCATTATGCACTGTTCATTTAATCTTGAATTATGTACTGTTTATTTAATCTTGAATTATGCACAGTTCATTTAATCTTGCATTATGCACTGTTCATTTAATCTTGAATTATGCACTGTTCATTTAATCTTGAATTATGCACAGTTCATTTAATCTTGCATTATGCACTGTTCATTTAATCTTGAATTATGCACAGTTCATTTAATCTTGCATTATGCACTGTTCATTTAATCTTGAATTATGCACAGTTCATTTAATCTTGCATTATGCACTGTTCATTTAATCTTGAATTATGCACAGTTCATTTAATCTTGCATTATGCACTGTTCATTTAATCTTGAATTATGTACTGTTTATTTAATCTTGAGTTATGCAAAGTTAATTTAATCTTGAGTTATGCAAAGTTCATTTGATCTTGAGTTATGCACAGTTCATTTAATCTTGAGTTATGCAAAGTTAATTTAATCTTGAGTTATGCAAAGTTAATTTAATCTTGAGTTATGCACAGTTCATTTAATCTTGAGTTATGCAAAGTTAATTTAATCTTGAGTTATGCAAAGTTAATTTAATCTTGAGTTATGCAAAGTTAATTTAATCTTGAGTTATGCACAGTTCATTTAATCTTGAGTTATGCAAAGTTAATTTAATCTTGAGTTATGCAAAGTTCATTTGATCTTGAGTTATGCACAGTTCATTTAATCTTGAGTTATGCAAAGTTAATTTAATCTTGAGTTATGCAAAGTTAATTTAATCTTGAGTTATGCACAGTTCATTTAATCTTGAGTTATGCAAAGTTAATTTAATCTTGAGTTATGCAAAGTTAATTTAATCTTGAGTTATGCAAAGTTAATTTAATCTTGAGTTATGCAAAGTTAATTTAATCTTGAGTTATGCAAAGTTAATTTAATCTTGAGTTATGCAAAGTTAATTTAATCTTGAGTTATGCAAAGTTAATTTAATCTTGAGTTATGCAAAGTTAATTTAATCTTGAGTTATGCAAAGTTAATTTAATCTTGAGTTATGCAAAGTTAATTTAATCTTGAGTTATGCAAAGTTCATTTGATCTTGAGTTATGCACAGTTCATTTAATCTTGAGTTATGCAAAGTTAATTTAATCTTGAGTTATGCAAAGTTAATTTAATCTTGAGTTATGCACAGTTCATTTAATCTTGAGTTATGCAAAGTTAATTTAATCTTGAGTTATGCAAAGTTAATTTAATCTTGAGTTATGCAAAGTTAATTTAATCTTGAGTTATGCACAGTTCATTTAATCTTGAGTTATGCAAAGTTAATTTAATCTTGAGTTATGCAAAGTTCATTTGATCTTGAGTTATGCACAGTTCATTTAATCTTGAGTTATGCAAAGTTAATTTAATCTTGAGTTATGCAAAGTTCATTTGATCTTGAGTTATGCAAAGTTAATTTAATCTTGAGTTATGCAAAGTTCATTTAATCTTGAGTTATGCAAAGTTAATTTAATCTTGAGTTATGCACAGTTCATTTAATCTTGAGTTATGCAAAGTTAATTTAATCTTGAGTTATGCAAAGTTCATTTGATCTTGAGTTATGCACAGTTCATTTAATCTTGAGTTATGCAAAGTTAATTTAATCTTGAGTTATGCAAAGTTAATTTAATCTTGAGTTATGCACAGTTCATTTAATCTTGAGTTATGCAAAGTTCATTTAATCTTGAGTTATGCAAAGTTCATTTAATCTTGAGTTATGCACAGTTCATTTAATCTTGAGTTATGTACTGTTTATTTAATCTTGAATTATGCAAAGTTCATTTAATCTTGAGTTATGTACTGTTGATCTAATCTTAAATTATGTACTGTTCATTTAATCTTGAATTATGCACTGTTAATTTAGTCTTGACTTATGCACTGTTCATTTAATCTTGATTTATGCAAAGTTCATTTAATCTTGAATTATGTACTGTTAATCAATTTGTAATTATGCACTGTTCATTTAATCTTGAATTATGCAAAGTTCATTTAATCTTGAATTATGCACTGTTCATTTAATCTTGACTTACGCACTGTTCATTTAATCTTGAATTATGCAAAGTTCATTTAATCTTGAATTATGTACTGTTCATTTAATCTTGAATTATGACTGTTTATTTAATCTTGAATTATGTACTGTTCATTTAATCTTGAATTATGCAAAGTTCATTTAATCTTGAATTATGCACTGTTCATTTAATCTTGAATTATGCAAAGTTCATTTACTCCTGAGTTATGAACAGTTCATCAATTTGTAATTATGTACTGTTCATTCAATTTTGAATTATGCACTGTTCATTTAATCTTTAATTATGCAAAGTTCATTTGATCTTGAATTATGTACTGTTCATTTAATCTTGAATTATGACTGTTCATTCAATCTTGAATTATGCAGTGTTCATTTGATCTTGAATTATGCACTGTTCATTTAATCTTGAATTATGCACTGTTCATTTAATCTTGAATTATGCACTGTTCATTTAATCTTGAATTATGCACTGTTCATTTAATCTTGAATTATGCACAGTTCATTTAATCTTGAGTTATGCACAGTTCATTCAATCTTGAGTTATGCAAAGTTCATTTGATCTTGAATTATGCACAGTTCATTTAATCTTAAATTATGTACTGTTCATTTAATCTGAATTTATGCACTGTTCATTTAATCTTGAATTATGCAAAGTTCATTTACTCCTGAGTTATGCACAGTTCATCCATTTGTAATTATGTACTGTTAATTCAATTTTGAATTATGCACTGTTCATTTAATCTTGACTTTGACACTGTTCATTTAATCTTGAATCATGTACTGTTCATTTAATCTTTAATTATGCAAAGTTCATTTAATCTTGACTTAGACACTGTTCATTTAATCTTGAATTATGTACTGTTTATTTAATCTTGAATTATGCACTGTTCATATAATCTTGAATTATGCACTGTTCATCAATTTGTAATTATGTACTGTTCATCAATTTGTAATTATGTACTGTTCATTTAATCTTGAATTATGACTGTTCATTTAATCTTGAATTATGCACTGTTCATCAATTAGTAATTATGTACTGTTCATTTAATCTTGAATTATGACTGTCCATTTAATCTTGAATTATGTACTGTTCATTTAATCTTGAATTATGACTGTTCATTTAATCTTGAATTATGCACTGTACATCAATTTGTAATTATGTACTGTTCATTCAATCTTGAATTATGCACTGTTCATTTAATCTTGACTTAGGCACTGTTCATTTAATCTTGAATTATGTACTGTTCATCAATTTGTAATTATGCACTGTTCATTTAATCTTGAATTATGCACTGTTTATTTAATCTTGGATTATGCACTGTTCTTCAATTAGTAATTATGTACTGTTCATTCAATCTTGAATTATGCACTGTTCATTTAATCTTGACTTAGGCAGGGTTCATTTGATCTTGAATTATGTACTGTTTATTCAACCTTGAATTATGACTGTTCATTTAATCTTAATTTACGTACTGTTCATTTAATCTTGAATTATGCACTGTTCATTTAATCTTGAATTATGTACTGTTTATTTAATCTTGACTTAGGCACTGTTCATTTAATCTTGAATTGTGCAAAGTTCATTTGATCTTGAATTATGTACTGTTCATTTAATCTTGAATTATGACTGTTCATTTAATCTTGAATTATGCAAAGTTAATTTAATCTTGAATTATGCACTGTGCATCAATTTGGAATTATGTACTATTCATTCAATCTTGAATTATGCACTGTTCATTTAATCTTGACTTAGGCACTGTTCATTTAATCTTGAATTATGCAAAGTTCATTTAATCTTGAATTATGTACTGTTCATTTAATCTTGAATTATGACTGTTCATTTAATCTTGAATTATGCAAAGTTCATTTAATCTTGAATTATGCACTGTGTATAAATTTGGAATTATGTACTCTTCATTCAATCTTTAATTATGCACTGTTCATTTAATCTTGACTAAGGCACTGTTCATTTAATCTTGAATTATGCACTGTTCATTTAATCTTGAATTTTGTACTGTTCATTTAATCTTGACTTAGGCACTGTTCATTCAATCTTGAATTATGCAAAGTTCATTTGATCTTGAATTATGTACTGTTCATTTAATCTTGAATTATGCATTGTTAATTTAATCTTGAATTATGCAAAGTTCATTTAATCTTGAATTATGCAAAGTTCATTAAATCTTGAATTATGCAAAGTTTATTTAATCTTTAATTATGAACTGCACATTTAATCTTGACTTAGGCACTGTTCATTTAATCTTGAATTATGTACTGTTCATTTAATCTTGAATTATGCAAAGTTTATTTAATCTTGAATTATGCACTGTTCATCAATTTGTAATTATGTACTGTTCATTCAATCTTGAATTATGCACTGTTCATTTAATCTTGAATTATGCAAAGTTCATTTAATCTTGAGTTATGCAAAGTTCATTTAATCTTGAATTATGCACTGTTCATCAATTTGTAATTATGCACTGTTCATTTAATCTTGACTTAGACACTGTTCATTTAATCTTGAATTATGTACTGTTCATTTAATCTTGAATTATGCACTGTTCATTTAATCTTGAATTATGCACTGTTCATCAATTTGTAATTATGTACTGTTCATTTAATCTTGAATTATGACTGTTCATTTTATTTTGAATTATGCACTGTTCATCAATTAGTAATTATGTACTGTTCATTCAATCTTGAATTATGTACTGTTCATTTAATCTTGACTTAGGCACTGTTCATTTAATCTTGAATTATGTACTGTTCATCAATTTGTAATTATGCACTGTTCATTTAATCTTGAATTATGCACTGTTCATTTAATCTTGAATTATGCACTGTTCTTCAATTAGTAATTATGTACTGTTCATTCAATCTTGAATTATGCACTGTTCATTTAATCTTGACTTAGGCACGGTTCATTTGATCTTGAATTATGTACTGTTCATTCAACCTTGAATTATGCAAAGTTCATTTGATCTTGAATTATGTACTGTTCATTTAATCTTGAATTATGCACTGTTCATTTAATCTTGAATTATGCAAAGTTCATTTGATCTTGAATTATGTACTGTTCATTTAATCTTGAATTATGCACTGTGCATCAATTTGGAATTATGTACTGTTCATTCAATCTTGAATTATGCACTGTTCATTTAATCTTGAATTATGCAAAGTTTATTTAATCTTGAATTATGCACTGTTCATCAATTTGTAATTATGTACTGTTCATTTAATCTTGAATTATGCACTGTTTATTTAATCTTAACTTAGGCATTGTTCATTTAATCTTGAATTATGCAAAGTTCATTTGATCTTGAATTATGCAAAGTTCATTTAATCTTGAATTATGCACTGTTCATTTAATCTTAAATTATGACTGTTCATTTAATCTTGAATTATGCCAAGTTCATTTAATCTTTAATTATGCACTGTTCATCAATTTGTAATTATGCACTGTTCATTTAATCTTTAATTATGCACTGTTCATTTAATCTTTAATTATGCACTGTTCATTTAATCTTTAATTATGCACTGTTCATTTAATCTTTAATTATGCACTGTTCATTTTATCTTGACTTATGCACAGTTCATTTAATCTTTAATTATGCACTGTTCATTTAATCTTGAATTATGCACTGTTCATCAATTTGTAATTATGTACTGTTTATTCATCTTTCAATTATGCACTGTTCATTTAATCTTGAATTACGTACTGTTCATTTAATCTTTAATTATGCACTGTTCACCAATTTGGAATTATGTTCTGTTCATTCAATCTTGAATTATGCACTGTTCATTTAATCTCAACTTAGGCACTGTTCATTTAATCTTGAATTATGCACTGTTCATTTAATCTTGAATTATGCACTGTTCATTTAATCTTGAATTATGCACTGTTCATTTAATCTTGAATTATGCACTGTTCATTTAATCTTGAATTATGCACTGTTCATTTAATCTTGAATTATGCACTGTTCATTTAATCTTGACTTAGGCACTGTTCATTTAATCTTGACTCATGCAATGTTCATTTAATCTTGAATTATGCACTGTTCATTTAATCTTGAATTATGCACTGTTCATTTAATTTTAACTTAGGCACTGTTCATTTAATCTTGAATTATGCACTGTTCATTTAATCTTGAATTATGCACTGTTCATTTAATCTTGAATTATGTACTGTTCATTTAATCTTGACTTATGCACTGTTCATTTAATCTTGAATTATGCACTGTTCATTTAATCTTGAATTATGCACTGTTCATTTAATCTTAACTTAGGCACTGTTCATTTAATCTTGAATTATGCACTGTTCATTTAATCTTGAATTATGCACTGTTCATTTAATCTTGAATTATGCACTGTTCATTTAATCTTGAATTATGCACTGTTCATTTAATCTTGAATTATGCACTGTTCATTTAATCTTGAATTATGCACTGTGCATCAATTTGGAATTATGTACTGTTCATTCAATCTTGAATTATGCACTGTTCATTTAATCTTGAATTATGCACTGTTCATTTAATCTTGACTTAGGCACTGTTCATTTAATCTTGAATTATGTACTGTTCATTTAATCTTGAATTATGCACTGTGCATCAATTTGGAATTATGTACTGTTCATTCAATCTTGAATTATGCACTTTTCATTTAATCTTGACTTATGCAATGACAAGCACTTAGAAGCAATCAGGTAACAGACACATAGAAGTAGAATATAAACAGACACATAGAAGTAGAATAGAAACAGACACATAGAAGTATCTGTGCTGACACTACACTTCCTTTTTTCTGCCCTCAGTTAAGGAAGGAGAAATCCTTCTAGATTGAAACAATTTTTATTTTTGTCTCAATCCAGGGCCCCTTATTTTGGGGAGCTGGACTTCCTCTTATTAAAAACTGACCTTCTGTCTACTTCTACTGTCAAATACAGTCACACAGAAGTAATGAAGTAACATATCCATATAAATATAGAAATATAAAGGAAATACATAGAAGTAGAAAGGTAACAGGCACATAGAAGTAGAAAGGTAACAGATATATACAAGTAGAAAAGTTTCAGACATATACAAGTAGAAAAGCAACAGACACAGAAATAGAAAGGTAACAAGCACATATTCGTTTATTTTTCTGGCACAGTTTGCTAACAAATGAGTATTTGATTAATAGCAAATAAAACATAATTCAATGTTAAAAAATTTTTTTTTAAGTTTTGACTGTAATTCAATTTCCAACCGAATTTTGTGCAACCCACTTTCCCTCTGCCTTTCTCTCCAAAAGTTTTGACTGCAATTCAATTTCCAACCGAGTTTCGTGCAACCCACTTTCTCTCTGGCTTTCTCTCCAAAAGTTTTGACTGTAATTCAATTTCCAACCGAATTTCGTGCAACCCACTTTCTCTCTGCCTTTCTCCCCCAAATCCAAATCACTTCTCCTTCCTTCCCAGCTATCCTCTTCATTTATATCACCTGATATCCACATATGCCAATCAGAGACCACCATAAACACCTGCACCTATGAAGAGAAGCCTTTTTTAATCTGCATACATGACATGCGAAGCACCTCATTCTTTTTCCTGAGTGTTCCTCTTTATTGTCACAGTTTTTTTATGAAAAATGAGAGGATGTGTGGTAGTTTTATTGAGTTTATTCATTTCCAAGTTTACTTTTGGTTGTTTTATTTTCCACGGTGGTATTGTTGGTTGTATAGTATCATGTATTTTTTTGAGTGGGATGTTGGTTTCTTTGATTATTTCTTCTATTTGAAGGTCAATAGGTTTTATTGCATTTTTTTTTTCCTTTGGTACAGTTATTTGTAATTTGGTTTGAATATGGTATTGTATGCTGGGTTTAGTGGGCATGATTTTATCTTTATATAGTATTGTAAGGCTAGTTTCTGTCTTCTTAGGGTTAGAGGAGCTTCATGTGCTTCTATGTACAAACTTTCAACAGCAGATATTTGGAAGGCTTCCAGCGCCAGTCGCAGTCCTTGGTGGTGAACAGTTTCTAATGTTTCTAGATACGATTTTCGAGTAGATTGATAGATAAAGCATCCGTTTTCTAATTTTGATCTGATTAGGGATCTGTAGAGTTTCATAAGGGTATCTTTATCAGCTTCCCAATCGTTGTGGGCTATGACTTGTAATAATTGTAGTGCTTTATAACATTTCTCTTTAATGTAGTTTATGTGTGGGATAAAGTTCAGTTTTTTATCGAAGACTACTCCTAGAAATTTATACTGATTTATGAGTGGGATGTTTTCCTCTTAAAGTTGTAGGTTGAGGTCGTTAGGTAGTTTGCGCTTGTTACAAAAATGAATGCATTTAGTTTTGGTTTGTGAAATTTAAAAACCGTTTTTAGTTGCCCAATTGTTGATTTTATGTATGTAGTACTGTAGCTTTCTTTCTATCATGTGAATGTATGTGGATCGATAGCTTATGGTGAGATCATCAGCGTATAAGGATCCACTTATGTTGGGGTGATTTCTTTAGCTATGTCCTTTATTTTTATATTAAATAAGGTTGTAGATAGAATGCTGCCTTGTGGTACACCTTCTTCTTGTTCTTTCCTCTCTGATAAAGTTGATCCCATTCGTACTCTAGAAGTTCCATTAGACAAAAAGTTAGAGATGAATAAAGGTAATTTACCTTTTTGTCCGATATTGTGTAGATTTTTCAGAATTCCATGTTTCTATGTTGTTACATAAGCTTTTTCAAGGTTAAAAAAGATGGTTGTTTCATGTTGATCCCTTATAAAATTAACTAAGGTATAAAGATTTCAACATTACCCAGTTGTTTCAAAATCGAATTCTGTCATAACTAGTTAAAAAAAACTACTTTTTGCATTCTTTTTTATTTTCATGTAATTTTAATAAACATGTTACAATTTGAAATAAATGAATTAAGAATGTAGCTTTCTAGATTGGTTAAATGATTAATGCATCCACGATTTTTCTGGTCGCCATATTGTATGTTAGTAATTAGATTGTATTGAGGAACAAAGTTAATCTATTATTAATCATTTTTTCAAAGGTTTTACAGAGGCAGCTGGTTAAAGAAATTAGTCTATAACTAGAGGGGTACAATGGATCTCGGTTTTAAATATTGGAATAACTATGGCTTGTTTCCATCAGTTAGGGATGTTGCTATTAGTCCAGACATCATAAAAAATGTCGAGGAGGTATATTAGGGAGATATCCGGTAACTATGTGGCAAATCATTTCTGATTAAGATGGATGTACCACCTGATGCTCTAAGGCCGGAATCTTTTGTATAGCTGAAATGTTGATATCCTTTTAAGTTAATTTTGTCGTCGTTTTTAAGAAAGGTTTTCATGAAGGCAGATAATGGTTTAAGTCTGCTATCAGTAGGAGTAATTCATTAATATTGGCTTCAGTTCCATTGTAATATTATATTTGGACGCATTAAGTTTTGGGTGATTTTGGAGAGTCTAGGTTTTTAACTTTTCGTTCCTAGAGTCTAGTATGAGAAAGGATTTTATTTTTTTGAGTTTATAAAGATGTTTTCTACTGGTAGGTATGGTTTCAATTTCCATGTCTTGCGATTCTTTGGGTTGTCTTGTTAGATTTTGTATTTGACATATCTATTTTTAGAGGTTGATCTGGATCGTGGTTTGGTTTTAGTGGGGTTGATTTTGTTGGAGAATTCTTTTCATTTGTTGTTTTTGTTTTGGTGTATTATTGGTGCCTTTGTTTTTGTTTTTATTATTTTAATTTATGTGTTGACTTTTATGCTGGGTTGAGGGATGTGTCTTATTCTGGGGGCTTTGTTCTTTAGGATCTTCCATTTCTAATATATTGTAGCTGTTGTGAAGAGGAATTAGTGGATTTATTTGTATTTTCTGATTGATTTGGTTTGCGTCTGATTTGCTTTTAGACGTGTTGTGATGGGATACCTGACTCCCCTCAAGGCTGATAAGTGTACTAGTCTGTAGTATATATATACTATGAACAGTAGTATGTATGGTGGACTGTACTCAACGGTATTCAAGTGTATTAGGTTAATCCTATTGGATTAGCGGTAGTGCTATTGTTTTGTACAAGATATACGTTGTAATAAACCATCCTCTTTTAAAGACCTTACACTCTGGTTACTTTTTGTTATTATAACTTCTAACCAAGTTATATCAAGACGTTTGTTCCTGATTTTGACCACTTGTTTTGATTTTAGTAGATGTTGCTATTTGATCTTTGTTAATCGCTTTTTGGGTTGTTATTAAAGTTTCAATTAGATTTTTAAGTTCAGTAATTAGTTTGAGTAGGTCTTGATTGTTTTGGTTTTTCAATGACTTCTGCGTAAGTATTTGCTTTTTGATAGGGTTCCACTATTTTTCTTGCCTCTGGGAACGATATGTTTCTCTTGTATTTTACTTCTGTGATTTCTCTTTCTTTTTTAAAGATTTTACATATTTTAGAGTATGTTGGGTAATTTTCATGGCAGTTAGAGGATTTTGCTCCATCTGAGTATTCTTCTACAGTATGATTAGGTTCGTTTTCAGCACATTTCCCACATACTTCGTGCCCTCTGCAAGATGGCGCCCAAATTTGTGGCACTTAAAGCATCTTAAGAGGGCTGGAATATATTGGTAGACTTTTTCAATTAAATATCCAATTTTTATTTCTTTTGATAAGGGTGTTAAAAGTAAGGGTGTTAGCTCATGACTTCGTATGATACCTTTTGAAGTATTAAATTTTTCATGAGCAAAGACTTTACATTTGTAGGTGTGGAATTTTTCCAATCCTAAAAGATTTTGTGCATTTCTGTAGTTATCTATTTCGACAAGTAGATTTCAGTTTTTCACTTTTTTTTTTTTTTTAAAACTTTTTTAGGGTTATGTTGCAATAAATGTTTTTTGATCACAAAGGGAGATAGTTCGTTGATTCTTTTTCCTTCTAAGGTTTCAATGAATAAGAATTTTGGAAAGTTTTTTCTATCTATTTGCTTTTCTCTGTCTTGGGTTTTCGCTCGTTGTCTGAGTTGTCAGACACATCGGAGTAAGTTTTTGGTTTTATTATTATTTCTGTTTTTCTTGTTAGGTTTTACAGTTTCCATGCAGCTGTGTTTTATTTTTTCACCTCTCTTGCTCTTCACCCTCCTCGGAGCTCAAAAGTGAGAGATGTTTGGGGGTAAGCCCATTCGCCCTTTCATCCCAAGGATACAAGAAGGTATACTTATTTTCTTGAGTTTCCACCATCATTTACTGATTTTTCTTTCTGTTTCATCATCCCAGGTTTACAGAAACATCAGGTAAGGAACATATATAAGATTTAATCTAAAAAAGTTGATTGACTCTTACCATCGCCCTCTGACACTTACATGGTTTACCTGTGTTTATGGTAAAGGTAATGCAATATTTTTACGTCTTATTCCTTGGAGGTGTGGTCGACATTTGCAGGTGTAAGAGTTAGGGCTTGACATGACAAGCCGATTGATCGGATCGGGGCCTCTCCGACCTCCTGTCTAACCAAAGTAAGGACCAAAGTAGAGTGTTGCAAGGCACGGGACCATTTATGTAACCAGGCCACGGATCGTTCAGCTACCAGGATCCCGTCTTAAAACGACACAGGTCATTACCTACGGCCAACAGGTAGCCCATTTTTTTTTTTTGGGGGGGGGGGGTTGTTGCTTTGCAGAACATAATTGAGTTTTGCAAAGAGAAAAGGAAAAAACGAAAACGCCAATGTTTGGTGCATTTTGAGTCAGGAAGTCAGTAACTTTAGACAGCCCGATCTGGTAGCGTTAGTAGGTTCTATTTGACCCATAGATGGGGCCCTTACAGGTACTATTACTCCGGGCCAGAGTGGACCTGACAGCAATGGCAACTAAGGGGCAACTTCACATTCCCCATAGCTCACCACTGGATGTCTTTTAAGGAGCCTCACCACTGGATGTCTTTTAAGGTCATACCCAAGACCTACATAGAAATAGAAAGGTAACAGACACATAGAAGTAGAAAAGTAACATACATATAGAAGTAGAAAGGCAACTGACACAGAGAAGTAACAGACATAGGAAGTAAAAAGGTACACACAAAACATAGAAAGATAACATAGAAAAAGAACAAACAGACAAGTAGAAACGTGAGATGCGCGTTATATATGGAAATTATAAGAAGGAAACAGTCACATGGAAGTAAAAGAGTAACTGACATGGTAAACGTGAAGTTTAGGTGACAGATCATTTTTTTGAAAAGGTGATACGCACTAGCTCAAAAATTGCATATTTTTTAAAGATTATGACATGCTGAATGTATTGGAGTTAAAATCAATTTAGTATTATGTATAAAATAGGAAAAAAAAACACTTTTTAAATTAGTAAATATGCTATCATTATCGGATTATTTTCAAGATGAAGGCATTTTTCATTGGATAGACAGTAGTCACAAAAAACGGGAATTGGAACTAGGTCCAATGAAGTCTTTTAGTGATTTATATAAAAATCATTTATTTAAAGCAATTAAAATCTTTATAAAAATATTTGTTTCAAAACATAAGTTTTGTATTTTCTCTTATAACTCACTAAAAGACTTTGCTTTTTTGTGGTTCTTTTCATGGCATCACGTTTCCATCCCCCTCTTTTTGTTTTATTGATCATGCTGCCATATTGGAAATAAGCCAATGTACTAGTTTAAAAAGTGTTAAAAGTGTTGTTTTTTTCCTTTTAATACGTAATAATAAATTGATCAAGTCATCTAACTATTATAAAAATAGATGACAGATGGACGTTAAGTGTAGATCTGGAAAACTTTTTGGTGTTCCCGTTGGTATCATCTGAACAACTGCCAGATATTGTCATGTGTAGTGTGAAGAAAATAAAGAAGGAATAATACTGGAATTAACAGAACCATGGGAAGAAAACTTTGCTGGTGCAGAAAATAGGAAAGAGATCAGATATGAAGAGTTGGTACAGGAGAGTCAAGATAAATGATGGATGATCGAATTCCATCATTTGGCCATTGGGGTAAGAGGAAATGTAGAGCGAATGGTTGTAAACCTATTTCGATATTGCTTTTATTGTAACAACTCAGAATTGAGAAAATTGATTAAAGATCTTCAGGAAACAGCAGAGAAGGCATCTTATTGGATATGACTGAAGAGGGATGATACGAACTTTAAGGAGAGGTGAATTTTGGACAGTGAAAGAAGGGAGATGAAGGATATAGTGCTGATGTCATATGCAAGGTAGTTTATGACGTCACAATGCAGTCAAAATCAATTGTTGATGATGATGGCTGAAACGTGTATGTGGCTTGATGGCATTTATGGGCAGATGACATCAGTGCTACATAACCACCTCCTGACAGAGGGGCCCCACCCGTTCAGAAAAGCAGCCAAGGAAGAGGAGCCGAAACTGCAAAGTAGTTCCTCCTGATAATGGTGTAGTGCTGGATCTGGTAGTAGAGCTGTCAGCTGTGAAGCACAAAAAAATTGTGTAATTTAAATCCTAATGGCAATACATTCAGCATGTCATAATCTTTTAAAAAGTATATAATTTTTGAGCTACTGCATATCGCTTTTTTGAAAAAAATTACCTGTCACCTAAATTTCACGTTTACCACTGACACATATGTGAACATAGGTAAAATTCATACCAACGATGTGTAAGCATCATTTAATCTATAATCAAGAGATAAACTCTGCAAGAGGCTAAACATTTCATGATGATCAAAAAGGCAGGGATTTGCCTGGACAAATTCATCCAATCCGTGTTTTCGAGCTCGATCTGCATCTGAAACAGAAAAAGAACACAACTTTTTAGTAATCAAACATCAAATACAATAGGTTTTTTTAAAATCTTATTTTTCTCACTCATTTTATTGTTGCATTCTGTCTCTCCTTTTGAACAGCCAGCCATCTTTATTCTGTGTAGCACATGGTCAACTGAACTGTTTGGAATGCAATAACGCAAAAGCAAGTTATGCAGATCTGATCTTTTTTATCATTATTATTTTTCTGAATCAAAAAAACCATGCATGAACCATGGTATCAATTCTCCATGTCTTTTTTTTTATTTAACAAAACCCACCCGAGCTGAGTTGGGGGATGGATAGTGGTAACTCATCAACAGCTTATGTTTCTTATGTCTGCTTGTTTCAAAGTTGACGCTGGAAGAGTGAGCGAGAGAGAGACAGTGATTACACTCTCACAACGTGACGTCACAACTATGGTCAACTCTATCATCCCTCAATATATAACTTTTTGAAAAAATATTATCTAATACAGAAAATGAATGGATTATATTTTAGCATGAAAAATTGCATCAGACACCTTAAATCGTGTGTATTGTATGCTTATGGGTGAAATAGTAGGGTAGACTGGGCTTCATGTCATTCTACATTCCCTACAGTATATCATTTGTTTGTTATGTCTCCTCGGGCATCTCATCTTTAACTATCTTCTCAATTCAACTGTTAAAAAAAAAAATAATAATAATTAAACTCTTAGTACAGTATCGATATCCAGATCAAATTCTGTTAAATATTTCATTTGACAACTCCCAAAAGTGCCCCTTCAATTTCTCCCTCCTACCACTTTCTCTGAATTCATCCAACCTCATCTTAAACTGATCCACGCTATTACTCTGTGAGCAAAAAAACTTAATTGGTTAACAGATCTAGCTTTTGAAAACTGCCTTGACAATAACCTTCCAGATCTAGGAGAAATACTAAAAAAATGTCCACCATAGTTAGAAATGCCATTAATTATCTTGAAAGTCTCAATCATATTACCTCTCATTCTTCTCTCCAGCAAAATAGTCTATGCCAATTTGTCCAATCTCTCCCTGTAACTGCACTCCTTTACTTTACTTATTAGTTTTGCCACCCTTCTTTGTACGCCTTCCAGTTTCAATATTACATTCCAATTTCCATGCCTAGTCGCTGGAGCGAAGGCCTGGGTGCAGTATTTTATATGAGGTCTTATTAGAGCTTTATATATCCTTAATACAACATTTGTCTCCCTCGAAATAATATTCCTAACCATCCACCCAATCATTCTATTTATCAAACCACACTCCCAAACATTAGTCTTTCTATGTTTATTTCAGCATTGCTTCCAGTGTTCTTGGATTTCTCTTTGCAATTGTACTTAAGCAATGATAGATCAGAAGAAGTGTAGTTAGTGATTGTGCAATCATGGCAGCTTCTCATCAAAAATCAAATACAGTACAAATTGTGTTGTTCCCCGGTCATTTTCTGAAAAACTATCTAATTATGGCAAAGAAAAACGGCTACTATTAGTATATATGTGATAAGTTGTCAATGTCTTAAAATGTTGTCAGAAAATGTTATATAGAGCATCTTTTAACATCAGGAACTTATTTTTTAATATTTAAAAAAAATATGGCTCATGTGACTTAATTTGACGAAAACTTCCATTCTTTGAAAATTGGCACGATGTTAAATTCGAAAACTTGTCTTCCTTATCAAATCTATAATTTATTGAAAATTTAATTAAAATTGGATTAATCTCTGATCTCTGGTGATTATTAATGACCTTTTCAACATTTATTTAATAAATTAATAGCAAAATAAAATAAAGCTCAGGTGCTTTCCAAAGAGCTGCTGAAACCCTCTCCTCCCAGCAGGCTACCCTAGAAGCAGGTAACACATACATACCTCACAAAACCCTAACTAGAGTTAACCCCAAAAGCAATGTTTTCAGCAGCACTCTGAAGTCTTACGGAATTTTCTTTGCTTGTCCCCGAACTCAAAATGTAATTTAAAAACAATTATATAAAATTTAAATAAATAAATGGAATGGATTACTCTAACCTGTGATAGGAAACCAGTCTGTCGTCAGTTATATTCCCAGCAATTTATTTATATATATGAAGTGTTTGCTTACAGCACCTGGTATTCCCAAATGGTCACCCATCTAAGTACTAACCAAGCTCAATTTTGTTTAACTTCGATCACCCGATGAAAACCAGTGTGTTAACGTGATTTAGTGACAACATAATATAGAAATGCTTTTAACAGTAACAATTTTAAAAAACAAAAATCATTATGCTGCATGTGTATTAATCTGGCTCAAATTTTAATTCCATTCCGGACTTCAACACTTTTAAAAATCGCTACAATTTTAAATGTAAAAACTTGTATTGTAAAATATATAATTTATTGAATAAACGTTGATAATTTCATTCTATTTTTTGTCATTAAATTAAAATGTAGTTGAAATAAACTGTACTAAAGCAGATAATTATATAAGGCTATCAATTTCTATCCGTTCTAATTCATAGTAATTAACAAAAGTGAACTAAAAACTGCACTTATAACGATAACAGGTTTTATTTACATTAAACAACAATACATCAAAAAGGTAGACATGTTACTTCCTATACAGGGAGAATAATGAAAGGCGAATATACCCATTCTGTCAGAACGGCAGGGGAATATACTTGGAGATCTTGTATCAAAACAATATGTCACAAATCTGGTCTGGACTGACGAACAAGGATTGACTTCATCAATGCTATCAAATGAGTCATTTGACTAGAAAAAGAGAAAATAGTCCCTCATGGTGCACCTCTTATATCTGTTAACCACATGGTTGAATCAACCTATGGAAAAGCACCCTGTCATCACTCCACACATAGGAAAAGACAGACCCAACACTTATATGCCAAACCCATTTAAAGTGAAATCATACAAACAAAATCAAAAAGTGTTGGTATTGTGGTAAATAAATAAATAAATCAATCAACATCATCGGTTTAACATCTGATTTACATGCTGGCATGTGTTGGACAGCTTTTAGAAATTGACTTTCAAACTAACCTATCTCTGGACAGGTTTTTATTTACCCCTTTTTCTCTGAAGCCAATACTTATCACTTCCTCCCAGGCTTTCCTTGGCCTTCTTCTATGAACTAACCCTGCTACCTCAATTGTTCTGTATCTACTAACCCAAGAACTCCCATCTATTTTCAATATGACCATACCAACGAAGTCTCCTGTTCTACACACATCTCCCTGTCCAGATTTAATTTTCCTGAGGTTATCATATTTAAGCCTGTCTTTAGGACTCACATTACACATCTATCATATCAGTCTCATATCATTTCCCACCATGCAACATTTAGTGTAAAAAAAAACGAAAATGACTAAGACGTTACTTACCTCCCTGCATCCTCGAGATCTGAGTATTGCTAATCTTGTTGGTTTGCATTACAGGTGGGACAGGCTTGTGTGTCTGCCCGGTTGCTCTATATATTGCTTGAACCCACAAGGTACGTTCAGTTTCATCTTCAGTAGCAAACGTGACAGTGTCCCCTTCTTTCACGATATTAAAGAAGCACTTGCCACCTTCAGTAAATTCTGTCAGGAGAAAAGGGAAAAATATGAAGAACTAAAAATAAACAGAAATGAATTGAAGATAAAAAATAACTTATTTATTATGTGTCTTTGGAATCTCTTAATAATCTCATGCCAACTTGAAAAGAAAAATATCTTCCAGAAAATATGTACTAGCTGTATCGTTGTCAATGTCTTTGATAAGTTGTCGATGTCTTTGATAAGTTGTCGATGTCTTTGATAAGTTGTCGATGTCTCTACTTCCAAGCTTGAAGGCTCTTGCAAGAAATGGTGAATGGAAGTGCATCCAGGCAAATGCAAAATGTTTTTCTCTTTTGGAGATAATATCTCAATAGACAACAGGGTTTCTTGGCTCAGTTGTTCCAGGATCCTCATCAGCAAACGAATAGGAATAGCAACTCCTGCATTTGGACATCGAAAAGAAAAGATGCGAAGCAGGAAGGACATATCAATGCTTCTGAAGTTATGACTTTACAATAAATTTATAGTTGCTATTGCTGTATATGCAAGTGAAATATGAACTATACTGGCATAGCATGAGAAGAAACTCAATGTCTTTGAAATGAAATGTTAAAGAACTCTGCGAGATATCAGAAAGAGGCTTAATATTAACAGATTCATCAACAACGTTATTGGAAAAAAAGAGATTAACATGGTTTCGACATATTTCCTAGCTTTCATAATCCAGTTATGTAAATAAATAATATAAAGAAAATTTAATTCAAGAAAGATCAAGCTGACGACCACCAAAGATAGGGGTTAAGACTAGCATCCCACTCCTGATAGCTGAAAGACTGGCCCAAGACCATGATAAGTGTTTTATTCTCAAGCATGTGGCAAAGCTCTCTGAAGTAAGTCAAGTAAAGCCAATCTGTATCTACCCGGCGTTGCCCAGGAGTCTTTTGGTTTGTTCATTGATTTGCTTTCCTCTTTGATTTCTTGTAAGAAAATATTTACATTTTTGGAAAGATAATTCAATGGGGAATATGTCATAAAAAAATCTGATTTGCAATAAAATCGATAGGACGTCTTACAAAATGTTGAAATTTAAATCCCATAAATTATTTCGCGTTTTTTTAAACTCTTCTATTTTTCAAATAACAAGAAGTTAAGAACTAAGTTGAGTTTTTTTTACCAAATTATTTTTTTAAAATAGGACTTTTGTGAAAGTTAAATTAATTATATTAAGGTATCGTTTGGTCATTATATTAATTGAATATAATTGTTTAAACTAGGTTTTAATTTTAAACACTAATGTAAAAACATGAAGACACACACACACACACGGTCTGACAACTTTTTTATATAGATCACTATACAGATCAAATCTTTCAAAATATTTCATCAGAAAGAAGACCTCAGAAAATGTCCCTGTAAATTCATTTTTCATTATGATTTCTGTATTAATCTAATTTATTCTTTAAATGATCAGCTATTTTTTAACCTAATTAGACAATTTGTTTCAAAAGTATATTATTTTAATAAAAAACAAAATCTAATTGTAGCAGATTTAGTTTTTAAAACCTTTCAAACCAGTAGATTACCAGTGTGAGGAGAAATATTAAAACATGTGTGTTCCATATTTAGACTTTTCATTAATTATTTTGAACGTTTTCATTTAATCTCTCTCATAAAATAGTTAAACCTAAGGATTCCAACCGATTTTTAGAATTGAGATCCGTTAATCCTTTTCGTAGTTTTGTCACTTCTCTTTGTACACCTTCCAATGTTAATATTATATCTCAATTCCAATGTCTAATTATTGGTGCCCAGGAACACAGAAGTTTGTATGGTTGATTACTTTATTAAAGTCTTAACTATTAACATTTGCTTTCCCCTTCGTTTTATTTGCCTTTTGAAAAAATACACAAAATATGAATATTAGATTTACATTTATCTTTAAAATTTACTCCTAATATTCTGATTAATTTATAACTTTGATATTTTTTTTAAAACTCTACAAATCCATGAGATGATTAAGGCACACACACATGAACATATGAAAAAAACACGTAAATTGGGTCAAGAGAAAAGGGAAAAAATATGAAGCACTAAAAATTAAATGGAGATAAGTTCCCTAAACTAGGGGTACCTAATTACTGAGCCATGGATCATCTCATATAGGACCACACAGAAGTGATAAAAACCTTTTAACTTTTTACTTTATTTTCAATATATTGACAACCAGAGTCTTCATTCTTCTTCTTCAATGCATACTCAGTAACCTTGTTAACCCTATTCTGTTAACAATAGACATTATATAGAGAATACACACAATTTGTGGTTGTCAGTTTGTAATCTATTTTGACATTAATTTCTACAGAGTAGTGCCTGGTATTCCCAAATTGTCTCCCAACTGATATTAAAAGGATCAAGATCGTGTAACTTTAGTGATCTAATGAAAAACGGTGTTTCAATGTGATTATGCCATATATATCCACAGTCTGTAGAGTGTTTTATTTTGAAAAATTATCACTTCTGAATGATCCCAATGGTTAACATAGGCATTGGCTAACACAACAGGCAACAAAGTAAAAGTAATTTTTGTAACTATTAATGAGCAGTGTTACCATTTTGGGGGGTTCTGACTTTAAAGTGGGGCCCCAATTTAGAAGCTTTGGTGAATGTTGAGTCACCCTTGAGTTATCATTACTTCTAAGTTCACTCTAACCTGATGTGGCCTTACATGCAAGGGTCCCTGCAATGGGTTAAATAGAATCTATCTATTTAGTTATAAAATATATATGATATGCATACAAAATCAATTCATCTACAAACCATTCATATACAAAACATAGATTTAGAGCATGAATAAATATTTGAACATATTAAAAATTTGAGGCATAAAAACGTCTATCAAAATGATTGGATTCGGCATTCAATAAACCAAAAAGTGTTTATATGCTGCAAAACAAGAACATACTATTGAAGTGGATCTTACGTGAAAGTAAGTTTCATTAAAATAAAATCATCTGTTTGTGATATCTGATTAAAACTAAGTTACATCTAAAACAAATTCTTTATTTTTATTATGTAACATTTGCTGTGATAAATTACTTTAAATTCTAGTTTCTTTCATTTCATCACCTGCTGTTTTGATCAACTAATGTCAAGATCAGTTTTGACCAACTAATGTCCAAATCAGTTTCAGCCAATGACATAACAAGAACAGTTTAGGTTATTTAATGTCAGGATCAATCTTGATCAACTAATATCAAGATCAGTTTTGATCAACTAGTGTCAAGATCGGTTTCGGCGAGGTCAATTTCGAACAATTAATGTCTGGATCAGGTTTGACTAATTAATGCCAAGATCAGTTTTGACCAACTAATGTCAAGATCAGTTTGAGCCCAGAATATACCAAAACCAGTTCTAACTAATGATGGTTCAAATTCATTTTTGACCAAGGATGTGCGAAATATAATGGTAACAATAAATGGAAAGGGTACTCACCCGGGTGTTGCTCTGTATAATCTACAGTAAAGCCATCGAGTTGCATCATTTCAGTCGGTTCTGGTTTTTTCTCACGGTAACTGCACATTGCAAATGTGTATTGCGAGACCTTATTAAAGAAAAACAATATGTAATCAAAAATCATGATTATGTGAATAAATTACTTTTAAAGGAAAACAAATGAAATGTAAAACCTTTAAATTCAATTAAAACATAATAAACACCAAATTATACATTACCTGAACTAAAACAAAATATCTCTTTTTACTCTTTTTCCAAACTGTTTTTCCCAATGCAAACAGATACCTGTAGATGAAAGAAAATCAAGAGACAAGTCATTTATTTGGGGCGTGTCATGTCTGATAATAACCAATGTTTAGAAATTGACCAAAAAAGATCAACAAAAAAAGGATGAAACTTAATACATTTATTAAAAGATGATTTAAAAGCTGCTAGACACGCGATGATTGTCCAGTGTTCTCCTAGGTTTGTTTACATCAGACCTGTCCTGGTCGACATTGTCTCGAGAATGCAATGCGCACTCAAGGGCAGATTACCCATCCGTCCATGTGATGCAAAAGAGATAAATCTGCCTTGCATATTATTTTAGGCTGAAGATGTTACACATTTTCAACTAGAAATTTGGTCAGGTTCGCAGTTGAATCGGGGTCTATTGTTCGAGAAACAGAGATTAAAAAAATAAATAAATATTCTTCTTTTGCAGGAATATTTATTTTTACTCCAGTGCCAGTAGAGACTTCTGAAGTTATTGGCTCTCATTCAATTGTGTTCCTTCTGATGATTGGTAGGATCGTGGATTGCAAAATGGAGTAGGTCTTGCAGTGGGTCTCACTAGCGATGGTGCAGAGTAATGTTTTGCTATCATTGCAGCTGGCAGGTAATACCCCTTTCCCCTCAAACTGTTATGTCCTCAAGAAACTATTTTCTATTAAAAAAATTCTCATTCAGTCGAACTTTAAAGCATTAATACTCAATTAAAAGAAATAAGAATCGTAGAAGAATTAATACATTTATTAAAACAATTTACAAGTTAGGAGATGATTTAAAAGCTGCTGGATGCACAATGATTGTCCGGTGTTCTCCCATTTTGATAGTTTCATTTATGGCATATCAACTCTGAATCCAGTCATTTTCGTAAATGGTTTAATGCTTCTTTTAGTGGATTGCATAGTTGCAATGCAGGCGAATAATAAGCTTGCTACAAGTGAAAAATATTTAACTAAGAAAAGAGAAATCACCTAAGATATGGGAAATATCTCTGATTTAATGTGTCGACTTGAGAAAATAATGTTTCTTCAGATACGAGGTTCCCTGTTGTGGTTATGATCCATTTGAGTTTTGCCAAAAATAATTGCTGGCAAGATACAGGACTCTCTAGGCATTATTTTTTTTTTCATGTTTATAGATAAGGCTGGTCATTATCTCAAGTGGTCTTTCTGGGGTGGTCCAGGTGATATCTATATATATTCCAGAAGAGGGGAAGAGGAGATTAGTTGGCTCTCTGGGCATCTGATGGTTGGTTTTCTGGGGTCTTACAGTCAGTTGGTCTGTTGGTGTCTGGTTGGACTTGGGTTTGATTTGGTCAGACTAAGAATTCTTATTTGCAAGTCTGTTATTAAGTAGAAGAAAACGAGTATCATTGTAACCTCCAAAGAAAATAAACCTTTGTTACTTGTTTTAAACCAGAGTAGTGATTTTATTTGGAGGAAGAATTCTTCTGTTGCAGCACTGACTGAGACCACTCAATTGACACTGCGACCGGTGTCGGAATCGGATAATCATGGTCTGTGACAGATGCATGTTTATACTTATAGTTCTTTATATCTTCAAATATTTAACCATACTATCACTGTATGTGTTATATATGAATGCTTAGAAGATTCACTTATTTTGAAGGCATATATTTTGAAAATAAATAGGCTGTAAATGATAGATTTTATTTCACTCATATATGGAACCCTGGCAGGTACTACCACTCTGGGTCAGATGGACCCCTCAAAGTAATGGCAACTAACCACAGGTGACTTCATTTTCTCCAAACCTCTCAAAATAGATGTCAGCATGGTGGGGATGGGATGGAATTCACACATTACTTAAGTTACTTAGTGTCAGAGGAGATACTTAACAAAATTTGCAAAAAGGCAGTTTAGTGTAAGATAAAATATTTAACAAAACTAAATCTGTAGATTGATAGTACATTAATAGAATAAATGTTTTATAGATTTTTTATAGAACTGAATAGAGACGATAGTTTTAAAAAAAGTGAGATCCTCAAAGAGGCATAATAAACAAATAATAAATAAAAACTTACCCGCAATGTTTCATGTTTTGTGGTTTGTCCATTCGAACTGCGATCTTGATACGCAAATCATCAGGGCAATTTTTCTTGACAGTTACCATTTGGTACCATTCTGGTTGCCGGCTGCTGCTTGCAGTTGGCCGTATTACGACCTGCGATAGTTTAAAAAAAAAATGTTAATCATTTGTAGAAAAAATATCTTCAACACAATAAACACATTGTGTGTTCTTATCAATGCAGTAAAATAGTAGATTTACTAAGATTTATGTTAGGGTTTCGTTGGTTTTACGGCATATCAGCCCTCCATGGGTGATTTAATGCCGAATATAGTTCTCAAATATAATTCTATAGGAAGAATAATCTATATATATATATATATATATATATATATATATATATATATATATATATAAAATAGTAACTCTGTGTGTGTATGTGTCCGCCTGATCTTTGTGTCTCATGTTCACCCAAACCGCTGGACAGAAGTGCTTGAAAATTGGCATGTGGACTACTGACCTCTCAGTGAAGGTCATAGGCTATATAAAAAATATATCACTTCAACGCTGTTTCCACCCTTAGATTCAAATAAAATTTAAACCATGGGTAAATGACCAAAAATGATGTCTATTCCTAAAATTTCAGCAAATTTGGATAATATTAAGATGGTCTCCGGGGGCACAACCCCTCCACTGAAAACTGTTTTCCCTTTGATTCAAATGAAATATTATATATATATATATATATATATATATATATATATATATATATATATATATATATCATAGAGAACACCTCTCTGTCTGTGCATGTCCTTAAAAACGAAGACATACTAGGAAGTGTACTTTCAATATAATTGTATTTACATGCACAATTTGCATGTCAACATAATGGAAGTATTTTTGCATCTCTGGCTGCCCCTTAAAGAAGCTAATGACAATTTTCAAACATGTTACACAATAAAATTAATCTATTTATCAGCGTCAGTTTAAGAGTATTAACATATATCTGAATAGCTCGGTGTCGGTGAGTAAGATATCTAGTTGACAGCATCAAGTTGCTGTTAAAGTAAACTCTCCCTACCATGATATTGCATATGATGCTATTCTACACTCTATCCTGGGCAACACCGGGTAGCTCTGCTAGTTATTTATATTCCTAGAATACATTGATCTTAAATAACGAGAATACATTGTTCCTAGAATACATTGTTCCTAGAATACATTGCTCTTAGAAGGAAATTTCACAGTGAAAGTGGGAACATTACTCCTAGAATGGAATTCTACTGAGAGAGGGAAGCATTACTCTTAGAAAACACCACTCCGGGAGAAAAAAGTACTCCCAGAAAAACATTACTTCTTTGAAAACATTACTTTTTGGTATTAGTAATCTTCTTTGTTCTCAACGTGATTGATCCTCAGCCACCGCTATCTAGTATTTATTTGGGGAGAAAAATAAAAAGGAGAAATAAAGCTTTGATTTTTTGAAGAATCAGATCAAATAATACAGTTGGGGATAGGGCATGAGGTGACCAACCGATTGATCAAATCGAGTTTTGTGGTCCCGTTTTCGGGAGGGGATACTCTTCTGCATTGGGTTGCAGGCCGCAGATTTGTAGCCCCGCTGATTGGGCGATACTGCTACCTTAATTGTTCTACAAAGAATGGATGAGAGTTCTTGGATTAGTATCCATGAACTCTCATCCATTCTTTCAACATGACTATACCATCAATGACACGGACACACTAGTAAACAAATGACACGGACACACTAGTAGACAAATGACACGGACACACTAGTAGACAAATGACATGGACACACTAGTAGACAAATGACACGGACCCACTAGTAGACAAATGACACGGACCCACTAGTAGACAAATAACACAGACACACTAGTAGACAAATAACACAGACACACTAGTAGACAAATAACACAGACACACTAGTAGACAAATAACACAGACACACTAGTAGACAAATAACGCAGACACACTAGTAGACAAATAACACAGACACACTAGTAGACAAATAACACAGACACACTAGTAGACAAATGACATGAACACACAACTAGACAAATGACAGACACAATCAATTGTTGAACAAAACCTACATCAAAGTACAAGGCACTTAATGTTAGTATTTTAATGGTGTCTGATCATATGAAGCAAATCAATAAGTTAAAAAAATCTCAATAAATGGGTCTCAGATGAGTTTAATGAATAAATGTTTGTTTCTGAAAATGGTCATTAATTTTTGAACAGCCTAATAAGTTATGGACTTACTTTGCCAAGTTCTCGGTCTTCTAAACTCAGGACTTTGGAGCTTTCTGTGTATAATTTTACTTTAACAACAGGCAATGGGTGAGGCGTGGTAAAATCACCCTGGGTATCCCAACTGAAAAATAAAGAAAATATATAAATATAATGTGATAAAAACAATAAAACACTATAATCCTTTGAAAGGTTTCATTGTAATAAAAAGAAATATTAAAAATCATATAATGTATAACAATAAGTAAATATGTTATAAGAATAGGTGAGAAAGCACAATTAATGGGCGTGTTTGTTGCATGTATATTTAGCTTTAAATAACAACACTTGATACAATACACACAACGATTCAAGCAAACTACACCACTCATATGAGTTCCTTAGCATATGACACATAAGTTTCTGCATAGTTTGCTGTAACACAATAAGGTATTTTGCTAGTGCAATATTGATTGATTAATTAAGTTAAATTAATTATGGAATAATTAATTAAAAGAAATTGGGGGTCAATACATTTTTGGGACAACAAATATTGCCAAATTTTATTTTCATAAACTATTAATTCAAAAGCATTGGTTTTTGATTATGAATAACGAAGTTGAAAATGTCATAAGCATAATTTTTAAAGATTGTATTTCTCAAATACACAAATTAAATGTTGTCATACCTCAAATAATAATTTGTTGGCGTCTGATGACAGCTGAATTTACAAATTATTTGTTTGGACTTGAAGTGGCTATCAAGAAATAATTTTCCGAAAAACAATTAATGTTTGCAAATTAGAAAGGTCATGAGAATGCACCTTCTATTCTGATAAATATACTTACTTGTTAACAAAAAGTAAGATGTGTCATTCTTGAAATACAACACAGTCTACATACTGTGGCTTGGATTCAAGTTCCATCTTTTTGAGTGAAACAAAGGCTCACATTGTCCAACCAATCGTAAGAGAGCAGAAAATGTGGCATGATTTGTGATTGGGTTACCAAGTGAAAGTTCTCAATAAAATAACTATTTTTGCTTGGAGAGCTCAACAGAAGACAGCCTGTCAATCCGAGAGAGAGAGAGAGAGAGAGAGAGAGAGAGAGAGAGAGAGAGAGAGAGACAGACAGACAGACAGACAGACAGACAGAGCGACCAAGTCGATGACTGATCGAAAAAAGAAATTCAAAAGATGAAGAAGAATTCTTTCTAAATTCGAACTCTTCTAAGGGACAAACGCACAAAATAAATGTACCAATCAAATTTCTCAACATAACTTTTCGTTTTGATTATTGTTACACACTTGTGCTCCCATAAATATCAGTGAGTTTTTCTTGTTTTGGAGGTTGATGACAGAACCGATCACTTACCCAGGTTCATGACTAAGTTGCATAAACACAAAAATTCTGCGGATCTTTTAAATACAGCATGAACGTAGAATAATTGACAGAGCGACTAGTCAGAATGCATACAGTTCTCGTAGTATTAGACTACATTTGCTGCCATAACATCCAGGATACAACCCTGAATGATTTTCAAGCACAGTAAGACCACATTTGATGCCATGACCGGGATACAACACCGAGTGACTTCCACGGCACAACTGGACCATACTTGGTGCTATAACCAGGATACGATCCCGAGAGACTTCCACAGAACAATTGAACCACAGCTTGGAATAAGTATATTTTCGTACTACTACTAAGCTCTGCTTATGTATTGAGCACTTTTGAAGTAAATGTTGAAAGATATATAATTCACTATTTCATGTGTATACACTTATAAAATAATATATTATATTACATATATATATATTGGGGGGGGGGTATTTGCTTCCATACATGAGTAGAGATTAGTAGTAATAGTATAACAATACTAGCCTGATGATTTCCCCTGGGACTGAAACACAAACGTTTCTGTATAGGTTACTTGCCATAAGTATGTTTTCATACATATTAATTATGATTATTACAATATTACTCTGAAAATGCTATTTCTTTGAGAAAAGGAAGAATTCAATTTATTGAAGTTACATTTTAAATTGTAAGCTAAGTAAACTGTAATTTAACCATCCACGACTTATTTGGTAAACACATAAGTTTAAAAACGTGTGTGATGATGATGGGGGGTCACTTTATTGAAATCTGTTTAGCCAATTAAATACATGGTTGTTGTTTAAAAATAAATGAAGTATTCGTCTATGGTCAGCAGAAAATAAAAAACAAAAACAAAGAAAGAATTCAATGTGCATTGATGAAAGTTAGGTTTAAAATAGTAAAAAAGGTTTTAAAAGTTAAATTTCACCATTCACAGCTAATTTGGTAAACACATAAGTATAATGAAGCAGGTGGTGGTGGTGGTGGTGATAATGATGATGATGATTCGTGTTGGGAGTAACTGAAAGTGTATATTTTATTTTTTTGCAAATCATTTTTCTTGATTCTTGTATATTATCCAGTATACGGTAAAATGTATTTTTTTCAATCAATTTTTATGCAATTTCATGTGTGTTTGAAGGAAAGTAAAATGATTATATCTGCATTATAAAAAATTATATAGATTCACAAAATTTGTTTTGAAAAATGTAACATCTCTCTCTGTCATTGTTGACAGACCGAATATTCTCATAATATATTTAGCTAATAATCAAGAAAACCAAAAATTAAAAAGGAATGAAAACAAAAGGAAAATAAAAAGTAAGTAACATAGGAAGAAGAGTAAGAAGGAAATGTTGTATAACTAGAGATGGGGGGCAAGATCTCATGAGTGACGCCACAACTAGAGTTGAGGAAGTAACGGTCAGTCCTTTTTCCTCTGAGGCAGATGTTTATTTGGGTTTGTGTTGATCTTCCCTTTCTCCCGGGGGGGGGGGGGGATTGCAGGTCCTTTAATTTCAGCTTTTAACAAGTACGGTGGCCAGAAAGATATAGCATCAATAAATCTATGAATCGTAAAAAACGTGTGTTGTGTCTTCTTGATAATATTTTGTGTATGTTCATGCAAGTACGTTTTTTATAAACGGGATGAATTATGCAGCAGCTCTGATGTAATATACGTGGAAACCTCGTCTTACAACAAGACAGATGAACAAAAAAAATGACTGCCTGTCACTCTAAGAGACAAGACATTTTGTTATCCATGCTATTTAACAGAAGAAAAAATAAACCTACCGTCCGGATATAAATCAATAACATAAAAGAAAGAGCTGAAAAGTGAAATAATCGAAGAAAAAGAACCGCCAACTTTTTGAAGTAGGTTAAATGCTTACAATGATGAACTCTGGCTTCTCTAATTTGCCACGAGTAGATCTGCGGATCATAATCAGTGTCTGCCTTTGAGCAGAGATGACAGAGTTAATGATGAAATGTTTTATTATTAATAAGTCTTGGCAGTTGAATAGAACAGAATTATCACTTTTGCTATTTAGCCAGATTCTTTATAGCTGGTATATACATGGTCAGTATGGAAAGTAATGAGACAGAGAGTGTGGAAAATATATTGATCAATTTAATATGTTAACTTTTTCAACACAACATTATACTTTAAAGGTAAATATTTGTTCACAACATTATTTCTTAGACACAATCCATAACATTTTTGCTGAGATTAGAATGTAGTATCTGTTCTCTCCTCGGTCAATGAAATTTTTTAATTTTTATCCCAATTCAGAGTGCCTCTTTATTGAGGAGTTTGATTTTCCCCACGTTAAAAACCGACCTTGTTTCTAACTCTGCCCTTGTGGGGAAGCAGGTAAATAGGGACACAAATGGGATAAAGTTTATTTGTAACTTAATTATAAATAAACCTTATCTCATTCAAAATATAAGTTTCTTTCCAAGAACTTCCCATCTGTAGAACACATTATCACAGGACTGCTTCCTTGCAAACTACAACATGATCTTCTTCAACAAATACTTGTCATAAACCATCCTCATAAGTAATCAAATCTTGTTCATTCCATTCATCATTTTCAATCCTCTCATAATATTCATCATCATTCAACTGACAATCCATTCATCTCATTAACTCTTATCCTTGAGTGGCTTTTGTACTTAATAAGTGGTGACTCATTAGTAAAAAAACAAGAAATTAATTAAATAAAAAATAAAATTCATATCATGACGTCACAAAAACAACAACAAAGTAACAAAAGAAATACAGATCCTTATTTGATCTCTCCTTAAACAAGGATCCTGGATCAATATGGGCCAATCACAACCATAGGACAGGTATTTTGTAAGTGATAATTTACATTAATTGTAAGAGACTTCTGTTTTAATTTTTAGCTCAGTAGCATTAGCAACCATTTTTTATACCCAGATCATAGGCTTATTCTTTCTTACTACAAATTATTCCTCAAATGTAAATTAAAACAGAAATTTTGCCATATCAAACATACTCCGACAAATCAACTAAAAGTAATCATTTGAACAGACCTGGCACATGAGACAAAGATACACCTAATTCCGTTTCACACCACACATTCTACCCTAGATCTTGACCAATCAAATAACATCAATACATCAGTAGCAGAAGCTGGCCAAATACTATATAAGCAATGACATTCTTCAGCCTCGGGCCAACTGTAGGCAGCAATGTTCCTGCCAAAGACCAACACAATAAATAGCACCACTTGCTTTACACTGCTAATAAACATCAGTAGCAGCAGAAGCAAAATTTACTTCACAACGTTTCCCTCGTTTTCCATATCAGCAAAAGTAGCAAGACATAATCCTCACGATGAGAACAGCAAAAGCAGCCAACATCATAATCATGATCACCACAACAGCTTAGGTCAATTCCAGAGTTTCATGAAGGCAGACAAAATCTTAATATCAACTGCTACATAACTGTTCTTTGGAGGAGAAAAATTGACTCACTACTGCATATGATAAATTCTATTAAGGATAAGTTTATTTCTCAAACTATTACAAATTATAATCTGTCCTTTTCAGGGTTAAACTTAATCTTGAACTTACTACATGCGATAAACTTTTAAAGACAATAACGACCAATGATTCAGAAAAACTTTGTCCAGGCTACCCGAAACAGAGTTGTTGTAAGAGCTATGTTAATCAAGCCAATGAAGAAACTACCTTGTACCGTTTTGTTTTTCTTCTTCTTCTTCTTCTTCTTCATCCAGTCTTGGTATTTAGGGTGGGCAACACCAGGAAACATTTCATGCCTGCTATCCATACAGTCCATTCCAAAGAGTTGACATCAGTCAGGTTGCATGCAGTTATATCACTTCTTATGTATTCGAACCATGTCTTCCTTGATCTAGCTTGCTCTCTAGTGGCCGGGATATCCAAATACATTATGGAGTTAAGGCAAGAGATGGCACGCTGTACAGGGTGGAATCACCTGAGATGCCAAGTGGCTAAGACATCCATGATCTCACCAAGAGAAGTGGCTGATAAAGGACAATTGATGGGATCTTTTCTTCCAGTTTAGAGCTACACATCCACCTGATCATGGCATAATCATTATGCCGAAGCCGTTGCAGATCAGACGTATTTGGAGCCCATGTCTTACTGATGTGCAACATGGCAGAGCGAACACAAGTTGAAAAGATTTTTCCCCAAATCTTAAAGGAAATGTTAGGGTTAGGGTTAGGGAAATGTGCCTTGATGTAAGAATTAGCAGTAGCTTTCTGAACCTTCCTCACACAACAGCGAGTAGTGATAGTGCATTTGCAATCACCAACAGCCAAGTGTCATCTAAGTAACAGAAGGCGACTTTGACATCTAGTAGGTGCCATCTACATCCATGTTAGACCAAACTCAACCATCACTTGTGCAGTTAATAGAGATGGGCGGTTTTACCGAAAAAACGCGGTTTTTCGGTTTCGTCACCATACCGAATACGAATCGGTTTTTTGTTTTAAAACCGTAACCGTTCGGTATTGTGTTTTTACTACAGTAAGCCACCATATACAAGGAAACACGGTTGAAAAGATTTTCCGATTTGAATAAAATTGAATATTACCAAAAAATGTTATATTAGTAAGAGGACAGATTGAACAAATATATGATAAAAACATTTAATTGACTTGTAGGAAGAAATCTTTGTTTACAGTTTGTTTATCATTAACATTTTGAATTTTCAAATGAAAAAAAGAGAAATACGACAGACAACATGACATCGTATTTTTAGCATAAACTATTTTCAAATGAAAAAGAAAAAATCAAACGCGTTCCGTATGATGTCGAAAATCTATTTGATTCAACTCAAAATTGTAAAATAATTATTTATGTTTGTTTCAGAGTTATCTAAAAAAAATAAGTTATTAAAATGAAATTTTAAAAAAATACTTGTTGTAAAAGTAAATAAACGAAAAGTAGCGAGCGAGTATAAACATTTAAAAAGAAAAAAAGTAGTTGCCAATGCTAGTATCACTTTATTCGGATTTTAAAAATTATTTTAAACATTAGGCATTTCATTGTTTACTTTTGAAAAGCCACTTCATACATAAATTGTCATTTCTAGAGAACTATCTCTCAAGTATACCGTTTTCTCTCCTAAAAATGGGTTATTCAAAAAGTAGACTATGCAACGATTTATATTTTACTAAATTGTTAATATGGTATTTATTTAGAGTTGACAATTTATTCGAAAGTTTAATTATTAAACTTTAATCCAAGTCATGAATTCTATGGCTAAAATTACCTTAAAGCTTAAAAAATGACTTTAGGTGAATTAATAATCTCTACTTTTTTTTTTAACCATCCTTCCTTTTCCCTTGGCGCGGTTTTCGGTGTACTACTAGTCTTTTACGCATGTCTATAAAGTTTTATTACCCTGTCTTAAAAACAAATATTAATAATGACTAATCATCACACAAGAGAATGAATAGCTTCCATAGTAAAAATAATTTAAAAAAAAAAAACGAAAAACCGAACCGTAAACCGAGGTTTTAAGGGAAAAAAACCGAAACCGATAGCGAAATCAAAATTTAAAAACCGCCCAACTCTAGCAGTTAATACCTCAACATCTACGACAAACACAATTTAGGTCAACTACCAGCCTCCCAATAAGACCTCTAAACTTCTTGTTGACCTATAGTTGGCACTGGGAGCACTAAATAGAGATTACACCCATGCCTCTGCGACAAACATTGGACACCAGTATGAAACTCATGAGACAACGCTTCCAGAACCAAGATGAAGAGAAATGGATTGAGTACTAAGCACTGATGAACCCAAACTCTTCACTCTACTGGTGATTGAGACGAATATGACTCCAAACATCTGCATACACGCCCTGGATAACACAGACAGCCCATTTCTCCACACCAATAAAACAATAACTAATCTTTTTTTCCCTTTTTTTTATGGAAATCGCCCCAGACAAGGCACGAAACAACTTGATGTAAGGAGCCAACAAGAACGAAATATGAGATGCCTTAGTCTTGAAAAGGTAGGAGGAAAACAGTCAGCAGGAAGAGAGTTCCACAAGCCTGCAGTTCTTGAAAAGAAGCTTCTGGAATAGGAAGCAAATCAAATTGATGGAGACCACTAGACCAACGAGTAAAACGAGCTGAACAAAAGAAGCAGGAAATAGATCACACAATTCTGAAGAACACATGCCATAATAGTATTTATAAAAAAGACTGAGACTAACAACATCACGTCTGTGAGAGAGAGGACACAGAGAAGAAGAAAGGGTAGGACCAATCAAATTACAGATATGTTTCTGCACCTTTTCTGTATTTTCTACATTCCAATAACTTATTTTCTGCTTGCATAAAAGTGGTTAAATATGGGACTACAGAAATAATAGATTGGACAGAATAGCACATTCAGTTCAATATGAGGTTGCAACTAGTAGTTAGTGTTACAGTGTTAGTTTGTTTTTTTTTAAGGAGGGGGGGGGGGGTAATTCCAAAATGTATTACTCCTTGCGCTACTACTCACATCGACATGTAGCTTGTTTAGAATGGCCTTGTAAACCCTTCTTCATATTTTAATACAAAATTTGTAAACGTGACTTTAGCCATTCTTGTGTTGGTTTCTGCTTCTAGGAACAAAGAAAGGCGTATGGCAGCAACTTGATGGAATTCAAGTAAACAAATTAAATCTGTTACTAATGGAGATTTGCTATTTGTCTGTCTGAAACCGAAACTATATTAATAGAAGTAATATTACTTCTATTAATTGTACTATTGTAGTATCTTTTAATGCTCCATTCAGTTTACTATACTATTTCAGACTAATGTACTCAATTCTCAATTCAGGAATGGGGGTGGGTGTAGTGGCATCACCTCCTACCTTTGGGAGGGGGATAGTGTAGTATCTGTTCTGTGATCATGATAACATCCTCCCAGGCATTACTTCCTCCTTGTGTGTGTGTGGGGGGGTATATATATATTCTGTGGTCTTGATACCATGCATTACCTTCTTTTTTTTGATATACTAGCAAAACTATATGACCTAAAGCTTCTAAATTGAGGCATCACCACCGAATGCTGTTTAATTTGATATTGAGGAAACTTAGAGAAGAGAAATGAAAGCAATATTGGTATGATATCAATAATTAATAGCCAGACAATTGCAAAGTGAATGCACTGATAAGTATGAAAATATATTTATATCATACATTTCCCCTTATTTTAAGAGTCGCATTTTCTGAAATGGCCACAGATTTAATACAAACAAACCACAGCTGACCATCATGAAACACCTGACGTTAATCATTGGGATATTTTCTAATACACGCAATCATTTTGAACCTTTTCTGACAGTTGCTAAAGTATTATCTTTGGTATTACAAAGAACATGGAATATATATCTATATTATGATTGATGACTAGCATGATCCAGTAGAAATTCCATGGTACTTTTACATCAATGTGAATGATTCACTGTTAATAATATTATTATTCCTTTTGAAATAAATATCTGTCAGGGTCAATACTATTAAAAAAAAAACTCTTTCTTTCTTCTTCCATAAAAATAATTGCGATTATCAGCAAAATATTCTTGAAATAAATAAAGGGAATGTCTCTTCTTTCTTTTTTTTTTTTTTTTTTGACATTGATAACAAATTAATTCTTTTGAAAACAATAAATATTCTGTCTTCTTAGCATAAAATTGCCATTAGCAAAATATTCTTCAAATCAATAAAACAAAAATTTGGAAGAGAAATCGCAGTTTATAAGTTTGTCTTTTAAAAAAGCCTCTCTTCATCTTTAAACTGATAATTAAAAAATTCAATTTCGAGAACATTTCATGTTAATAAAGGGAAACTGACAGCTATTTTTTCCCCCCTCTGACCAAAATCGCACGTAAAACATAGTCTGGGTGGGTATCATGTTTTAAGCGAAAGGACACAGATTTGTACAATTAGCAACAGGTGACTATGCACCTATGTAAAACGTGGATGCAAAATGCAGGTGGTAATGTACATATCATATAACAGACTGTGCTGTGCATGCATAAAATATGGAGGTTTATGCAGATGCATAAAAATAGGCATCAATGCGTATGAATAAAACATGGACGAAAAAACAAAACTCACCATCAGAACTAAATTAAGATTCTACAACAGCAACATTTTGTCGACACTATGATATGGAAGTGAAACTTGGCATCTCAAAATCAGCCAAGAGAGGAAGTTAGACGTGTTTAATTCCAAATGCCTCTGAAAAATTCTAGGGATCAAATGAGGCGATCGAATTAACAACCAAGAAGTCAGAGATCGCACTAATCAACATCTTGTATCATCAATAATCTGCCAACGACATCTGACGGATATGCCCCAAGATTGGAAGTAAACAATCAAGAGAGATTTGCAAGCAACAGGCAGAAGCTGGAGGAATGCTGTGGATCTGGCTGTGGACCGAATGCAATGGAACACTTTGACTGCCTCATGCGTCTCAGGACACGGGAGTTCCTAAGTCTGAGCAAAGTTGATCTTCTGGGCTATAAGTGTGGTCACGTTGTGCAGTGAAGATGACTCAAGGTCACATCCTGGTTACTGATTGCATTGTAAATCATTTTATTTAAAAGATCTGCAGAACTTTAGGTTTTGGCACAACTTAGTCGGAAATTTGACTAAGTTGTCGGCAACTCCCAAACAAGAAAAACATGCTATGAACAATAACAAATATTTTGTTGGAAGACAGGTGTATAAAAAGAATAAAAACAAAAAGTTATGTTGCTCTTGTTGAGGAGAAAGACAAGTCAAGTAATCTGACTGGTGCTAAATCTTAGTGAGAGAACTTTGAAATTTAGTTTGTGCCTTTTCCCCTTAGAGGAGGTCAAATTTAGAAAGAAATTCTTAGTCTTTTTTTAAATTTCTGCTTACGATCAGTCCCTTTCTCAGTTTGTCTGTCTGTCTGTCTCTCAGACTGACTGACTGTCTTCTGTTATAACCTCTCTAAGAATCAGTTCATTTATTGAGAACTTTTGCCTGAGACGAGTTTTTTGATTTGCTATCCAATCGCAAATCGTGTTTTATTTTCTGCTCTCTTATGATTGGTCGGGCAATGACAGTCTTTGTTTCACCAAAAAGGTGGATCTTAAATCAAGCCGCAATATGTAAGCTGGGTCTTATTTCAAGAATAACATGCCTTACTATTTGTTGACAGGTAAGTTTCTTTATCAGATATGGCAAGTGCACCTTGTGACCTTTTTAATTTGCCAACATAAATTGTTTTTCTGTAACTTATTTCTTGATAATTCGTTTAAGTCCAAGCAAATGATTTTCTCTAGTTGTCAATTAAACCTGTAACATATAACCTTTCAAATTGTAAACACAATTTGGTTTGAGTACTTTCTCTAAGCTGTAATCTTAGATACTGAAATATAATTGCGATTTGATAATGACCTTTTCGACTTTCGTTATTTAATAATTAAAACTGATGATTTTGATTGCCATTCAAATACAAAGAATATGACCATTTGAATTAAATTATTCGTTTAATAAAATTTTGGCTGTGTCGACCCCTCAAATTTTTTAAAACTAATGATCAATACATTTTTTTTCTTTAAATTCAGCAAGAGAGAGTGAGAAAGAAAGTGAAAAAGAGGAGGGATACAATAGCCATCCATACACAGCAAAGACAACGGTTTACTTTATAATTTTAAAATTGAAAATTATAGAAAATAAAAATAAGAATAAAATAGTAATATCAGGTTCAGGGCTGGGAGCAGATGTACACAGGATTCTAATTAATTTGGGCAAGTCAACTCGTGGATACTAAAAAAAATGTTAATTTCTTTTAAAATATAAAGTCTGTTCAAAAGGTCTCCAGAATGAAATTGTATTCAAGAAAACAGAAATGAACTAAGCAATAAAATGTGGATTTTCTTTCAAACAAAACGTTCGTTCATAAGCAGTCACACTGAAGTTTCATTCAACAATAAATTGAATGATAATTTCGTACAAATTATTTGGATCATTCCGGCTACTATTCTCATTTTGGATGTTATTCTTACAATGTTTCAGCCGATTTAACCTCTTACTTTCTTCAAGTGCATCTTGTTGAACATGGAATCTTTATGCTGAACTCGGGAATCTGTATAGAATTTCAAACTGAATACTTTATTTAATCCATGGGGGTAGACTGTTCTCGTTTCATCAGCAATTAGTATCGCTCGCACTGCGGATTGAACTTTCAACCTCTAGAAGACTATCACTTTGAACTGATTATTAATGTATAATTATGTATCCGCTGTGTCACGGGTCCACAGGGACCCGTGGCGCTACAGATAAAGTATTAAGTAAGGGTTCAGTTCGAAATTCTATACTGATTCCTGAGTTCGTCAAGAAACACCTGAAGAAGGTCAGAGATTACATCAGCCGAAACGTTGTGAGAATAACATCCAAGATGAGAACAGTAGTCCGAACAAGTGAATTATACAAATTATCAATCCTCATTCCAAAAATTATGAGATATGTTGAAAAAGCATTGAGACTGTAATTAACGAAACAAAATACAAACAAAAAACAGTGTTTTCTTCAAAAATAGAATTATTAAAAAAAACGAATTGGTTTGGTTTCTCTGGTTTTATGGCATATCAACACTTTTGGGTTATTTGATGTTGAAACAATGATTCATTAACTATGAGCTTCTATTTTACCCATACATGCACTCTCTCACTAACTGTTATGGTACCGCACCTATAACGGACTTTGGACTCTTCCATTCCAATAAATACTGGAAGCATACCACTACTCTTGTTTCTCTGTTCTATTATACTTTTCTTAAATATACTTGCTAAACACAGTGTTCATGTTTTCATTCCAGCCTCTAAACAGGGCCACAACAACTAGTGACGAAATATTCAAACTTACATGGGACACATTTGCAACATTAAGGATTTTTCTTGAGAACCTTTAAAAAAAAACGAACACCCACAACAACAGATAACATAGGATTTTGAACTTACACCACTACAATGACTGACAATGTGGTTACAGTAAAAGATTCTGGAGAACCTTAAAATGGGCGCTACAACTGGCAACAAAGTATATTAAGGGTTTTTTGGAGAACCTTAAAAAAAGGACAAACGTGAAGAAATCAACGGCAAAATTCACCAAATAACGTCCTAGTTCTAAAAACTGGCTTTACCAGTGGAAAAAAGAACAAAAAACACGTAAAAGACCAACTTTTTTTTTCTTCTTTCATTTTAACAAAGGTCAGTGATTTTTTTTATTGCTATTCTGACACTGTTGTTAATCTTTGGCAAGAAGGGAATACATGATTTTTCTTTTTTTTCCAAAAAAGAAAAGTTTACGACTGCCGAAAGGAAAAAAAACGAAAACCGTATTTTTATTTTTTCTCTGTTGACTAAAGTGCCCAGACAAAGATAAAACCTTTGCTTTGTATTTTAAATTGTGAAAATTAGATTGTGAAAATTGGGCAAACTCTAAAAAGGTTTGTCTACTGCTCTGAAAATTAGGCACCACCGAACATACTAAGTTTGGGGATTTCATTTTGCACCGAAAAACAAGCGATTTGACTTTTGCTGAAGCTGTAAATCTTTAGCCCCAAGACTTCTTTGTTTTACAAATGCTGGAAGCGTTTAATCCTGGTAAAAAAGACAATGAAGATGATTCAACGTTTGCATCAGTTGTCAATAAACACTGATTAGCCGAACTTAGTGCTGATAATTTTAAATGCTTAATTTTCGTATAAGGATTGGTATCAGGAAAAGATGCTTAGATCAGACAGAGGGTTCTAAATAAATTAGAAAATGAACCGAACTTAACACTACAGAAATTAGCTGAAGACTGTCAGTGTTCAGCAGGATTCGAAGGACATTGAAGAGTCGGGCATTGCACACAGTAGAAAAGTATGTCAAAAATCGAAATTCAGCTCTCCCTCGAAAACAATTCAAAGCAAAAAAATGGATTTTAGCACCTCCGCACAGACAAACCAGCCCTGTAAAAACAGGATAAATTGCTGCCAAGTCCTTGTTTTTGCTGTGGTTGCCTGCATTGGTTTATGGGCTGTCCATTTCGTTTTAAAACCTGCCTGACTTGTAACAAAGTCAGACACAAAAGTTTGCATTGTAGAATGAATAGAGGAAATAAAACGCGGGTTCAAGCCACAAGTACAAATGAGGAGGACAGTATTAATATAAGGAAATATGTGCACATAAAAATCCTGGATAAAAATATTGAACTACAATTAGATTTGGGCTCGAACGTGTCAATAATAAACTTACATACGTGGAAGAGGTTGAATAAACCCATCTTGTACTGGCTATTCTGTTAGTTCTTACTAACAGAATAGCCAGTACAGTGACTGGTGAAAGAATTAAATTTGAGGGTGAGATAATTACAAAGGTGACCCTAATGGGAAATACCAAAATGTTAAAAATACTTGTGTTAAAAGACAGTAATGACCTTTTGGCACTGATTGGATGCAAGCGTTCAATTTATGAGAGTTACCAATAAATACGTTTTTGCCAAAAAATAGTCGCACAGAAAAACTAAAGCTGAATTTGAAAAAAAAACTTTTCTCAAAGTTTTATCTGGCGGCCTTGGTTGATGCACAACTCGGCCCGTATTTAAGAAAAAAATAAATGTGCTTTTTGCCTCGGTAGAAAAAATAAATGAGGAATTGGACCGACTAGTGATGGCCGGCATCTTACTGAAAGTGGACAGCACCCACGGTCTATATGAAGAAGAAATCAAAAGAAATTGTGCAGATTTTTCAACAGGATTTAATGCAGCACTAAAGGATTATCACTACCCACTGCATAGATCTGCGGAAGTTTTCTCAAAATTAAATGTAGGCAGATTTTTTTCAACAATAGATCTGAGTGAAGCGTATCTGTGGAAGAAGAGAGTTCTAAACTGCTGCGTATAAATATGCATCGCGGTTTATACAAGTTCAAAAGGCAAGCTTTCGGGATCAAAGTTGCTCCCGCAATTTTTCAACAGGGGATAGATACTATGTTGGGCGAACTTGATTTTGCTATTGCATACCTTGACAACATCCTAATTAAGAGTAAAGACATAGAACAACACCGGAACATTTCAACAAAGTGTTTTTTTGCGAATCCAGATTTAAAGTTAAAAAAAAATTTGATTTTTTTTTGGAAAAAAATCAAATATCTGGGTCATGGACAACAGAAGGCCGGACCCAAAACGGGCTACAGCAATTAAGAACATGCCGACGCTGGAAAACGTCACAGCACTACAGAGTTTCCCGGGACTGGCAAATTACTACCAGGCTTTTATCCCAGAGATGCATAACTTCCGTGCTCCACTAAATGACCTATTAAAAAAGAATAAGGTTTGGGAGTGGACGCCCGAATGCCAGGAGGCATTCGACAAAACTATTGAAATGCTGACATCAGATTTATTATTTACACATTACAACCTAAACTTAGACATTATAGTGGCTAGCGACGCTAGTTCATACAGATTAGGAGCGTGCATTCTTCATGTAAGGCCGGATAAAACGCATAAACGTATCACGCATGTATCAAGGACCCGGCTTCCGGCAGAGAAGCAGTACTCCCAAATTGAGAAGGAGGCTTTAGGAATAATTTTTGCTGTAACTAAGTTCCACCGCTATATACACATTAGATTGTTCACATTACAGCTGGACCATAAACAGCTAATCACCATTTTCGGTTTGAAAAAAAGGCTTGCCGGTGTATACGTCGAATAGACTACAGAGATGGGAACCATTTTACTGAATTATAATTTCAAAATGGAGTATTTACAATCAAAAAAGATCTATCACGCGGATGGATTGTCTAGACTGGTGCTGAGACAGAGAGGTCCACTAGAGCACACCGTGATTGCTTCCCTGCAAGTGGAAGAAGAGATAAAAGCTATATTGTGCAACACGGTAAAAGAGCTCCCAGTGACTCTACATGAAATTAAAAAGGAAGCCTCCAATGATGAATTCATCAGTACAAAAACTAAAATGGCTAATAACGGCCAACATTTTGCAGACAGTTTTGCATTATGCAACGATGTTCTCTTGTACAACGAGAGCGTCGTCATTCCAAAATAATTACAGAAGAGAATCCTGAAGGATTTTCACATTGGCCATCCGGGGACAAATAAGATGAAAAGTTTGATGCGCAGCTTCGTGTACTGGCCTAAAATGGACAAGGACATTGAGAACATCGTAAATACGCGTAAAGACTGTGCCTTCATGGCAAAGGCACCTCACATCAAACAGTCCGTGGCCAAAGACGAACCGACCTTGGTCAAGGATACACATGGATTTTGCGGACCCATTGTCCGAAGTGTAACAAAGTAAAAAGCTCACTATGGAGGTAACAATAAACTTCCTGCAGGAATTGTTCGCATATTTTGGGGTGGTCGATTGTTTCGTCAGTGACAACAGAACGCAGTTTATGTCCTCTGACTTCAAAGAGTTCTGTGAGATTTTTCAGATCAGACACATCATGACTCCCACATATCATCCTAGGTCAAACGGCCAGGCTGAGTGTTTAGTGGACACTCTAAAAATAGCCCTGAAAAAGCTTGTGGCACTCCCTTGGAAACGACCCTGCAGCAGTTTTTACAAGTGTACAAGATCACGCCAAACGTTACCACACCATCCTCATTATCTCCTGCAAAGATGATTTTTTGCGTGAAAAGTGAGATTCGTTTTTGACAAATCACAGACCAAACAAAGAAATATTTATATATAGAATTGATACTTAGGGCTCAACTGTATGACCAGTTGAGCAGCAAGATAAGTAAGACCTCAAGTAATCAAAAAGCCAGTTTATAAGGAAGCTGGACTGCTCCACAATGCCAAGTTTGGCAAGTCCATTATATGAATTCTGATTGGCTGCCAGTCTGAGAGTGAATAATTCTATATATAAATATTGCTTCATTAAAGCAACAGTTGCCAATAGGATATTGGAGCCGGCAAGTGTTAATTTGATTCTATAGTCAAACTTCTATTGTACCAAAAAAGAAATACATCCCAGGGGGCAGAGTATATTTGAAGATGTTTAAAAATAATACGTCTTTCTGGAAACCTGTTACGATCAAACAGAGAATTGGAAATATGCGGTACATAATCCAAGGAGCTCAGTTCTCTCATAAGAGACACCTAAATCAAATTAGGAAACGACTGTCGGATGACACTGACAGCTCTTCCCATGTAGAAGAAGTTATGGACACCATATTCGATACTTTCAGAAAAGCGGCAATCTAAAAGGAAACAGAAGTCTCCAGATGTTATTGTAATCAATCCAAAAAAGAAATGATATTAATACTCCTGAGGAGGTAAGACTTCTGAAGGAGGGGTGTTATAGTGCCATCCCTATAACGTACTTTGGACTCTTCCATTTACAATAAATACTGAAAGCATATGCTTCTCAGTGTTTAGTAAACCCCAGTCTATACTGGCAGTCAAGACTGACGTACCACTACTCTTGTTTCTGTTGTATTATACTTTTTTTCAATATACTTGTTCTCGCTAAACCCTGTGTTCTTGTTTTCATCCCGAACCCTAGACAGGCCCAAAACACTAACAAAATAAAGACACACATTTACAATGTCTATCCCATTTACACACACAGTCACATGTAAATGCACACAGCACCGTTTCTCCTTACAGACAAAACGTCTTCTTCACTTGGAATGTGCTAAGATTCTCTGAACTTTCATATTCTACCAACTCTTTATCTTTTGTTGTCTTAACAAGTTGTCAATAAAAATTAATTATTTTTGTATAACTGAATCTTTCGTTTGATATTGCCTTTCACACTTATCATTACATGAACGTAAATAAATGTAATATGCCTGATACGATTTGCCCCAGAGAGTGTGCAAGGCAGAACTGAGTTGTAAAGGAGATCACTGAGAAGAAGCAAATGTTTTTAAGGGTGTAATCTGAAAGTAAACAGAAATGATGAAAACTATTTTAAAATTTGGAAGATACACAGACACATGTATTGATTTCTTGTAGACTGGAGGAATGTGAAAAAGTTTGATAGCACCTAAATGTGAATCCATATGAGTCGATAATTGTATACGCGTACATCAATACTTTTATCGTGAGTAGTTTTAGACAAAATATTATATATTTATTTCTTAGTTCATTTCTGTTTTGTTTAATACAACTTCAGTCTAGTAGGTCTAGACAAAATGTTATATGGTTAGTAGATTGAGAGGAATCGACTTCTAGAAAACTTGCGCTTGGATTAAATTCACATAAAAATAAAACTTGGGCTTTTTTATACTAATGGTTTTTTTATACTTATAAAGACGAAAAGCCGCTCAAGGATAAGGATCGATGAGATTGTCAGTTGGATGCTGAACAACAATAAAAAGGGCTCAATAACTATTTGTTGACATTGTACTTGAAGGCGAGCATATTGTAGTATGTAGGGAAGTAATCTCACGGCAATGTGTTCCACAGATGGAAGGTTCATGGAAGCTCCGTTTGGTTTTAAGTAAACAGAGGAAGAAAGGAAAATACTTTGTAGTTGCAGTAAAAAGTCAAGTTTTTTCTGTGATTGTTTTTGCAGGGGAAAACAAGAAATTAGAGCTCAGTCGAACACCTATCATGGAAATAGCGATAGAGTAGAGAAAGACTATCAATGTCTATTCTGTGGGAAAGTAGCTGTGGGGAGGAGAAGAGATCATCCCCCACTAGATTACGAAGTCAATTTTCTACTCTGTCAAGACAAGAAAGAGTGCTTTGAGTGGAACCTTCACAGGTGTGCCAGCAATATCTTACAACATGGTGGTAGTTACCTATATTTCCTCTACCATTCTCCTTCGACTTAAGACTGTACCCTGCTCAACTATGTCTTTGATAGTGTAGACGCTGCACTGTTTTTAGATCATGTATTTGGGGATTTTAATGTTCACCACAGAGATTGACTTGGTTTCTCGAGTTACACAGATGCAGCCTGTAACAGTACACATAGTTTCTTTATTGCACATTTCTCTTTCAGAAACAGTCACTTTCTTGACCTTCCCCCAGATCGCGAGGATCAGCAACACTCACTTCTCAACCTATTCTTGACAACACTATCCGGGACTTGTGTCATGATAATGGATGATATCACCCGAAACCTCTGACCCCCAAACCGAAGCGCTGTTACTCAAAACAGCGAGATACTACCAACAGGTTGATTGGAACTGCAACAGAGATCTCATCCGAGACACCCCATGGAGAAAAACTGTTTCCTTCCCTGCTGAATGAATGAGGTAAAAGAATAGATCAAAGCAGGTATATGTCCCCACATGGAAATTCTGTAGTAAGCCCCACTCTCCCCAATGGTTCACTTAGATTTGTGCAGCTGCTATAGGCAACAAGCATTCTTCCGTTTCAACCGTCATAAGTCAGCTCCAAATAGACAACAATTTATAGCATCAAGAAATCATTGCAAGAGTGAAATAGCAGCAGCTAAGAGTAGGTATACCGAGATGACCAGAAAACGCATTGAGTCACAGAAATTAGGAACTCGCGATTTCTGGAAAATCTATAATAGTGTGCTGAACAATGGGAAATGAACAATTCCCCTACTATCCAACCACCATAATGTCGCTTGCAACAGATAAAGCTCCAGTGGTTCATTTTAAACTTCACCTTGAACTCCACAAACTACTTCCTCTCAAATTTTCCACGATGAACAGAAACCACACTTGATGATCTGATCATCACACCTTTCCATGTCCTGAATATTATAAAATAAACTTGACATCTGAAAAGTATGTAGACCAGAGTTTATCCCTGCTACAGTAATAAAAAACAACTCTATTGAGCTGGCCCTTGTCCTCTCCAAACTCTATAGCAAATGCCTTGCCGAATCTGTCTTTCATGGTAGCTGGAAAATTGCCTCTGTGGTACCAGTTTTCAAGAACTTTGGTGAAAGAACTGACCTGCAAAATTATTGCCCAATCAGTCTCCTCCATCTCTTTGCTAAAATCTTTGAATCATTAATCTAACAATAGTTTACCACTTCGAAAATACTAAACTTTTTCTGACCAACAGTATGGATTTAGGCAATCACTTTCTACTGCGGATATCCTAATGGTCATTTCTGAACGCATATAGCATACACTGGTTAAGGCAGGTGAAGCTAGGGTGCTAGTGATTGATATATCCAAAGCCTTTGATAAAGTCTGGCATGAAGGATTTTTATGAAAATTCATTTGTACGGTATTACTAGACAAATATTCAATATAATCAGATTCTTGTTATCCAAAAGAAAGATCCAGGTCGTCCTCCATGGCCGTACATATAAACAATATCAAATTAATGCAGGTAGTTGGACTGTTATTATTTCTTATTTTCATAAACCACCTCCTTGATGCAATCGTGTCCGAGATGGGTATATTTTCTGACACCATGCTCTATTCTCGACACGCGGGCAAATCAAACCTACACATACCCAAGGCAATGGCTGAATCCTTAGAAAATGACCCCCAGTCTGTAGTGGAACGGGGACATAAATTGATGATTACATTTAATGCTACCAAGGCAAAGCTTGTTTCCTTTAACAATTTTAAGAAACTTGTCCAACCACCATTGCCTACCTGAGAGTGCAACATTCAAACTTCTCAGCCTATCATTCACAGGTTACATAAATTGGAACAAATACATAGAAGATACTACCAAATCTGCTGCAAAGAATGTGTGCTCCCTCTATTAGGCTAAAAACTCATACCTCCCAGTATCCTATATCTCTATAAGGCCACTACTCGCCTATGCCTGGAGTATTTTTGTCACATCTGGGATGGTGCACCAACCACTAGTCTATCTCTCTCTTAGACAAGGTCCAATAAAGAGTATCTAACTTAATAGACCCCACACTGTCTACCAAGCTTGAGTTTCTGCCCCATCACCGCAGTGTTGCATCCCTGTGCTTGTTTTACAAATACTTCCATGGAATGTGCTCCAATGAAGTTGCTGCACTTGTGCCCCCTCAACGTAAATACCCACAACCAACCCAACAATCAGCAAAATTCCTCCCCCTTCACTGTAGAGGTCCCAAGATGCTGGAAAGTTTTCTACTCTAATAGCTCCTTTCCTCGAACCGCTGGTCTTTGAAATTCCTTCCTTGCTCCCTGTTTCCCTAACTGTACAAACATGCAGAAATTTAAATGTAATGTGAACAGACATCTCGCTGCACAACTCCCCACTTAGGATGTCCCTATAAATCTAGCCCCTTATTCACAGTAACTCCTTACATCTCGGTGGCAATGTGTCTTATTTGGGGTGAATTAAAGTAACAAATAAAATGTAAAAATAAAAATAAATAAAGAAAAGGAAAAAGAGAGATGAGAGTAAGCGGATAACATCAATAAATAAATGATCTAAATAAAGAACAAAGAGAAAAGACTAAATTACTTTTCTCTTTGTTCTTTATTTAGATCACTTATTTATTGATGTGTATTACCATTGACTGCAATTTGTGAAATCTCACTAATTTCCCTTAAATTGAAAGCAGACAATACATTTAGGTTTCATTTTACTCAGTCGAAGTTCTCAGAAATGAAGGGGCCTTTTCCTGGGGCTAACACTTAATCTCTATATGAGATACATAGATATTCTAATATTACATTAAAGTTCTACTTGTAAAACGTTGAGTTGTAAAGAAGTTAAGAACATACATTTTCCTCTCTCTAATTGACCAGTTAAGTATGTTATAGTATATCTTTCTTTTGGTCTTACAGGATTCCAGGACAAGAATTCATCTTGTCTGGTGGAGTATCCAGCTAAGTGCTGTTACATGAGATAACATTACTAGCCGTATCAAGGGGATCTTATTTGGGCTTCAAATGCTATGTGATTTTGAATATTTAGTCAGGGTTTACTTGTAGGATGAAGTATCCTCATGTCAATTTGTCCTAACAAACCCTTGTACAGAGACACCAAAGACACTCGAGCATGTTATCTAGTAGGTAATTCAAACTCTCCTGGTAGCAGAGCGTAGTTACTCTGTATGCACTTATAAAATATCTATCTAATTACATTCACAATCAGTTAAGAGAATTAAATGTATACACTAATATGCAACGTTAATCAAACAGTCATCTAGCATAAAATAAAAATAAGTAAATTCATTTATGCTTACTTTAAATCTAAACTATATAAAAAGTAATTTTACAGTCATAAAATTGAACAAGAATATTTTATTAAAGATTCAAGTTTTAAAGTTTCTATTACAATTTAATACAAAATTATAAGTTTAAATCATATCAATAAATATAAAAAAGAAAGTTAATACAAAAATATAAGTTTAAATGTAAAAAAGAAAGTTAAACACTAACTAAAATGACAAAATGTGTTTTTTATTAATCGAAGGTATGAAAAAAAAAAGGAATAATAAATAAAGTAGTTTAATAGTTTAATTAGTTATTTATTTTTGTTTCTTATAATTTTTTTTTATATATCGATTCTACTTTTATTATTTAAATATACATATTGCATATTTGTTGCTCGACCTTTGGACTAGGATCAAAGACTATAAAGTTGAATTTATTTTCATAAACATCTAATTTTATTCTTCAAGTATCAGTTTAAGGTTAAAATTAGATGTGATAGAAAAAAATTACATTTCACAAATTCAACAAAAGGTGGGTACAAGTTGTGAGCTTGTCCATACAAAAGGGAGTAAGATATGAGTACATATTCTCTGAGCATAGAGCATAGTCGAGTGAGTGAGCCCTGTCCCCTTTTTCTCTTTTGGTAATAGAGATTCTCCAAGATTCCTATTCCCAACTTTTATTTTTGCCCTTGACCTCTCCAAATTGTATTTATCTTGGAAGAACACCATCCACTCCCAAACTCCGCCCCTCTTTCCTTTGCTCCCACCAGTTCCACTACCACTTAGAGATTGACCTGCTTTTTTCCGATTCAAAACAAACCAGAAAACAGTGGGCGGTTTATTTTTAGAAGGGGTTACGAGGATATTACTAACTTGGCCCTGACTTTTATTGGTTTCTTTGTTTTTCTTTTTTTAAGTATCTTTTGTAGTCCTACTCTCTATCCTTTTCAAAATGAAATTGTAAAAATCTTTTGTAAATAAAATTGAATTTAAACTATTGGTAATATTTTAAGCAGGGTAGTCCATAGAGTAAATGTGGTATTGTGGTGACTGTGGAAGTGAAAGAGATGGACAAAGAATGAAAGGAACAGTGCTTGGACGAATGGGTCAAACTGCATTTGTGAGTTGAAAGATAGAAGATGACCAACGATCCCCACACACATGCACACTCCCCACACTTTTAATGGTCTTGCGTCAAATTTGAAAAATTTGTTTACCGTTTTTTTTTGCAAATGAATTATTCAAAGTACAGTATGTGTTCTGTCTTGTCAGATTTTATTTCAAAGATATTTTACTTAATAAATTGTGACCCGCGCAATTCTAGATACTTTTACTAGTTGTTTTTCTTTTTAAATATAGTCATGAACTATCATGTATTCAGTATTCATGTATGCTCAGTGAACTGACATCAGCAAGCTGAAAAGTCTATTAATTAAAGTTGCATGTATATTTTTTTCAAAATAGAGAAAGCTATGAGACTTTTATAGATATTGTGTTTATAAAATATTTAACTTTATGCTTGGGTTAGTATGTGTAGAACAGTTGAGGTAGCAGGGTCAGTTGGCAGGAGAAGCCCAAGGAAAACACAGAAGTCAATTTCTTAAACCCATCCAATGCATGGCAGCATGTAAAACAGATGATGATGATGATGATGATGCTTTTGTTTTTTTACACACATGTAATACCAGGTAATCCTGCTAGTTCAATAAAACAATAATAAATAAATTGAGATGGACATTTATGATGCATTCAAAAACTGACTTTTCATGAGCCCTCTTGTGCTATTCTAAATTTGACTATTCTCCAACTGAAAGACGGCCAAATAAATATTCGTCAGGAAGGAGGAGCAAATCATTGCTTCATCAAATTGACCGCAAACAAACAAAAATCTTTACAAAGTAAATCAGACGAAAATCAGAGATCAATTCTGTTTGTACAAATTGGCTACAAAATGAGTTAGTCTCCATTTTGACAATTGTGTGAGTTATTGACTACACAAGTGTCCAGGTTCTCAACTGATTCTTACATCATTTCCCCTTTTTATGTGTTCTATTTTACTTATCTCTATAAGAATACGCCTGTACCTTCATTTGTATGTATGTTATCACCTTCCACACCCATTTAAAAAAAAACGAAACTGTCTTATACCAAAGATAAAATGTAAAATGGTAATTAGAAAATATCTTGTATCACTGAGTGTAAAAATTAAGAGTTTACTCATTTCAAAATGTATTGTCCCCAAATCGAATATGATGTTATAAATAGAATTATGTTGTTGCTATCGACTTAAAAGTTACATTTATTTTATTTATTTAACTGACAATTATTTTTAAAGTCAGAAAAAGACTATTTTAATACGAGTTAAATTGGTAAACTAAATAAACAAATTACAATGTTAAAATGTTCTTTTTATTCATTTAAAAGCAATATGTAGGTGTCTTTAAGATAAGAAGAAATAGAAGACGATAGTAAAGCAACTTTTAAATTACCACGGAGTCCTACATTATTTTGATCTTTACATAGAAAAGATTTTAATTCAATTATTTTTTCAACAGAGCTCAATCCCACTAGGAGGGTGCAGAGTAGTAGAAGGAATAGTTTCAGCTCTGAGCGTCTCCATAGTGTCATCTTACTTAAGTCAGTCAGTGAACATTGGCTGGCTCTAAAAAACAAATGAAAATGATACATGACAAAATAGTCATGTTTAATTTAAAGTATGATCTAAAATTGAATGAAAAATCTTTTTTTTTCGAAATGTGTCTAAGTGACTGGATTTTCAATTTCAGATCTCTAATTTACTCAGAAAACATATACAAAAGCATAAACCAATCAATTGCTGATCTGTCTAGAAGGAAAAGTGCAAAAAAGATGTAAATCACTGAGAAGATGGCATGATGACATATCAGTCAACTAATCAAAGTAGTGAGAGACAGTCTGCAGTCATCATTATCATATGTGGTTTAACGTCTGTTAATTACAATGACTGTAGAATTGATGATGATGATGATGATGATGATGATATTGAAGTAATTATATTATTAAGATCTATTTTCTTTTGCACTTAGTACATGGTTCGTTGAGATAACGTAGGCATGTTCAGACTCGCGTAGTGATACATCAGGCAATTAGAACACTTTGTGCATGCACACCTTATTCCATTTCCACCCAAATCATTTTGTGCCCATTTATGAACAGTTCCAGTTGAGATACCAATGTGAACAGACGTCATTTTCCTTGCCTCGTCTCTAGCAACAAAGAGATGAAACTCCTGCACTAAATTCCATTTTTATAGTACATATATGCCGGGCAAACCAACTCTTTCCAAACCATATTCTGCATTGACGGAACTATTGAACAAAGTTGATTTAAATTATAGAAAAGATGTTTGTCCTTTTAACCAAAACTTAGTGACTCTTTTTCTTCTTATCAAACAAGGCCAGCCAGATGAATACAGATGCAGTGACCCTACTACAAAATAGCTCTCTCCAACAAGCATCAATCACTCACAACCTGTACAATATATAAGTTATTACTAGTGGAAGAACTTTCTACGGTCAGGGTAGGAATCAGACCGTTTAAAATTTCAGAAATCAGACTCAGGGTCGAACATTCGGCCTACTGACTTCACAGTGTTATTATTATTATAATAAATTATGTGAATGTTCACTGGACTCACAAGTTTTGAGTACTTGTCGAACCACTATTTAATACTTATCCACTCACCATGGTTTTGATGCTTCTGCTTGATCAGTCTGAAGCTTTTCTCCGCCTTCTACTTCCATAGTACAGTACACTATTTTATTGGGAGCCAGGGATCGAAGATTTTTTACTTCAATGACATGAACCTGTAAAAAAAAAAAAAAAGTGAAAAGGAATTTATCAAAAAAAACAAACAAAAGAGCCACATCTTCTAATAATTCAACAGTAAAAATAGGTTTGGAAAAAAAGATCATTCAAAGATTGTTTCATGTGCAAATGTAAGTCTGGGTTTATAGGATGCACGTCTCAATGATTTAGCAGAGTGTAACAAATAGAAAGGTATTTTTTGTAACACAGTAAACTATGAATGTTTTTCAGAAAACAACAGAACTACAATAAAGTACTGTCAGAAAACACTCTTGTGAACTTGAATTAAATTAGTCCCATAGATAACATCTAAGAAGAATATGGTTGTATTAACATGTCAAACACCAATAAATCACATCTAAGGAACAAGACAACCTGAACAGTGAAAGCAGAAACACAACATCATGAACTGCTCCACAATGTTATCGCAATGTCAACAGCCTGCTGCTGAATGACAAAATACACCAGTTTTTATTTAGCTGGAAACGTCAGTGATTGTCTAATGAAACGAATCATTTGCATATCCAACACTGTTTAATTTACCGTCCTAACAAATATATTTACTGCAAGACGTTCTCGGGTTCGCACCGGACTCCAGGAAAGTAATTTTCCCCATTTTCTCTGATGAATGGCATAAAACACATGTTATTTTGCAAGGCTGTTAACCTTCATGTTCATTATGCGAAGATCATCATCATCATCATCATCATGGCCGTCACTCAAATCGAGTATACGGGTCACCAGGGTCTTCATTTGTGGGTTCTCATATGAGAAAACAGTCCAATTCCAGATCAACACATCCTATCACATATCGGGCAGTCATTATCGTTTGGCAATTTTTTCGTGGCACACTATTCTTGCTGCTTTCAGTTCTTCAACGTGGTTCAAGTTCAAATCTTTCCACACCACTCCTTATACCATTCCTCTACTCCACTCTCCCAAGTGCACTCGTTTCCCATGTTGTGTGATCAATTTCACACCTCTTCATATCCTCCTTCAAACAATCCTTGTAACACTTCTTCTGTCCTCCAAACCCACTAGCTCCCACATTCAGTTCGGAATAAAATATTTTCTTAGGATAGGACTGGTCGCTCATTCTTACAAATGACTAGCCCCTCTCAAACGATTTTTAACAATTATAGCCTTTATAGTAGAGCAACCAGACTCCTCCAAGACACTGATGTTGGTTCGACGATCTTGGCAGTTAATTTTTAACATTTTTCGTAAAAGTCTTTCATGTAGTTTAGAGTATGCATCCGCAAAGGCATTAATCAAAGTTAATAAGTCCTCTTTAGTCAGAGCACAAACTGCGTTATCATCTGCATATTGAAATTCGATAAGAGAATCAACATTTGTCCTAGTTCTGGCCTTCAGACATCTCACGTTGTAAACTCCACCATCCATTCTGTAGTTTATGGATATACCAGGTGGAAGTTGACCATCCAATTAGTTGCAATAAAGCCACAATAAAGATTGAAAACAAGGTCAGTGCAGCTATACATCCTTGTTTGACCCCAGATTTTACCTTGAATGGATCTGTAGAGCTGCCATTCGCGATTATCGTTGCAGTCATATCGTTGTGAAGCAGTTTCATTATTTTGATGAACTTCTCTGGACTTTTGATAAGATTTTCCAGAGAAGTTCACGGCTTAGACTATCAAAGGCTTTTGTTAGATTGATGAAAGCTATATATAGACGTTGCTGTTTCTTTCAACATTTCCTGCAGTTGCCTTAGACTGAATATAATGTCGTTTGTGCCACAAGCTGGTCGAAAGCCACATTGTGACTCGAGTAAATGTTCCGAATATAGTTTTTTTTAAATTTGGTGATTGATAAAGATTTTCATAAACTTTTAAATTTAAATCTAATATTCATATTTTGTCAAATGTTGAAATGTGTATTTACTGAAATAGAAATTAACCTTTAGTTAGTTATGAAAATTAAATAAAACAGCTGACACTACTTTTTAAAAGCTAGAATTAATTAACCTCCTAATTTGAGCATCTTTCTATTTCTATTATTGAGAGGTAAGCTTTCTTTTATTTTTAATTTAAAACAATATTTTCGTTCAACTCCCATACACATAAAATCTATTTTTAAATTTTATACCACTAAAAATAAAATTCCTTTATTTTTAGTCAATAAACATGACGTGTTTCATTAAAATTAAATTTCCGATTATTCTATAAAGATGGCTGAAGAATTCTGTTTTAAGATACAAATAATTGAACAAGTTAAAGAAAGACACTTGAAAACAAAAGTTATTGACACAAAATTTGAATTAACAAAGAATAATTCACTAGGAAAAAATAGATTTTTCTTTTGTTCTGAGTTTTAAAAAGATGCTAAAGATTGATTGCATTATGGTCAAAATTATAGTTTTGTTATGAAGAAATTTATAATTCAGAATTCAATTACATGTCAACCATATATATATATATATATATATATATATATATACACACACACTAGCAGAACCTGAGCCCCGGCGTTGCCCGTGATAGATATAAATACATTTTTTAAAATATAAGTATTAGAGTATTAATTCGTCCAAAACCAGTTGAAAAGATACGATCAAATTAACTCAGAAATATTTAAAAGTTCGTCTTTATTATTAACTAGCAGGACCCGTGCCCCGGTGTTGGCTGGGATAGATATAAATTGAATTAAAAAAATATAAGTATTAGAGTAATAATTTGTCAAGAAGAAATTTTTAAAAAAACCCTGTAAGAGGTAATTAAAATATGATTTATCCATGTTTTGAATCAAACAAAATAGATTTCTCTTATGTTTTGGGTGACTGCCTCCTCCCATACGATTGTAAGTAACGTCTTATTCGTAGAAAATCCACTACTCCCCCCCCCAAAAAAAAGTAAATGTGATCTAAGATTATGTGTCAGTGAAGGAAAAATCCTTCTAGATTGAGGCAATTTTTATCCCAATCCGGATGTCCCATTTTTGTGGTAGATTGAATTTACCGCAGTCTAGAAGGATTTCTTCTAAAATCGACAAATAGTTAAATAGAAACAAACAAACAAAAATTAAAATTATTGTAGTCTAGAAATATTTCTCCTTCACTGACCGAGAAGAAAAAAGATAAAGTAACAGATACTACACTTTAAGGTTAAGTATAATTTGAAAAGTAAACATGAATATTTTTTTGGAATATCATTAGCAGTTTTAGCATCGAAGAAAGTATGTAAAAAAAGTTATGAAATAATTGTGAATAATGTTCGATATGAATTAATTTCGAGTAATACTCAATGAATAGGAAAATGTAGATAAAATTAATGGTTTTAAATGTTACGCTGGTCTGTGTTCGAAATTGATTTTGAAGCCTTTAAATTGCGTAAATTAAAGAAATTAACATTATTTGTAAAGGATGTATAACCATAATAATAAAAAATAAATTTGAATAAAACGATTAATGCAATTGAATGTGAACAGAAAAATTGTATGTAGCTGTTTAATGTGTATTGCTTCGAGAGTGCTGTGGTGTTCAAGTCGTCGAAAATGTATGCACGTTTTCTTTTAAATTGTTGTGAATGAATAGAGAGAGAGGGGGAGAGGGAATGGATGGTTAGAATAGGTAAATCAAAAACAGGAAAGAAATTGTATGTTAATATAAGACGTCTTACATAAAATACCCCCCCCCAAATCGTGTGTTGCGATATTTGTTAAGTAAAAAAAAAAGAATACCTCACATGAAACTGAAAACACAAATGTTAGATTAATGTTAGATATGTATGGATGGTTAAAATTGAAACAATGTACTTGTGTTGTCTGTTAATTATTAGTGGAAGCTTTGTAGAGAAACTGATATTATATGCTTCCATGAAATTTTTCTCAATAATTGAATGGTTTTGAAAAGAACACTGCAGTTCGTTTTACGCTGTTAGTATTTTGAAAAGGATTTTTAAGCCTTAAAAGTGTCATTGATTAAATTGTCTAAGTGTTTAAGTTAAAAAATAAAATTATACCCAAAGATTGCTTAGGGAAATGTCTTAATCGATTTGATTAATAAATTGCAGCTGCCATTTTGAATCAATGTACACTAGAAGTGATTAAGTTTGTTTATTGTATTCCGTAAATTCCGGAATGAGTTGACGTTGATGCGTAATAGTTAGAAATAACCTTGACCTCGTATCTGATATATAATCTGATATTGTCGAAAATCAGTGGAATATAAGGGAGCGTCTTAATTTTGTGCAGATTGTAGTGTATTATGTATCAAATTAATAAAAAATGAATAGTAAACAATTACGGTTACGTTTTTCTAAAATGTCCGTTGTATATTACTTCCCGGTGATAAAAAGGAGAGTGTTAGTAGGAAAACATTAGAGGGAAAAGTTTTTGCTACCATCTTTATAGAGTATGTTTTTGTGTGAGTCTGTGATGGCGGTTTAAAAGTAACATTTATTTTTCTATGGTGAAAATAATCATAAATTTCGTGAAATATGCTCGCATGAATAAGCTGAATAGAGTGGTGAGTTTAGTAACCTATGCTGCATGTTGTTATTTTCTTACTATAGTCAAAGTTGGGGGGAAAAACCTCTTTACTTTATATATATATATATATATATATATATATATAAAATAATAATAAATATTTTTAAAAATAGCAGCGATAACAGCACAGGCACTTTACTTTCCAATCTAATTAGAAACCTCAATCTTAAAAATACTCCCTATTCACTTCACTGGTCAATACTTAAAAAGTCCAAATCATATACCCCTGGAGCATCCCATTGCCAACTTTGTACTTTGGAAACCTTTATGATAGCTACTGCTACTAAATCTAAAAATATTATTAATTCTAAGAATGAACTTATCTCCAGTTGCAGGCATAAACGTAAATTCAGGTATAGCAACCATAATAATCCCCCAGACACCCCTCCCCCATTTGATTAAATACCCTCCCTTCATCTCGGATTTTCCCTCCTTACATCTCGAATCTCCTTTCTGATAGTTCTAATTCCTGTTGTTCTATAATCTCTGCTTATATCTCCCTCATCCCTTTAACCTTCTCTTAACTTAATAAAATTACCCATAAACTCCGTTAGCTTCACATTTCCCTTAGTTTTAACACCTTTCTTCCACTACCCCCTAAATCTTTCCACTTAACCTCCTTAACTGTATAACTTTATTTGGCTTTCCATTTTCTTTCCCGTTTAACTTCTTTTAATACATTCGTCCGCTTCCCTTCATTCTTCCATTCTTCATTCTTTTCCCTTTCAACTTGATAACTAACCCACTCTATTCATATTATATCCTAGCCCTTTTATTTACTTGATGATTAGCCTTATCTACTCCATATCCCCTTTGCACACTTCGATATCGAACTCCTTACTGTTTCCACTGTGCACTCTAATTATTCTTCCCCTCCTGTTTTTACTTCTAAATAATTCTTCTCACTCTTTTAATAGCCTCGATTATTCCCCCCTTGTTTTACCTCGCCCTTCGCACATCTCTCTCAGACTACTCAACCCCCAACCCGCCCTCGCTCTACATCTTTTAACCCCCATAGTATTTACTTTTAACTGCGATCTCCACTCTCCCTCTGGCTTAATCTTTTGTCACTTCTTTAACCTTGTATATCTTTTACTTCTGCCGGCCTTCATTAACCTATTTAACAATTTTCTTAATTAACCTCCATATAACTTTTTTGAATAAAATTTCAAAGTTTAATTTTCCCATATCTATAAGAACTAGCGTCCCGTAACTGCTTATTTCACTTCAACCCATATCTTTTTCCACCTTGGAGATTCCCATTCC
>OY744521.1:57802175-57862175 GCA_963556195.1 Sepiola atlantica
CAAATTTTTTTGTTTTTTTTTGTTTTGAACTCAAAATATTTCTCAGGGTTGGGGGAGAGTGAAAAACAAGTTGGAATGGGGGGCTGGAAAGATTGAGGGGTTGGGGAAATTTTAGGGGTCAGGCCAATTTTTTTTGTTTTTTTTGTTTTGAACTCAAAATATTTCTCAGGGTTGGGGGAGAGTGAAAAACAAGTTGGAATGGGGGGCTGGAAAAATTTTATTCATTCTATTTTTAATTTTATGTTTTATTATCATTAATTTGACGGCAATAAAATAATAATGATGACTAGCGAGACACATGTAAATTACACGAAATAATGTTTTCAATACTAATTATCTTGTTCCTAACCTATAAAAAATTCCAGATGATGTCTAATAAATAAAAGCGGTTTCGTGTCCGTCTGTCAGACTTTTTCTCGATTTGATCGATCGACTAATTCCGATTTCGACTACTAAATGTTACTTTGTAAATGCTTTGGATTAAATTAAATTTTGCTCCAATTCATGAGTAGCATACGGAAGGTCGTTGTTTTTGATGTAAGCGTGACACACACTATCGTATTAATATGTGTCTTCCCGGTCGTCCCCTCCCTACCTCTCTTCCCCTTCCCCTCGAAATGTAGAAAAGAAATCTTAGAGGTTGGTTGGGATCGAACTATAAACCAGTCGGGCCGAAGTCAAAAATACTACGTCGCTAACCGTTGCGCCAAAGGGAAATACTTGAAAATGTTTCGAAAATTAGGCGAGTTGAATGTTTTTCCAAATCTAGGTGCGGCACGCATGCGCAGAGCCTTTGGCGGAAGTGTGACACACGAACACACACGCTATCGTATTAATATATAGATAACATTAGGAAAATAAAGTAAAATTAATCAAAATACTTACTAAAGTAATATTGACCAGTATATATATATTATATTGTACGAATGGGTGTGTATAAACTTGCAGGTTTTATTTAGTAACGTAATTCTAGGCTAACATACTTATTTGATTGTCTATATACGTATAAATGTGAGTAAATGCGGCTTGTAGTCTTATTTGGGTTTAATTATTGTGCTTACGGAGATAGGTGTGTTTAGATATGAATATATATGTGTATATGTACATAGAGACGTGTGTATGTATGTGTGAATATGTATGTACATGGATATGTGTGTGTATATATATTTATGTATATGTGTGTATACAGGTTTGTATATATGTGAGCACATGAAGTTTATGTATAGGTCAGTTTTGGAAAAAAACAAGAACAATTTTAATTTTTTTTCTTTCTTGTGAGGATATGACATGGTTTTGGTAGCACCAACCTAAATGGTAAAGTTGACAAAATGTTACTCACTGCATTGCAATATATATATTCAAAACATTCATAATGATCAGTTCATAAAAAAACTTTATGCACCCCTTAAATGTTAACATTTACAAAAACAATAATGTGCCCATGTTACTCATGTTGCCTAGAATATATATTCCAAAATTCATAATGATTTATTCATTAGTTTATGAGATTACCATATATATATATATATATATATATATATATATATATATATATATATATATATATATATATGTTCTAATTCAACATTCAAATTTCTTCAAATGTAGGATTATTTTATAACAAAGTCAGCTATAGTTCTATAGTGTGTGACTCGAGCTATTTTATAAAGTTTTAATTATTCTACCCTGAAAAATGATGATGAAGGATAGATGTACACAGGAAAAGCATGTTTAAAAACAATTAGGCAAACAATTATTTCGGCTAAAACCAAGGATATCGTTTTCAAGAATTGAAAAGTATTTCAAAATATTTAAAGATGTACGTTTTAAAATACATAAAAATATGTTTCAAAAACATGCTTAAAAACACATTCAAAAACTCCTCGGTTTGGCCATCGTGTGTGTATGTGTGATATATATATATATATATATACACACTCACCCACACACACACCTAACTTTATATGTAGAGAGAAGAGATATACAATTGCTAACCAGATGCAAACTATTAAGTCAGTTTGAAACAAAACTTAATTAAAATTCAACTGTTATCTTGTAAGTTACCGTTTTTAGGTTTCTTAATATATGATATCTCCATTTGCTTTTTTTAAGAGATTCTTTCAATTTTACAAAACAAATGTAAAAGCTTATATCTAAATGCTAAAAAACGAAAAAACAAACACAATACAAGAAACAAGATCCAGTACTTCTTTTGACTTTGACATCCCTATACATTTAAGCAAGTTTATATTTAAAAAAAGACTAATTGAACTCATTTCATCATTTGTCAAGATTAGAATACATTTTTCGAATTGAACAAGTGTTTAAATTTAATTCTGATCAATTTAATGATTGAGAGAAGATTCTTCTCCACAAAATTACAAATCTTTGACTGATATTCTTTTTTTTATGCTGCTGGAGTCTAATATAGAAACAACAGCATGGCTGCTATGTTTAAGTACAATTTTAAACCAATATTTTAAGAGTTTATGATAAAAGTTGGACTATTTAAAAAAGTCGAAAGAAGCAAAGAAAGAAGTCATAAAAGAACAGTGAGTGTTACTTTTTAATTAAGAAATTATTTTTAAAGAAAACTAAACATTACTAATGCCATCTTACTTGATGGGGAAAAGTAGCCTAACAAAAATATCTTTGATCAAAACCGAGTATTTTAGATCAACCCTTTATTTTGATTCAGTTGTCACTTTTGCCTGGACAATAGCAATCTTTGGAGAGTCTCTCTATATAAACAGGATGAACCTGTTTCTGCTAGAGAGATTTAAAACCAAGAATCAAAGTGGTCTGTTTACCACCTTTTTCATTACCTTATAAATATGATTATATGATTTTCATCCTAGATTTATCGAAAGATTGGTAAACCAATAATCAGGATTTCAGTATAAAATCTCAGCAAATTTGGAAAGCGCATAAACGATAGATTAAATTTAGTTTTTTTTTGTTTTTACTTTAAATATAATTATATATATTGATATTATTATATATTATAACATTATATACGATAATATATAATATTATTAAATATTATAATATTATTATATATCATAATATATAATATTATAATATAATATTATATATCATAATATTATTATATATTTTAATATTTTATTATAATATTATGATATTCTTCTCTATCCAATTTAGTTTTGAACAGGCCTTTGATTAGTCCTTTATAACAGGGTGGGGTCTGCCTATCAGTCTTGATCGATTATAATATATTATTATATATTATAATATTATTTTATTATAATATTATTATATACTATAATATACTAGCTGTTACCCGTCGCCCGGCGTTGCTCGGGATAAATGTAAAAGAATGAAATAAAATGTATAAACAGCCGACAGAACGCAAATAGGTCGCAACGGATAGTTTTAATGTAACGAAAATATGTCGCTTTTGAATTGTGAAAAATCTATGTACCCACGAAAATATTTACCTTGGAGTGGTACTTCTGTCGGGCAGGGATACTTGTTTGATCTGTTATCTATTCTCTCTTCAGTCATTGAAAACAAATCCTTGTGGACTGCACCAATTTTTATTTATGTTGTTACTTTAGAAAATTTTAAAAACGTTGATGAAATTTTACTGTTATTTTGTTTCATCCTGGGGCAAAAGATTTAGTTGCTTCTACAGAATTCGAAACAAACAGAATTTTGCCGAACTAAACTTAAAACTTAGATTAGGATTAGTTCAGTACAAATTCTGTAGAAGTATCACAATATTTTTTTGTAAATAAAGAAAACGTAGAATTATTTGAATATTTTTGTTTTGTTTTTAAGCGAATTGTGTGTGTTTTTTTTTAATACAAGTTTATTTAAATAAAAATGAAATTGATATTAAAATTGATTAATCCGTAAAATAAACCTATCTTGTAATCATTACGGGTGCGAGAGGTGTAGGAAGAGTAGTGGAAGGCTTTTGACTGGCTGGCAGCAACATCCAAGTAGTGTTTGTTTTTAATTTGAGTTGTAAACGGAATGTGTTTTTTTACATGTATAAATGAGGTTTGAAGAAAATATGCAATTACTTAGGGATAATGTATATTTTATTAAATAAAGTCAAAGTTATGAAAATATCAAAGCATTCTATGGTATTATGTATGTTGTGTAGTGATCAATGATTGGCTGGTTTGTGAAATGTGAAAATGGTGTTTCCGTATTTTGTTCTTTGTGAAATAATAGGTCAGCTATGCTAGGCGGTGTCTTGAGTTTCGTGGGAGGAGTTAATTCTTAATTGTGACAATAAAATTATATTATAAAATTATAGAGGATTAATGTGTAAGGATGAATAAAGAGTACTACAAAATCAAAAGATTTTATTAATATAAAACTTTGAAGGAATAAAAAAAGAAAAGAAAGATGGTCGCACCATTGAAACTTTGTTATGTGGTATACTTTTCTCAGGTGCCACCGTTTTCAATATCAATCAAAATCGAGGAATTTAGGTCAACCCTTCATTTCGATTAAGTTGTGATTTTCTCATTCATCATGCAATGATCTTAACCCTTCGACCACTAAAACACCACTGTCGACTACCATTAAGCCTGTCTTTTATGGATGGCAAAACACCCTGGTTACATGTGGTTGATCCGTATAAATACTCTCTTTCCAGCGTGTACTTGTTCTATCTCACATCAAGATTCTATACGCTAGGCAACGATGGGTTATTTTATGATGGCGATAAGGTAAGTCAATACTATTTCCATCACTCATCAAGTCTGCAAGTGCGTTCCTGTTGGTCAATGAGCATCTGAAAAGTAGTGATGGTTGAAGTTGAATTAAGGTATCAGCCAAAGACGGTCAGTTAACAACTGTGCCAGTATCTTCTGTTTTCACTTTTATGGTAACAAGGAGGTTACAGGGAAATTCCTGCTATATTCTAACAGACTTTAACATGCTTGGTAAATTGCATTTTCTACAAGTTTTCTGGTTAGTTCAAAAATAAAGAAATTAAATATTTGAATTTGGAGCCTGCCTTTGCACAAAAGATAACCTTTTTTTTTGCTCAGGATATCGGACAATTTCTCCATAAAACAAACAGAATCAAATTCATGTTAGTTAAACTGTCTCCCTCTTTCAACTGGCTTTGAATAATAGAACATTGTCAGATTTTAATTGATATAACACCATTATAACTAAATAATAGAGCAATATCAGAATTTAATTGACATAACACCATTATAACTAAATAATAGAGCAATGTCAGAATTTAATTGACATAACACCATTATAACTAAATAATAGAGCATTGTCAGAATTTAATTGACATTACACCATTATAACTAAATAATAGAGCAATGTCAGAATTTAATTGATATAACACCATTATAACTAAATAATAGAGCAATGTCAGAATTTAATTGACATAACACCATTATAACTAAATAATAGAGCAATGTAAGAATTTAATTGACATAACACCATTATAACTAAATAATAGAGCAATGTCAGAATTTAATTAACATAACACCATTATAACTAAATAATAGAGCAATGTCAGAATTTAATTAACATAACACCATTATAACTAAATAATAGAGCTATGTCAGAATTTAATTGACATTACACCATTATAACTAAATAATAGAGCAATGTAAGAATTTAATTAACATAACACCATTATAACTAAATAATAGAGCTATGTCAGAATTTAATTGACATAACACTATTATAACTAAATAATAGAGCAATGTAAGAATTTAATTGACATTACACCATTATAACTAAATAATAGAGCAATGTAAGAATTTAATTGACATTACACCATTATAACTAAATAATAGAGCAATGTCAGAATTTAATTGACATAACACTATTATAACTAAATAATAGAGCAATTTAAGAATTTAATTGACATTACACCATTATAACTAAATAATAGAGCAATGTAAGAATTTAATTGACATTACACCATTATAACTAAATAATAGAGCAATGTCAGAATTTAATTGACATAACACTATTATAACTAAATAATAGAGCAATGTAAGAATTTAATTGACATTACACCATTATAACTAAATAATAGAGCAATGTAAGAATTTAATTGACATTACACCATTATAACTAAATAATAGAGCAATGTCAGAATTTAATTGACATAACACTATTATAACTAAATAATAGAGCAATGTAAGAATTTAATTGACATTACACCATTATAACTAAATAATAGAGCAATGTAAGAATTTAATTGACATTACACCATTATAACTAAATAATAGAGCAATGTCAGAATTTAATTGACATAACACTATTATAACTAAATAATAGAGCAATGTAAGAATTTAATTGACATTACACCATTATAACTAAATAATAGAGCAATGTCAGAATTTAATTGACATAACACTATTATAACTAAATAATAGAGCAATGTAAGAATTTAATTGACATTACACCATTATAACTAAATAATAGAGCAATGTCAGAATTTAATTGACATAACACAATTATAACCAAATAATAGAGCAATGTCAGAATTTAATTGACATTACACCATTATAACTAAATAATAGAGCAATGTAAGAATTTAATTGACATTACACCATTATAACTAAATAATAGAGCAATGTCAGAATTTAATTGACATAACACTATTATAACCAAATAATAGAGCAATGTCAGAATTTAATTGACATTACACCATTATAACTAAATAATAGAGCAATGTCAGAATTTAATTGACATAACACTATTATAACTAAATAATAGAGCAATGTAAGAATTTAATTGACATTACACCATTATAACTAAATAATAGAGCAATGTCAGAATTTAATTGACATAACACAATTATAACCAAATAATGGAGCAATGTAAGAATTTAATTGACATTACACCATTATAACTAAATAATAGAGCAATGTCAGAATTTAATTGACATAACACTATTATAACTAAATAATAGAGCAATGTAAGAATTTAATTGACATTACACCATTATAACTAAATAATAGAGCAATGTCAGAATTTAATTGACATAACACAATTATAACTAAATAATAGAGCAATGTCAGAATTTAATTGACATTACACCATTATAACTAAATAATAGAGCAATGTAAGAATTTAATTGACATTACACCATTATAACTAAATAATAGAGCAATGTCAGAATTTAATTGACATAACACTATTATAACCAAATAATAGAGCAATGTAAGAATTTAATTGACATTACACCATTATAACTAAATAATAGAGCAATGTCAGAATTTAATTGACATAACACTATTATAACTAAATAATAGAGCAATGTAAGAATTTAATTGACATTACACCATTATAACTAAATAATAGAGCAATGTCAGAATTTAATTGACATAACACAATTATAACCAAATAATAGAGCAATGTAAGAATTTAATTGACATTACACCATTATAACTAAATAATAGAGCAATGTCAGAATTTAATTGACATAACACTATTATAACTAAATAATAGAGCAATGTAAGAATTTAATTGACATTACACCATTATAACTAAATAATAGAGCAATGTCAGAATTTAATTGACATAACACAATTATAACTAAATAATAACGCATAATCAGAATTTAATTAACATGACACCATTGAATATGAGAATGAGAAATAATAACTAGTGCAAATAATTAAAAAAAATTATATTGACTAATTTTGTGATAAAGAATGGATTTCATATTAAACACTATTGGGAAATTTCCGATGAGTTTTATTTTTAAGGATCTGTACTTGTTAAACAAAGAAAAAGTAGAAAAAAATAAAAAAATAAATAAATCATGAAACAATTAAAAATGTTATTATGATGAATGTGTAAATGTGATTATGCATATATATTGTATATGGTGCCCACCCCCCCTCAATAAATGTCATCAATAAAATCGTTCATAAAATAAATAAACTCACTGCACTCTTAGAAATTTTAAATACTGGTTGAAGTTGATACAATGCAAAATTACGTAGAGGTTACAGATGAACTTGGCGAAGCTAAAGAGCCGAGAAAGTTTTCTTTGATGAGTCAAGTTAAAACCATCTCACACCCACTCTGTACCCTATTCGTGTAATGCATTTTAAAGAAAATATGGAAATGTATTTCACCGATCCATATCACTAAATTAAGTTGTTTAGTTACAAAGAAAATGGTGGCTTGGCCCGGATCAACCGTCTTTGTAGTTAGCTTGAAATGGTAGCGAAAAAAAGAAGGAAAAAGAAAAAAATGGGAGGCAAATCTCGTATTTAATAAAAGACGATTATAAAGCAAAAAAGTAAGTTTTGTAATAAACAGAGAATCCACATCGTTGAAAGACATTTTTAATTACAAAAATTTGACTTGTTTCTCATAGATGCATGGATAAGAGTTTACCGCATCCTTTTAGATGTTTATGCATCCCTGATGAAGGACGCTTAGCTATCAGCATCTCTCTGTGTATATATATAAGTTTTTTTCTTCATATTATAATAGTCCATTTAAAAAAAAAACAACGTATATGCACAAGCTCTACACTTTTGAATACTGTCTTATTACCTGGTAATAAGCCGTTTTTATTTTGCCATATCTTAAGCTGCATAGGTATTTTATACATTAGACGGATGAAATCGGATCAATATGGGATGTTAACATTTTCTCACAAATTTTATTCAATAAAAAATTTGCTTCATTGTATTACACTAACTGTAATTAATAGCCAGAAAGGAATCGAAGACTTTATCTACATCCAGTTACCTTTTAAGTTTAATCAAATCACATCATAGAATAAAAAAACGTAATGGGGTATTGAGCATTTTGAATACATAGATAAGGACAATTGAGCTTCTTATACGAGGTAAATTGATATCTAATCTGAGTTAGGTATATAATCTCTTTTTTTCTGGAGGGAGATTTTGATTTGAGGGTAGTGGTGTGGGGGTAAGCTCGATAATGTGAGTATCTCCATTCAAAACGTGTTAGTTTGTTGAAAGTGGATATTTTGTAAGGGCAGGACGGGGGGGGGGGGTTATAGCCTTTTGCCTCTTAAAATAAATCAAATAAATATCATGAATAGACTACATCAGGAGATATATCTATTAATAATGGAGATTATGTAGCTGTCTGTTTGTCTGTCTCTTTGTTTGTCTGTCTGTCTGAAGCCAAAACTATACTATTTAAGACTATTATACTTATTATGAAATAGTATAGTATATACTATTTCAGACTAATGTACTATCTTTAAATGCTCAATTCAGGGGCATAGTGTAGTGTGGTATCTGTTCTGTTGTCATGATACCATCCTCCAAGGCATTACCTCTTCTTTTTTGAGAGGTGTGGAGGTAGAGTAGTATCTGTTCTGTTTTCATTATATCATCCTCCCAGGCATTACGCCCTCCTTTTTTGAGAGGTGTGGAGATAGGGTAGTATCTGTTCTGTTGTCATGATACCATCCTCCCAGACATTACCTCCTTCTTTTTTTGAAAAGGGACGTAGTATTTGTTCTGTGGTAATGATATTACCCTCTCAGAAATTACCTTCTCCGTTACTTTTTTTTAGGCGGGAGGTAGTATAGTATCTGTTGTGTTGTCATTATAAGATCCTCCCAGGCAATACCTCCTCCTTTTTTGAGGGGGGGGGGGCGGTAATGTAGTATATATCTTACCTCTGATTATTAAGTATAATGTTCTATTCTGAACGCAAAGAAAGTTCTATTTCGAGAGAGAGAGAGAGAGAGAGAGAGAGAGAGAGAGGGGGGCACATGACAGGGGCGCGTTATTTGATTAATAACATGTAAACAACACATTCTCTGAAATTTATTGTACGAGTCGCTCAAAAATAATATATTTACTTGGATTTTTTATTAAAACGTTTTGGGTTTGTTTGTTTTTAATATTATTAGAAATTATGTTTTAAAGCACAAATTTATTGAATCAAATTATTTAATTTAAAAAAATAATTGATTAAAAATTTATCTATTTTTTTGTAAGGAAAACCAAACACATTTTACTGAGCAATTACATAACTGTATTTTATTCTTTTAATTGTTGATTTTATTTTAGGTACACCTTTTTTTTTCGATTTGAAAAACTTCAAATATTCTTATCTTTTCACGACCTTAAGTGAGTTTAGGATTTGTTGTTTTACGCCGTAAAGGGTAAATTTTGTTTCAAAACTGTTTTTATTATTCCGTGTTTTATTTATTAAAATAAAGGATGGGGTGATTTTCTTTTCTTTTTTTTTTTGTAAAAAACAAACAAACAAACACATTTTACTGAGAAATTAAATATAACAACTCGTAAAAATATGCAACCGGAGGGAGACTATATATTTGCTAATGTCTCTAATGGATCAAAAAACGAACATTAATCCTGCAAAGAACTTCAATAAAAGAAACAGCGGATTTTGAATAAATATAAGTCATTTTATAATTAGGAAATTTAAAAAAATTAGGAATGCAAATTCGCAATAATTTACATAGTAGCAAACTTGAATAAGCTGATAAAACATCACTAATGACGCTTTGATTACAGAATGGAGGTGTAGGTTGAGGAAGGTATGGAGGTGTAGTCAGCTTATAGAGAGAATCGCATTAGGGCAAAAACATATTACTTGCAATTAAGTATGCCGTCTCTATATACAAATTAATAATTGGGGAGGGTAATATGGAACATTCAGGATTGACTATGAGCATAGTTTAAAAAAAGTTTTTTTTTACTTTTTAATGGAGAATTGGCATGATTAAGGAGTAGATAACTCAGGGTTTTTCCAATTAAATTACGTCCCTTGATTCTTGCTCTAGAAATCTGTAAAACGAATAAGTTTATTTCGAGTCATATTACGATGACTTAATTATGGGAAAAAATATAAAATAAATATTCAGGAAAATAACCTAATCAACTACAACTTTTTAAGTTTTGTTTTCGCCGAAAAAGTGATAACATTTGTAATTGGATCATTTATTTGTTTGTTTTTTGGGGTCAAGTAGGACCTCAGATAAAAAAAATCTTTGTGACTGTGGTCATGCTGTTTACGTTCGATAGACGTTCCAGGCTAACTTTACTTTCGTATTAAGATTTTATGTAGTATCTAATTTTGTTAATCATTATCATTCAACTACAGTTTAACAACATTTTACAATTGGGATTTTCAATGTTTTTGTGTAGTTTTTTTCCCCATTAGTGTCCTGTTTTGGAAAACGATAATTTAGACAGGCTCGACTGGTTTTGAATCCTATATGACAATGTGAGAATCGTTTCAAGTTTCGAGTGAAACGCCTATTTTTTTTTGGGGGGGGGGGGGGATTCGTGTGTTAACTTTTGATGTGAGTTGTTTCATGTCTTTTAACTTGCAATTGTTTTTATCAAGCCTTCTTCTTGGGCTTTTCTCATCTACTTTCTTCTGTTTTGGATTGATGGTGTTTCCATTATTATTAAATGAACGATTTCTCTGATGATAATTTATGTTAAAATAAAAACTATATATTTTCTTAACTGAGCTGTGAAACACAGATATGAAAAAAATTGGAAAAAAATAAATATAAATTTTGTTTGTAAGACGAAGGAAAAATATACAGGTATTCTTTGAAGTCAGAAAATGAGGAAACTGACAAAACTTAATAAATACAAATTATGTGGTAATGGATTGATTTTTCCTTTCGTCATGGGAATATAACTACAAAGTATATATGCTCTGAAGCTTGCAACACAACCTCATTGAGCTTGCAATTTGAAACAATTTCGGGGATTATAAAGAGTGTATACCTAAATATATACATTTTTTATAAAAACTAACACATACACACACACACATATATATATATATATATATATATATATATATATATATATATATATATATATATATATATATATATATAAGATATGGTGGTTTCCCATTAGAAAGCATTGAATATTTAAATGTAAGAAAGCGGTTTGAATATATATATATATATTTTCATCTCTAACCTTATGACACTCTTCCATTCACCCACACCCTTCCTTCTTTCTCCCTGAATCTTCTTTTTTTTTTTTCCCTCACTTTTTTTTCCCTCACATTTTTAATACTACAGTCCAAATAAACTTTCTCATGTTCCAAATATTTCAAATATTCCTCACCCACCCTTTCAATCACCCCCCTCCCCCACCCACTCCAATCCCTCACTCATTGCTATCATTTTCCAAATATTTCAAATATTTCACACCCTATCACGACAAATCCTCCCTCTTCCCCCTCTCATCTATTTTCTCCCATACCTCTTCTTAAATTCCCTCATTTTCAAAACGCTCTCTAAGACCATAACTTTCGCCCATCCACCAAAATCACAGCCCCTCCCTCCCTCTCTACCCATCCCCATTTTCCCTGCATACACCCCCCACACACAAACATTCCAACTCACTCTTCCCCTTCAATCTCGACCACAGCCATCTGGTCAAACACCCCCCCCCTCTTCCTCCAATCTCTCTCTGCCATCCATTTTACCCCTGCTCATCCCCCACCTCTTTCTCTCATCGCCAGCCATAGTAGTCCTTGCTCCCTCCACCCTTCCCCTTTCTCTCCCACTCACTTTCGTCACTCATTTCCATTCTCTAACAAGTACGGACGTCCAGCAAGACGCCGCCATTATTTTTCATTTTATTTTATTTTTATTTTTCTTCCCAACATGTCTACCCTACATGTATCTGTGCTTGCATGATATCTTTTCCCTATATCATCATCCTGATGAAGTCTTATAAATAAAGACGAAACGTTGATGTACACATAAAAAACATCCAGTTTTTGGTTTTCCTTTTTCATTTTACCATCACGTCGGATTACCTTCATCCTTCTCTTCCCATATATATATATATATATATATATATTGAGAGGGAGAGAGAGAGGGGGGAGATAAAACAATGCAATCAAATAAACTCAGATGGTGTGATTTTTATTATTTCGTCTCTATTATCAAAAGATTTCTTCAGAAATGTGTGAAGATGTTATCTTAAAATTATACAAAGAAGTGACAGACATGAGAGATAAACTGAGGGGAAATCAGAAAACGGAGAAAGATAAAGACAGTGGAAAAAAAAGAAGGAAAAATGTGTGGGCGGGTCATGTCATTTTCAATTTCATAAGGTGTAATAAATTAAAAATACCATGAAATCCCCCCACCCCCGCTTCTATCTGATATGTTGTGGCCTTGTTACTAAGTATGGGCTAATTTAATATGTTCATTTTATTTTTGTAAAATAGAATTTTCATTCAACTTTCTAATTGGACAGCATCTGTAACTACTCTTTCGCAGATGCATAGTTCGTTTACATGGGAAGATTTCAACTATGGTCCATAATCCATACTCCACTATCAAGAATGGTTTATTGCCTATAAGATTTATGGGAGAGAAGCCATAATGTATTGGAAGCTATTTCGTGTCTGTTACAGAAAGATAATAATTGGATAAAATACCAAGAAGTATGAAACAAAACAGAAATAAATATGGAGGAGGTGGCTTCTTTGCCCTGATGTTAATCGGAAAAGACTTAAGTTTTTGTCCCTGTCTGTGACTTTCACAAAATTGGTTCAGAAAAAAACAGCAATAGTAAAAGAGATTTTATGATAGAATTAGATGGATTCAGAAATAAAAGTAAAGAAAAGCAATTAAGATGAAATATTTAACAAAATGTTCTGTTCTATATCATTTGGATTCTTCACACTACTGTTCTCATCTTGAATGTGATTCCCACAATGTTTCAACCGATGTAACCTCCGACCTTCTTCAGATGCGTCTGACCGAACTTAAAAATCTGTATGGAATTTCGAACTGAAAACTTCCGAAATTCTATACAGACTCTCGAGTTCGACAAGACACATCTGAAACATAGTCGGAAAAACATCCAAGATGAGAACTCCAATTAATATACATAATACAAATTATAAATCCTCATGTAAAAAATTCTGAACCACAATATTTTAGTGCAGGTGCTAATGTGATTGCAAGAATTAGGAGTGGATGGAGTAAGTTCAGAGAACTTCTGCCATTACTAACCAGCAGAGCATTACCACTGTCGACCAAGGGAAGAGTCTATCAAGCATGTACACACAGTGTGATGATATATAGAAATGCAACCTGGTCAGTGAAGGTTGAGTACATGTGTTGCATCGAGAGAAATATGAGAATGATACGATGGATGTGTAATGTGACTCTTAAAGAGAGGCTTAGTTCTGATGACCTCAAAGGAAGATCAAATTTAGACAGTGTAGGGATGGTATGACCATATTGAAAGAATGGATGAGAGTTCTTGATACAGTAGATATAGAACAGTTAAGGTAGAAAGTCCAGTTCATAGGGGTAGACCTAGGAAAACATGGGAGGAAGTGAAAAAAAAAAGAAAAAAAAGAGAGATAAATAAAACTTGGTCAAAGATAGGTTACTTTGGAAGTCAATTTCTTAAAGACGTTCAATGCATGCCAGCATGTAAAACGGATGTTAAACCGAAGCTGCTGCTGATGATGATGATATGTCAATGCAAAATAAAATTTATTGAATTGAGAAAATAGTTTTTAAAAAAAGCTGCCCAAAGTAGCATAACAAACAAATAGTTTTTAACTGTAAGAATTCACATCACCATGAAATGCAGAAAACTGGATGGGCCTAATTTCCAGAGAGACCTCAGGTTTGCCCCTCATCCATTTTTTGGGGAAAATATCTATTTCCTTAATTAGTTTCAGCAAAAATTGCACTTTTTCTCAAATATCTAAAAGTAAGATTTCTCAATCAAATTTCGGGGGCTAACTGCACTGTCAAAAATGTCTGTTAACTCTTTATACCTTATATATTTAATATATAAAGACAAATCACTCTGATTCTCGAGTTTAGACCTAAATAGCATTGCATCTTACAAAACGATATTTTATTCTGTCTAGCCAATTTTTATTTATTATTCTTATACCATTTTCTTTGCAATAAAAAACATACTCAACTGGTAAGTAATATCTCTCTATATCTAAGATATAAAATTATCTTGACATATTTTCAAAGTCAGACCCGATTGCAATGGATCTGACAAATCGATACTTTAAACTAGCCTTTTTTTTTCTTCCACTATATTATTAACCTGAATATAATTTTGTTCGCTTAAGTTTCTTTCTGATAATGATTAGGCCGGCTAGGAACTTTGTTAGACTGGACCATTTTTCCGTTTTTGACCTAATTTAAGAAATTGATAAAATATAATTTCAACATTTCCCTGTGTCCAGCTTCAAACAAATATTTAGATTTAAAAAAATATTTATTAGCATATTTATTTATTTGTTATTCGCATATCACAATAGGAGGAGCAAAAAAGATTCTTTTACAAATTGTTTTTGCTCCTATTGTGATATGCGAATACCATAATTTTGTAAAAAAACTTATTTTGTTTTGTTTTACAGCATATAAACTTTTTTCAGGTCATTTAATGCCGAATCAAGTTGGATTTATATATCTTTAGATCTTTATATTTTTGTATATTGATCAACTGCGTTTAAAAAAGGAGGGGGGAGACAAATGACCATTTTTTCGTTTAGTGTGATCACAATTTTTAATGTTATCTTGCGAACATGACGTCATATTGTTAGGTACATGACGTCATGGTGATGGGTTTGGGAAATATTTTTAGCCCATCATCACATTATTATTGTTTTTATTACGTTTTTCTTTGGACTATTGCCCTTATCAAAGGGAGGGGGGGGGGGAACAGAAAAAGTGATATCAATAGACCTCTGGAGGCCTCTTTGATTTTATATTTATAGAAGTTTCCAATGTATTTATGTACTAATTTGTAGTAATTTGTAAAAAAAAAAAACTGCAATTTTTTTCCTAAAATGTGGCGGGGGGGGGGGGGATTCAAAATTAATAGACACTAATTCTGGAGAAATACCAGTACTATCCTTCAATTTGTCGATGATGCACACCACTACATACTAATATCCACCAATGTCCACCATGTAAACAAGTCGCCAACTCATAATTCAAAACAGGAAATGAGTCAGCATTTTTCATAGTAATATCCGCCAATGTTGATTGCTGAAAGGTGATTTTGGGGTTATAATTTCCTAAAACAACATCCATGTGTTGAAATCCCCTTTGGTGGCCCCAAGCCGGTCCTAAGCGTATGCGGACTAGCAGCTGTCAAAGTGTGGCACCCGTCACTTTTTACAAACTTGACTCCTGACTGCAAACCAATAGCAGTAAAATCAAGACACTATTCACAAAAGGACAAACAGTTCATAGCAGCAGAAGTAACAAAACTGCTTAAGGAAGGAATTATAGAGCCAAGTGAATCTCCATGGAGAGCCCAGGTCCTTGTAACAGCCACCGCAAATCACAAGAAAAGGATGGTCATTAACTATTCCCAGACCGTCAACAGATACACATTACTCGATGCCTATCCACTGCCTTGTATTGACGAAATGATTTCTTATATTGCTAAATATCACATTTTCAGTACTTTAGACCTCAGAAGTACCTACCATCAGGTACGTATCAAGCCAGAGGATAAGCTCTATACGACATTCGAGGCCTGCGGTCGCCTATACCAGTTCTGTTGAATTCCTTTTGGGGTAGCAAACGGTGTGGCTAGCTTCCAGAGGGTTATAGATGAAATAATCTCCAATGAAAAATTGAAAGGTACTGTTGTGTATATAGACAATGTCACAGTACATAACCAAGCTGAACATGACCACCACCATAAACGATTCATGGCTGCCGTCAAGAAATATAATCTGACTTTGAACAGTTAAAAATGTTCCTACAACTTGAAAAGCATCAAGCTATTGGGATACATTGTCAAAAATGGTATCATGACGCCGGATCCCGAGCAACTGAAACCCCTAATGGAATTACCAATCACTGGAAACATGCCAGCCTTACAATGAGCCCTCGGTATGTTCACCCACTACTCCCAATAGGTTGCATCTTTTTCAGAAAAAATACACCCATTGACGCAAGTATCTACTTTTCCGTTGTCCTATTCCACCACCAAAGCATTTCAAAACATGAAAAGGGACATTGCTCAGTCTGCCATTTCTGCTGTAGATCCTTTTATCCCTCTATTAGTTGAGACGGATGCCTCCGACTGTGCGATAGCTGCCTCACTGATACAATCTGGTCCAATATGCGCAGAAAATAAACCCAGGTTCTACAAACCTCCTCCAGCAACACTCATTAAAGGCGCATAACCTTTCGAAAGGCTTAACCTGGATTTTAAGGGCCTTCTACCCTCTAAAACGAAAAATAAATACATGCTCACAATAATAGACGAGTACTCAAGTTCGTCATCGTCTGCCCAGACGTAACGGCTGCACCAATAATTCAAGGTCTCTGCTCCCTTTTTGCCATTTTTGGAGTGTCTGCATATATCAACTCAGATCGTGGATCTGCTTTTATGTCGGACGAACTGCATGAACAAAGAGTAGCTGTAAGTCGAACAACTCCTTACACTCCTAAAGGTAACAGACAGCGCGAAAGATACAATAGCATAATATGGAAGACAGTACAGTTGGCGGCCACAAATTGCAAGAGTCCGATCTCTGATTGGGAAAGTCTCATCCCCATGGCCTTATACACTATTAGGACTCTATTATGTACAGCGACAAATGCTACTCCAAATGAGAGATTCTTCTTGTTCCCACAACGAAGCTCAGCAGGTACATCACTCCCCTCGTGGCTTGCACAACGTGGAACAGTTTTACTAAAATGCCATGTTCATCACAGTAAACATGACCCATTGGTGAGCGAGGTAGAATTAATCGAAGTGAACCCCCAGTATGCACTGGTCCGATATTCGGAAGGAAGGCAATCTACTGTCTCCTTAAGGGATTTAGCCCCGGCAGGGAATGTATCTGAACATAGAACTGCTTCAGAGGGATATACACCCCCGGTTCACAACATAAGTCCGACCCACTTAAGTGATCTTGCGCTATATACGCCAAGTCCAAAGTCCCTACAAAACGAACCTGAGTCCAATCTGACTCTAGTTCTGACGACCGATGGGTACCACGAAAGCGGCTTCATCCAATATCTGACACAGATACTCAATCTTCAGACATCAAGCGATCGAAGCGACGAAGAAAACAGCAGAGTTTCGAAGCAAGATCCTTTAGCCCTAAGCCAGCCACACAAGATAGTCCCGAAACATCGTCAGGTCCCGAGGAGCCTAGGTTAGAGATGGATGCTAGGCACGAACCACCAAGATGCCCTCAAAGAACATGCAGGAGGCCAGGTGGATGGGATGACTGTGTTCCCTATGAATAAGTAGGAAAGTGGGGGAGAATATACTATCAAAGGTAATTGATACCCTTCTCACCCCTTTGTTAATAATGGAATAGTGGATATTTTATCCTATTTGTGAGGGTAAACAAGGAAAAGTTTAATAAAGCTTATCAGTAAGTTATTCTGGCTTCCAGTTTTTATTACAGTGGGTCCATCCATACCTGTTAATGGTAGGGAAGACACAATGTATTACAAGCCATTTCATTTCATCTACAGAAAGATAATAATTTGATGAAATAAGAAAAATGAAAGAGAATTGAAGGTGGGCAGTAGGAGGAGACTTTTTTTCCTTTTTATTGTTGTTATAATCAAACTCTGATGTGTTAACAAATGGCCATAAAATGATAACCTTGGGACCATCATGTTTCCAGGGGTGATGGTGGAGTTCTCTCTCTCTCTTTATTACTTTTTAAGCCAAATAAAAACAGTCATAAACAAACCTGTTCAATTCAGAAAGCAGGAGTGAGACAAGCAGTAGATCTGAATAATTCAACAAGGAAAACGAGATTGTAATGTTGTATTGACCATCTATAAACAATACTAAATGGCTGATTTAAAAGAACACAATGAGTCACAACTGCAGTTAAGCAGAAATCTAGATAGATATATCAAAATAAAACTCATAATCAAACACAATAGGTTTCATTGAGTTTTATTTTCTTTTTCTAATTAGGTCTATTTTTCATGTCTATGAGAGAGTTGGTTGCTTGTTGGCTTTTGGCATATCAACCCATGTTGGGTCCCTAGGACAGAGTTAGACACAAGATCGGTATTTTATGTGGCGAAAAATCCAGCTTTTCAAAAAAGGGCACTTTGGATTGGGACTAAAATAAAAATTGCCTCAATCTAGAAGGATGTCTCCTTCATTGACCGAGAACAGAACAAATGGTCTAGCATCAGAACAGATACTACATTTTGTTCCTACTCAGAAATGTTAGGCAAAAATGATGATCAAATATAATGTACTAGCTGTTGCTCACTTTCAGTTTTGCTTCACTTTTTGCCTTTTCCCTTAATTAATTTCTTTAAATATTTACTTTTTTGGAAAGATAGTTCAATGTCAATAAAAAAATCAGTTAGACATCTTACGAAATGTTGAAATTTAAATCCCATAAATAGTTTCAAGTTGGTTTTTTATTCGAACTACTGTTCTCATCTTAGTCATTCTATTTACAACATTTCAGTGTATGTGATATAACTTGGTAAGTAGTTATAAACAACAAAATAACCAGAGTGTAAAGATCTTAAAATAGTATTGTTTATTCCAACGTATATATCTTGTACAAACAATAGTAATTACAGGTAATCCAATAGATTTAACAGAATACAATGGAATGCCCATACTACTGTGCGTAGTCGTATTTATTGTCCAGACTAGTTAGCTTATTAGGTTACTGAAGGAAGTCAGGTATCCCACCACAATAGTATGTAACCTCTAAACTTCTTCAGATGTGTCTTGTCAAACTCGGGAATCTTTCTGTCAAACTCGGGAATCTGTACGAAATTTCAAACGGAACCCTTTATTTAATCCACGGTGGTAGCTTACTCTTGTTCTGTCAGCCATGACGTCTTAAGTAATTCGTATGTAATTGTATTCTTAATATAGCCCAGACCCTTGGCACAATAGATAAAAGTGCTAAACGATGATCAGTTCTGAGTGACATTCTTCTGGAGGTTGAAGGTTCAATCCTCAGTACGGGCGATACTAAGAATACAATTACGAATTACTTACGACTTCTACTTGGTCATTGGTGATGGACTGATTGCGAGTTACGCTCGCAGATTAAATAAAGGGGTCCATTCGAAATTCTGTATGGATTCCCGAGTTTGATAGAAAGATTCCCCAAGTTCGTTAAGATACACCTGAAGAAAGTCGGAGGTTACATCGACCGAAAATTTGTGAGAATAACATCCTAGATGAGAACAATAGCCTAAATAATCAAAATTATCAATCCTTATCTCAAAAATTCCGAAACATAATACTGAACAATCTATACTAATAAGAGAGTTGTGAGTTTGTCTGTCCAGACATCTTCCAAAAAGTTGAAATTTATATCTGATAAATAGTTTCAAGTTTGCTTTTATTCTTTTAATATAAAAATAGACATAGAATGAAATAATATATTTCATTTTTATAGTTCTTATGTTTGTATATGCAAGTGAAACATGAACTATACTGGCAGAGGATGAGAAGAAAGCTCAATGTCTTTGTGAATGAAATGTTTAAGAAGTATTCTTGGAGTAACACTGTGAGATAAACAAAGATTGCAGATATTAGAAAGAAGCTTAACATTAACAGATGCATCAATGACACTGTTCAAAAAAAGAGAATATATGTTTTCCAGCTACGGGACTCTGCTATGTACAGAAATCATATAAAGAAGATTTCACAGAAAAAAGATAAGAGGATAACCTCCAAAGAGATGGGAAGACCAGGTAAGGATTGATATTGGCGTGCGGCTCTTGATAGCTGAAACATTGGCTCACAACGATGATAAGTAGCAGGATTTTGTTCACAAGAATGTGGCGAAGCTCTCAGAAATATACCCATAAGCCAAGTAGGTAAATAACAATAAAAATCAATAATATTTGGCAATCTACACTAATACTAGTTAAGATACCCATCAATGTCGGATTTTTCAAATGTTTCTCTCCTGCACATCAACTCAGCTGGAAACAATAAAATCAATTCCAAATTATTCCTTACCGCTATTAAAATAAAAATGAGAGGGGGTGAGGTTGTAGTTTGCTTGAAACATTGTGCATAGTATGTAAGAAGATGAATTTTGAAGACGGTGACAATGCAATTTGGTGTAAAACCCTGTTGGATACAAGACAACAGTAAATAGATCAAATGACAATATTGAAGAATTTAGTTAATTTCTAATTAAATTTTCAAAAAAACATCATTATTATTAATAATTATGATGATGATGATGATCATCATCATCATCATCATAATAATATTCGGTTTAACGTCCATTTTATATGCTGGATTTTTTATAGGATGGTTTTTATAAATTGAGTTCCAAACTAACCAATCTTTGGTCAGGTCTTTTTTTATCCCACTTTCTCTCAAGCCCATTCTTATAACTTTCTCCCATGTTTTCCTTGGTCTTCCCCTGTAAACTAAACCTACATCTACTAAGCTAAGTTCTCTCATCATCTAAGCTAAGATCGCTCATCCATTTTTTCAACATGGCTATACCATCAAAGTCTCCTATTCTGTGTACATCTCAATATAGAGTGCCAATTTAATTTTCTACTGAGGTCATCAGATCTAAGCTTGCATATATATATACACAAATTATTTATTTAAAAAACTATATGTTACATATTTCAGAGGCGTACCACAGTTTCATCCAGATGGACTGACTTTTTTAACTTTTAAAAATCGTCTATAGCCCATAAGGAATCTTCAGTGATTCAAAATGAAAACAACAGAGAGGAATCTCTATAGACGACTTTTAAAAGTTTAAAAAGTCAGTCCATCTGGATGAAACAGCAGTACGCCTCTGAAATATTTAACATAGTTTTTTTAAATAAATAATTTGATTTATTTTTCACATTTTTTAGATCGACCACTTTATTGATTTCTTTTCAACATAACCTGATGCACTATATATATATATATAGTAATCCAAGTAAAGTAAACATTCGCAGGATAGGAATCCAAAGAATTTCAACCGGGCTTGTAAAAAGTGCTCAATATCAAATAGAGCTTTTATGTATATGATTGTTTTTATAATTCACAAATACCATCTGTTGCAGATTTTGTACATGTCTGTTTGAATAAAAACAATCACATTATATATATATATATATATATATTTATGTGTGTGTGTGTGAGAGAGAGAGAGAAATAGATAGAGGATGATACTTAAACAGAATGTAGAGGTAACAAACATGGAAATAAGGGAAACAGCAAAAAAGGTAAACTAATATGAACAAAAAGGAATTAACCCAGGGTCATGATTTGATTCAATATTTCGCCATAAGTCAGGGCTTTATTAAGAATAAACATGATGAAATAACAGTCAATATTTATACATTGGATGGCGAGGTAGGAGTAAGATGTCCCAAATATGCATGTTATCAGAGGAGCACATGCGGAGAGATTGTTAGGGTGAAGGTGGAGAGTAGGTAGTTGGGAGGTGGTGGGTGTTTCAATATAAAATTGTTAGTTGAAAACTACTCTAGCTATTTACTAGCAATGTTGGACAGGAAGTGGGTAGTAGAGTAGGTGGGGAGTAAGTACATAAGAAAAAGAGGCTGATGAGTAGGTACTTATGAAGTTAGCAAATGAGAAGGTTAGGGGAGGAGGATGTGTAAAAACTATGCGTGTACAGCAAAATATAAAGAAGATTAAGGTTAGTTCAACCATAGTTGTAATTTAAAAGATATTCTCATCATTTGGGGATTATGAGACAAAACTCGATTCTGGTTGGTATCTTGCACAAATTGAAGCTTTATAGAAATTAAATTACTGGTTAAAAATTAACATGTGAGAAACAAAGTGTTTTGGTGTAACCAAGTTCTATGAATCTGCTATGTTCATACATTCTTTTGTTAAGGGCATGCTGGGTTTCGTCAATGCAGATAATGTTACAGTCACTACACTGAATAGTGTATATGCCTGCTGGTGTTTGGGGATAGTGCATGGCCATACCAATAACAGGCCGGCTAAACGCACAGTCTCACTGTTTAACTGGGGGCCATCCAGCAGTCAGTCACCAGATAAACTTTTAAGCTGGTAGCACTTCGTTGTCACTGGTCCAAGCAAATTTCATTCCGAAACTAAATTTTAACTCATCAAATTTATTTCAGCTGAGGTTCTGTTATTTTACCATTATTTACATTTGGATTATAAGTTCGTGAGTTAAAAGTCAGAATTGATTTTTTTTTATTTACATGTCAACGGCTCAGCGTTCATTGACGAAATATCACTTTTACTTTTTTTTTTTAAGTTTAAAAAAAGTATTGTCTTTTAGAATTTGTGAATAAATCGTACATTCTGAATTTCAAATCTTTTATACATTCTTAGGAAGTATACTATAAATGTTTTAACGTTTTATTTACATCTAAACAGCTCTGTTCCTTGATGAAATATCACTTTTTTTAAGTTTAAAAAAGTATTGTCTTTTAGAATTTGTTAATAAATCGTACATTCTGAATTACAAATTATTTATATATTCTTAGGAAGTTTACTTTATTTACATGTAAATAGCTCTGTTAATTCACGAAATATCACTTTTATTTTTTTTATTTTAATATAATGTGTTGAATATTTCTCAAAATGCTCAAAAAGTGTTGTGTGACAGCTTCTCAAGGCAATTATAATGAGTAAAATAAGGTTTGAGTGTTTCGTATCCCAAAAGATCAAGATGAGAGAGAAAGATGGTTAAAGGTAATACCAAGAGCTAACACTCCTAACCACTCAGATACTGTTGTTTGTGAAAGGAATTGTCCACCTGGTTATGAAACTGTGTTTGTTATGGGAAAAGCACGACCCAAAGATCCTCCATCAATATTAAATAATTTGCCATCAAGTGTGATACCAAGTCCTTTATCAAAACCAAGGACAACAAAAAAAAGTTCCGCTTCTGTGCGAAGTGTACAAAATGAGGAGTTTGCACATTTTTTAGATAAAGATAGAATTGATAATTTTACAAATTTGTGTGCTGATATTGACCATCATGATTTTGCGCCAGCAGTTACCTGCTACAATTCTAACAATCAACAGTTCATCCAGTCTTGTCATTTTTTTTACTGAAAGTATTTCGATTTTTTTAAATTAAAATTTTTGAAAACTTAACGTTTGAATGTTACCATGCAAGTATACTCACACACATTTCTTCTCTGTTGAAAAACAGAATAAATAAGTTTCAACATTAGTTTCAAATTGAGAAAGCAATTCGTTACCTTAGTAACTTGAAAATTGAACTAGAGAAACAGGTTTTGAGACAACATATCGAAGTTATATCACCACGAATAGTTGGCAAAAAAGTTTACGAGTCGGAAATACTTGTCCGAGCATTTGAATATTTTGCCACATCTCGGTCTCTTTATAACAAACATCAAGATCATTACAAATTACCCAGTATGAAAACACTAGTGAATATGACCTCAAAAGTTTCGAAGGTAAATGATCTGAATTTTCTTGGTGATGTGTTTAGCAAACTGTCAGATTAACAGAAAGAATGTATCACCCTAGTTGATGAAGTTTATATTAAAGTGAGTTTTCAATATCAAGGGGGAAACATATTTGGTGTTTCCAAAGATTCTGAAGAGGCATTAGCAAAAACTGTATTGGGTATTATGATCAAATGTTTACATGGTGGACCAAAGTTTTTGATTAAGATAATCCCAGTTGCCAAACTAAATTCGGAATTTTTGTTTCAAAATGTTAGAAATGTTGTTGATTTAGTCAATCATTCGAAAGGTAATGTAATTGCAGTTATTTGTGACAATAATCGGATTAATCAAGCTTTATTCAAGAAATTTGATACTGTTAAAAATAAGCCTTGGGTTACTAAAAATGGTATATACTTGCTTTTCGATTATGTACATATATTTAAAAGTATTCGAAATAACTGGATAACTGAGGCCTGTTCAGAATTGCTGTTTTATTCTGATGGTAAAGAAATGATAGCAAAATGGAAAATAGTGAAACAACTTTTTGCGCATGAAAAAAATCAATTTGTTAAGTTATCACAACTAACAGAAGTAGCGGTTCTTCCAAAACCAGTTGAGAGACAAAACATTTCCCACTGTTTGAAAGTGTTTTGTGATGAGACTAACTGCAATGAAAACTCATCCATTAATACAAGATGATGATACAAGAGAAACTTACTTTCATCGAAGAAGTTTTGAAATTTTGGAAAATAGTGAGTGTAAAATGGAAGTGTCAAGACAAATGATCCATTGAAAAGCGTATTATCAGATCGAAATGATGGAAATTTGACATTTCTTGTAAATTTTGGAAGTATGGCAAAACAAATGAGGGGAAAGCAAGGGAAGAGAATAAAATCCTTCACAAGAGACACTAGTATGGCTATCAAGCATACATGTAATTGTTTAATTGACATTTACTTGACAGTGGGTTCAATTTTGTTATTCTTGGAGGATTTACCACCGACTGTCTTGAAACTGAATTTTGTAAATTGAGACAAGATTCTGGTGGTACTTATTTTATTACCGTACAAAATGTTATTCAGAAATTCCATATTCAAAAAACAAAATTACTTCTTCAGTTGAAAGTTGATGTTAGAGAGTATAGCCCTGATTCAGGCCATACTTGCTCACAATGCGGATATCTGTTGGATGAATTGGCATACAAAACATTTTATCACCTGCCAGACCTAGAAACTGGTATCTCCAAAGATATTAAAATGTGGCTTTTTTATATAGCAGGATATATCACACAAAAAGATTATCTTACAGAGGAGTAAATATTCAATGATACTGCTTTTTATCATGAGTATGGAAGTTTTTGAACGGAATAGATCGTGTTGATTTGAAAGTTCCACTGGATACCACTGTTCAGTGGGAAATTTTAATTACTACTTTCAGATTTTGAGGTGAAGAACTTTCCTTAGACATTTTTGTAAGTAGTGCCATCCTTGTTTTGCCACAACATTCTGGTTATCGTAACTCATTGCTGTGAACCCTGTCCATTTTATAGGATCACCTATAGATTTTTAACTAAACCTTCTATTTAATCTATGGACATTGTATTATCTCATTTCATCTTCCATTTCAGTGAATCTGTTTGCTTAGATTAATCGACTACGCGACAACACTAAAGATTTGGATACTGAAATTTTAGTTTAAACTTTGTTTTTGGATAATTTTATGATGTGAAATGAATACTATAGCCAAAATGTTGTGTTGAAAACAATCAAAATGAGGACAGTTTAAATTTTTGGTTAGTAAACCACATATCACATTTGAACAAACTTCTTTTTTTTTTTAAACACAATATACAAGTCATGATCTTTTGACACAAGTACAAATTCTCTTTAAAAAATCCCACATTGAAATAAAAATCACTCATTGAAATATGCATTTGCCTTTGTTTATTCAAAGTTACCTGTCTCTTCATTTATAGGAATTCATCAATAATTGTCAAATTTATCAATTAGCTCATTGTGGTTCTTATTATTTGGTATGTAAAACACATAAAAACATCAAGCTAATCTCACAGGGAAATTTTCCCTTTGTTTGCAACTTCTATATCGAATATTTAAGAAAATTCACATGGCCCCCCGTAAAAGACCCCAGTTGCACGATTGCCTGGCCTGTAGTAGGGATGGCCATGGGATAGTGCCATTGTTTTTTGTGTTTGCTGAAAATGTGTGTAATTATAAGCATTCCATATCTTCCACAACACAAAAACTACCCCCCAGAACTATCACTCTACCCACTAACACACAACAACCGCGTTTAAACTGCCGTAAACAGATATTATGTCAGGACTGTACAATCTGCCTTGTTTCTTGGTGGAGAGAACTTTAGTTGTTGAAAAATAGAGTAAGCAGAAAAAAAAGGCTGGGAAAGATTGTCTTCGAGGTCGTATAGTAGGGAAAAACACCTTGCATAAGGGTGTTCGAGGTAGTTTTGCGTCATACGCAGCACTAATGACAATAATTCAGTCATGAATCATGTAAATCAGCAAGTTATATTATTGACTTGTTTTATTTAGGTGTTGGCATTAGTTTCTACAGTTTTTTTTTTAAGAATCAGATACTCACAAGAGGGGCCATGTGAAGGTTGCAACATCACTTAGTGAAAGTTATGCCAAGAGAATTTGAACAGCGCACGCTGAATCACAGTCTGTGCCGGTAATACGTCAACCACTGCCTATAAATAATGCAGATTAGAGAAGGAAGACGACGACGACGACGACGACGTCGTCGTCGTCGTCGTCGTCGTCGTCGTCGTCATCGTCATCGTCATCATCATCATCATCATCATCATCATCATCATCATCATCATCATCATCATCATCATCATCATCATGTCGAAACATATTTTTAGTTCCATTGGATAATTTCATTGATGGACGGATAATTTTAACCAGTCTATTCTTCAACACTTATAACAACAACTACTTATTGTCTTCCGTGTTGGCTCTGGCTAAAACGGTAAGTGGCAAATCTTATTTCTGTACAAGCGAACGATTAGATTAATTAGCAAGATTATCCTTCAGAAAGTATGTTGTTGCTGGTAGCAAAAATGTAATTATAGACTCACTGACTATATAAAAAAGAGAAACAAAAATTAAAGAGCATCAAAAGTATTTTCATTATATATAACATTATTCCTTGGCAATATCGCATATCTTTGCTAGTATATATAATGTAGGTGTTGAGTTTGTTGATGAACAGCCGATTGCAACAATTTCTTGTCGGCGTATGCTACCCACCTCTTCAAAGGGAGAGGTAATGCCTGACAGAATGGTCTCATGACAACTAAACAGATCCTACACTGCCCCCTCCCCTAAAATAGAAGAGGTAATGCCTGGGAGAATGGTATCATGACCACACAACAGATACTACATTACCTACCTCCTTTCTCCAAAAAAGGAGGAGTTAATGCCTGGGAGGATAGTATCATGGCCAAAAAACAGATACTACACTAAAAGGAGGAGGTAATGTCAGTGAGGATGGTCTCTTGACAACAGAACTGATACTACACTGCCTCCTAAAGGAGGAGGTAATGCCGGGTAAGAATGTTTTATGACAAACGAACATATATATACTACACTACTTGCATGAACTGGGCATTGAAAAATAGTACAATAGTACATTAACGGAAGTAATAGTACAGTTCAGACAGACAGACAGACAGACAGACAGACAGACAGACAGACAGACAGACACCAAATCTCCATTAGAAATAGATATACCATTATTTCTTGGGTTATGTATGAGATTTAATATAAGGATAAAATCCAACAGAATCTATAGAAAAAATAAAATAGAAAAGTGAACAAACCACAAAATATAAAAGACGAAAATCACATCAAAAGTAGATCAATATTTCACTATTTTTATTGAGAGAAGCTAATTCCATCTTCCTTTCTCTCTATTTGAGCAACTTGGGGAAAGTTTTTTTGTCACTAAGTCTTACATGAACCAGTCTGGGTCTCTCTTGTTCCGATAGGTTGAGGGTACAGGTTAGACAGCTTGTCTGGCTGCTGTTTCCGACTGATAGCAAGGAGCCCAAACTCTTGGGTAGTGCCAAGAACGGCTGCTCCATCATCAGTTGCATAATACCGTGGGTAGTTGTATGTGCCATGTCGCGCATGGAAAGGGACCCTGCAACTATCTCCGATGGGCTTTCCCGAGACCACAACCCCCATGGACCAGGTCGTGACTAATGGACTGGTTGTGTGAGAATATTGGCACCAAACAAGGACCCACCTTGGCCAACCCACTCTATAATCAAGACAAACATGTCATTACAAAAAAATAAAAGCAAACCTAAACCAGACACCCAACAAAAAACACTTTCGCCTCCGTCCTTGAGGCTCGCATTCACAAATATCCGGGGACTTAGAACCAACATCAACGACGTAGAAACCTTTCTCCTGACAAACTCCCCGGATATCCTAGCTCTAAGTGAAACTAACCTTCAATCCTCAATCTCCTCTCACCACTTTGACATGACTGACTACTTCCCACTCTACCGTAAAGACTCTGACAAACATATGCACGGGCTAGGAGTTTATGTTCGGAACACCCTCCCCTTGACTAGAGAACATAGGTTAGAATCAGATGACCAAGATTACATGTGCTTTAGATTGACTTTACATCACAGCGTCAGTTACTTATATTTCTTATACCATTCCCCATCGACCCAGGACTGTACTCTGCTAAACTCTGTCTCTGAAAGCATAGATAGAGCACTCTTAATTGACTCGAATGCTCAGATACATGTATTCGAGATTTTAATGCCCACCACCGTGACTGGTTGGGATTCTCCAGCCTTACTGACGCAGCCGGCAACTCTACGTATAATTTCTCCTTAGCTCACTCCCTCTCTCAGACTGTCGATTTTCTGACCCGCATTCCCGATCGAGTAGACCAACAAGCCTCACTTCTAGACCTTTTCTTGACCTCAATGCCCGAGGCATGTGTGACGAAAGCTCATAGCCCACTTGGGAATGCTGATCACATTGTGCTAATGATACAGATCACCCTAAAAAGTCGTCCAAAAGCTGATGAACCGTTGCTCAAAGCAACGAGATACTAAAAGCAGGCTGATTTTGAGTCAATCAGAGATCACATCAGTGACGCCCATGGAGGGAAACCTTCTCACTCCCTGCCGACCAGTGTGCAAATGAATTAACTGAATGGGTCAAAGCAGGCATTGAAGCCTACGTCCCCATGCGAAAATTCTTTAGCAAGCCCCACTCTCCCAAATGGTTCACCTTGGAATGTGCAGCTGCCATTGCTGAGAGGCAACAAACATTCCGTAAATTCGGCCACCATAAGTCAGCTACTAATAGACATAAGTTTATAGAGTCAAGAAATAATTGCAAGGCCGTGATAGGCGAAACAAAGAGAAGGTATAATGAGTTAACAAAAAAACGCATTCAGTCACAGAAACTAGGTACTCTGATTTCTGGAAAATCTATAATAGTGTAGTGAATAATGGTCAATCAACGATTCCCCCACTATCAAACCACAATGATGTCGCTTGCACGGCTACTGATAAGGCTGAACTACTTGCCCAGCGTTTCGCTTCAAACTCCACCTTGGACTTAAAAACCACCCACTCCCCAAATTCCCATTGCGGACCGAAGCCACAATTGATAACCTGGTCATCACCCCATCCCAGGTCAGAGACATCATAAAAAACCTTAACACCTCCAAAGCTTGTGGGCCTGATCTTATACCTGTAATAGTAATAAAGAAATGCTCTGCTGAACTGGCCCCTGTCCTGTCCAAACTCTACAATAAATGCCTAGCTAAATCTTGCTTCCTCGATAGCTGGAAAATTGCCTCTGTGGTACCAGTCTACAAGAGTTCTGGGAATAGAACTAATCCTCAGAACTACCGCCCAATCAGTCTACTGCCGATCTTTGCTAAAATCTTTGAATCCTTAATCAATCTAGCTATAGTACGACACTTAGTTAATGCTAAACTTCTTTCTGACCGCCAGTATGGATTTAGACAAGCACGATCTACTGCAGACATCCTAACGGTCATCTCAGAACGCATGTATCATACACTCGACAAGGCAGGTGAAGCTAGGGCAGTAGCACTTGATATATCTAAGGACTTTGACAAGGTATGGCATAAAGGGCTCCTCCTGAAAATACGCTCATACGGTATTACTGGGCAATTACTTAATATAATTAGATCCTTCCTAACCAAAAGAAAAATCCAGGTTGTCCTCGATGGCCGTTCATCTAAGCAACATGACATAAATGCTGGTGTACCCCAGGGATCTATCCTTGGACCTTTGTTGTTCCTGATCTATATAAACGATCTCCCTGATGACAGAGTCTGAGATTGGTTTATTTGCTGACGACACCACACTTTACTCTCGTCATGTGGGCAAACAGACGTGATCATATCCAAGGCAATCGCAGAATCCTTAGAAAATGACCTCCAGGCTGTAGTGGATTGAGGTCATAAATGGTTGGTAACTTTTAATGCCGCAAAGAGAAAGCTCCTTTCCTTCAATAACTACAAGAAACCTCTCCAACCACCGATTGTCATGGCAAATAACACCCTACCTGAGAGTTCATCATTCAAACTCCTCGGCCTAACCTTAACAGGTAACATGAATTGGAACAAATACATTGAAAACATTGCCAAGGCTGCCGCAAAGAAGGGTGTCTCCCTCTACCATGCTAGAAAACTCCTCACACCCGACATGATCCTTTATCTCTACAAAGCCACCATCCGCCCATGCATGAAGTATTGTTGCCACATCTGGGCCAGTGCATCATCTACGACTCTCTCCCTCCTTGACAAGGTCCAAAAAAGAGTCGCCAACCTAATAGGTCCCTCACTGTCAACCAAGCTCCAGTCCCTGTCCCATTGCCGCAATGTAGCATCTTTGTGCTTGTTTTACAAATACTTCAATGGATTATGCTCCGATGAATTGGCTACTCTGGTGCCCCCTCGACGTAAATTCACTAGACCAACTCGACAATCAACTAAATCCCATCCATTCACTGGAGATCCCCAGATGCCGGAGAGCTTTCTACTCAAATAGCTTCTTTCCTTATGCTGCTGGCCTCTGGAACAACCTCCCTGCCCCCTGTTTCCCTGACAGTACTGACATGCAGAAATTTAAAATTTATGTAAACTGACATCTCGCTGCACATATCTCAGTTTAGGTTGACCGCCCCCAACCTTCTCTCCTTTTCTTTCTTCTCAGTAGCCCCTTACATCTACAGTGGCGGCCTGCATTGTTTGGGGTGAACTACGTTAAAAAAAAAAATTTTTTTAAAAAAGACAGTAATATTATATTATCTACTTTTATACAAGAGACAACTTATAGAAAATAGGGAACACAAAGTTGGATGATGGAGATGTGTTTTTCAACTTTTTAAAACGGTATATCAGATAGAAGAAAATGATGAGAGCATGAACAACCATAAAGATTGAAATTTTAATTCAATTCAATAATCTTTTTATATTTAGAAAATTCATTAAACCACAGAGAAATTATCAAATTTTAATTTAAAGAGAAAATATTCAAAATGAGGCTTTTCAATTAATATAAAGTTGAGATATTTACAATATGCTAACTAAAATACATGTTACAGATACACATATGAACAGAACTAGAAAAGAAAATAATAATTATATATATATATTAATATTTTTATTTATACATTACACTGGTTTGTCGATGTTTCGATCTTTAGTTATTAGAAACTAATATATCATTAAGCAGAAAAGTCTGTTTTTTCACATAGGTGTCCATATTGAAAAGGCCTATATATTATAAATATATATATATATATATATATTATAAATATATATATATATATATATTATAAATATATATTACAAATATATATATATATATATATATATATATATATTATAAACATATATTATAAATATATATATATTATAAACATATATTATAAACATATATTATAAATATATATATATATATTATAAATATATATTATAAATATATATATATATATATTATAAATATATATTATAAATATATATATATTATAAATATATATATATTATAAATATATATATATATTATAAATATATATATATATTATAAATATATATATATTATAAATATATATATATTATAAATATATATATATATTATAAATATATATATATTATAAATATATATATAAATATATATATATATATTATAAATATATATATATATTATAAATAAATTTTCCCGCCCCCCCCCCAAATTTTTTTTCCGCCTAATAAAAAAAATAATTTTTTTTTCCCTTTTTAAACAAAAAAAATATTCTGACACAATTTTTTTTTTCTTTGTCTCACACACCAAGAACGCGGCAGCCTAGCAAAAATAGACGACCGTTAGGGAGTCTATTTTCGCTAGTCCACTTATAATATAACAAACACTTTCTCTGTCATTCTGTCAGGATGTCTGTCTGTCCGTCGTCGAGAATTTTTGTAAACGTAATAAATAAATAAACAATAAATAATTTAAGCGCCGAGACTACGATTCAAACTCGCAACCTTGACGCTAACTGCCGAACGCGCTATAATCTGCCCCACCAAGACACGTGATATAATCGTATTAATTTTAAATGATAAAGAATCCGTTTTTTTTCCAACTTCTTCCAGTTACAAATGAATGATCGTATAACTGTTCATTGGAAATACATTGGGGTCTGCGTTCGCTCTCGATTGTTTTAAGGGGGGGGGGGAATTTCGCCCCTCCCCCCAATTTTTTTTTTTCATTTTTTTTTTGCCGCGAAAAAAAAAAAAAATTTTCCCGCCCCCAAAAGAAAAAAATTTTTTCCGCCTAATAGAAAAAAAAAAAAAAAATTTTTTTTTTTTCCTTTTTAAACAAAAAAAGGATTCGGAGACAAATTTTTTTCATTTCTTTTGTCTAACCACCCAAGAACGCGGCAGCCTAGCAAAAATAGACGACCGCTAGGGAGTCTATTTTGGCTAGTCCACTTATAATATAACGAGCACTTTTTCTGTCATTCTGTCTGTCTGTCCTGGAGAATTTTTGTAAACGGGAGGGGGGCAGGGGTAGGGTAATTATTATTTAATTAATTTCCAAGTCAGAAACATAACAAATACATTAGGGCAAATATTAACGACTAAATAAACAATAAATAATTTTGACACCGAGGCCGTGATTCGAACTCGCAACCTTAACGTCAAAAAGTAATTAGGACGAATTTGTCCGATACACTACCACTGGACAACCATGCCAAGTTAAAAAAAAATTTTGATGTAACTACTTACGGTAGAAAAATTATTTTTTCATTTTTTTTAATCATTTTAAAACGAGGTTATGTATCAAAACTGGTTCTTCAATATAGTTTGGGGTCTGCGTTCGTGCTCAATTTTTTAAAGGGGGTGGTGGGGGAATTTCACCCCGACCCATTTTCTTTTGGGCGGCCCCCCCCCCAAAAAAAAGAAAACATTTTTTTTTTCTTTTTTAAACTAAAAATATTCAGAGACATTTTTAACTAAAAATGTTTCACCACCCAAGAACGCGGTAGCCTAACAAAAATAGACGACCGTTAGGGAGTCTATTTTCGCTAGTCTACTTATAATATAAGGAGCACATTCTTCGTCACAATGTCAGGATTTCTGTCTGTCGGGGAGAATTTTTCTAAACATAAGAATTACATTGGGAAACTCCTAACTACTTATTTTAGATCAAAAAGTAAATAAATAAACAATAAACAAGTTTGATGCTGAGACTGTGATTAGAACACCAACCTTGATGTCTTCAGTATGTTCTTCAGCGTAATCTTACTGAAATATTATTCTGGCAGGTCGTATGTATAATCATACGAAAATGGCCAAAACAACATGTGTTTTTTTCAAATTGACATAATTAATTTGTTTTGAAGTTCTAATAAATGAATATTCGGAAATATACAGTTATAACTGGTATTGTCAAATTTCTGTATGTATTTATAATATTTTCCGCAATAGTAATATTAATAAAGATTATTAATACAATTAATGACATTTTAATTAAAAACTTAAATGTATTAATTTGGAAAACCGCAGACTCATTCTTCCGGAAATTACATCATTGTGAGAGGCAAGCCGGGAGGGGAATCGTCATTGTTTATTTTTATTTCTGTTTATGCTTATTTAATTGTGTAGGTAAACTTTCGATTCTTTAGTACACCATAGGCGCGTACGTAAACTTTCATTGTCATATCATGCTCCCAGGCATTAACTCCTACTTTTTCATTAAAAAATAACTCGATTTAATCCGGTCTATTTATTCTGTGTAGTATATTTTCATTCATCTAAATACATTCCTCCCAGGCATTACCTAAACTTTTTCGGGGGAGGGAGGTATTATAATATACGTTCGTTCCTCACGATACCATTCTCCCAGGATTACCATCTCCTTTTTATAGAGGGGAGTATACTAAATATTCTGTTGTCATGATATCATGCTCCCAGGCATTAACTCCTACTACTTATTTCGTTTGATTTTCGCACACATTTTGGATGAAATTAATTAATTAGTCTTACATTGTATTTTTTATCCCGAAATAAAATTCTAATTTATTGTTTAAAGACTTGAAATTAATTTGGAAAACTGCAGACTCATTCTTCCGGAAATTACGTCATTGTAAGAGGAGAGTGGGGGGGGGGGCGTCATTGTTTATTTTTACTTCGGTTTACACTTATTTTATTGTTGTAGGTAAACTTTTGATTCTTTTGTCCAACAGAGACACGTCTGGAAACTTTCAATAAACTATGATTAACAGTCGTAACTTTCGATTCTTTTGTATACCAAAGGCGTATCCGTAAACTTTCGATTCTTTTGTATACCAGAGGTGTGTACGTAAACTTTCTATTCTTTTGTATACCAGAGGTGTGTACGTAAACTTTCGATTCTTTTGTATACCATAGGTGTGTACGTAAACTTTCGATTCTTTTGTATACCAGAGGTGTGTACGTAAACTTTTGATTCTTTTGTATACCAGAGGTGTGTACGTAAACTTTCGATTCTTTTGTATACCAGAGGTGTGTACGTAAACTTTTGATTCTTTTGTATACCAGAGGTGTGTACGTAAACTTTCGATTCTTTTGTATACCAGAGGTGTGTACGTAAACTTTCGATTCTTTTGTATACCAGAGGTGTGTACGTAAACTTTCGATTCTTTTGTAACAGGTGAACACCAGGTGACGCGGTAGCCTAGCAAAAAATGCGACCGATAGGGAGCATTTATTTGCTAGTCCAAAGACATAATTTACATCAGTTTCCTTCAATTCTTTATTTCCTCAATAAATAAAAAAAAGGAACTGAAGTGAGGAAATAAAGAATTGAAGGAACTGATGTAAATTATTTGTGTCTTTGGATTGCTTTTTACATGGACTTTCAAATTAAAGTAATTATCATATATATAAATATATAATATTATGAATATAAAATGCACAATATATCATAAAATGCGGTGAAGACAGGATGTGTAAAGAAGCCCAAAGGAAAAACACACTAAATACAGGAATAAATCATCAAAAGTTAGAGATTTTATCGGTTTCATTTGGATCAGCGAATGTCTTCAGAAAAAGTGAAGATTTTAGAATTTATTGAATAATGGCAAAACATAAGAAAAAAGAAGAATGCACAACTGGATGCTTTTGGTATATGTTTAACTATTTGAAATATATATATATATATATATATATATATATATATATCTTTTTAAGTTAACACAAAGGTTTATGTTGTAGCTCAAAAGCGTACGACTAGAGTTCTTAATTTAACATCATGTAAACCTTAGTCATTCAGAGAAACATTCTATATTTCCTTCAAAACCACTTTTATTTATAAACAATTGTTTCTGCCCATTTTAAGAACATATATTTACATGATATAAAAAATATCACTAATATTCATGAGGAGGCTTCATGTGTAGATGGCATAGTGGGTAAGAAATCTGACTGTTGACAAAACGGTCAGATCTCAATCTCAGCTTGAAGTACTTACTTGTGAAGCAACACTGAAATGCTGGGATAAAGTGAAACACAGTCTGTGAATGATAACATATCCCCGGCCCTCATGGGTTGAGAACTTTGGTGAGGTAGATTGCCGGCTACCATTAGGAATAATACAAAGCTCTTTGTAAAAGAATAGAGTACTCTAGTCAACTGATAATGGGCATATTAAGATTTCTCTTACTGTGTAGCTTATGTTGATGGTGTAGTGAGTAAAAGTCAAAACGGTCAAGTTTCGATCTCAGTTTGAAGGAGTTTCTTGTCAAACCACACTGAAGAGATGTAATACAGCAAAACACTATATATGGAGAAGTCGGTCGAAGTTTCCAAGTTAGACCTAAATAGCAATGCATCTGACACATTGATATTTGATTCTGCCTTATTATCCTTGCAGCATCCTACCCAACAGAAAGATCCAGGTTGTCCTCGGTGGACGTTCATCCAATCAACATGACATAAATACAGGTGTACCTCAGGGATCAATCCTTAGACCTTTATTGTTCCTGATTTTCATAAATGACCTCCCTGATGACATTGTGTTTGAAATGGGTATATTTGCTGACGACACCACGCTCTACTCTCGTCATGTGGGCAAAAGGGACGCGCACGTATCTGAGGCAATGGATGAATCTTTAGAAAGTGATCTTCACTCTGTAGGGGTCATAAATGGATGTTAACATTTAATGTTGCTAAAACAAAGCTCCTTTCCTTCAACAACTACAAGAAACCTCTTCAACCACCGATTGTCATGGCTAATAACACCCTACCTGAGAGTTCATCTTTCAAACTCCTCGGCCTAACATTCACAGGTAACATGAATTGGAACAAATACATAGAAGACATTGCCAAGGCTGCTGCAAAGAAGGGTGTCTCTCTCTACCATGCTAGAAAACTTGTCACACCTGACATTATCCTATATCTCTACAAAGCAACTATCTGCCCATGCATGGAGTATTGTTGCCACATCTGGGCTGGGGCATCATCCACTAGTCTCTCCCTCTTAGACAAGGTCCAAAAAGAGTCCTTAATCTAACAGGTCTCTCACTATCCATCAAGCTCCTGCCCCTGTCCCATCGCTGCAATGTTGCATCCTTGTACTTGTTTTACAAGTACTTCAATGGAATGTGCTCCGATGTACTTGCTGCTCTAGTGCCCCCTTGACGTAAATGCAGTCGACCAACTCAACAATCAGCTAAATCCCATCCATTCACTATGGAGGTTCCCAGATGCTGGAGAGCCTTTTACTCTAATAGCTCCTTTCCTCGAGCTGCCGGCCTTTGGAACTCCCTCTCTGCTCCCTGTTTTCCCGACTGTACCGACAAGCAAAAATTTTAAACTCATGTGAACAAACATTTAGCTGCACAGCTGCCAATTTAGGATGACCCCCTAAACTTTCACCCTAATTCTCAGTAGTCCCTTACATCTACAGTGGCAACTTGCCTTGTTTGGGAGAACTAAGTTAAAAAAATAAATAAATAAATACTTTTTTCCGGCTAGGAAGTTTCTTAGTGTCATTTTCGGTTTATACCTTAAAACCAGCTATTTTCTTACATAATTATTACACATAAATTTCCACATTGCTATATTTTTTCACAGTACATTCCCTGAATAGATTTAATTTTAGCATAAAGAGAGACATGATGTTTTCACTTTAATCAAACTAATACTCTAATTGTCATCTCCATGCTGGATAAGTCAACAATCTGTGATGCTGCATAATTGATTTGACAGGATGTAAGCGGCCTCAGGCATTTTTATGTGTCTTTCTTTACAAGTAACATAAAAAAAAAATTCTTTTACTCAACTGATTTACAGACACGGAACTTTGGCTTTCTTTTCAGAACATACTTTACGTGTGAACGTCGCAAAACATTTAAATTAAAGGGTTAAAATGACTTGGGTATGGAGCAGGAAGGACATATCAACACCTCTGAAGTTAAGACTTTACAATACATTGATAGTTCCTATTGTTGTATATGCGAGTGAAATATGGACTATATTAGCAGAGCATGAAAGGAAGCTGAATATTACAAGATAGATGAATAAATGCAGATATGAGAAACTAGCTAAACATTAACAGATCCATCAACGATGTTGTTTGAAAACGAGAATAATGTGGTTGGGACATGTTTCCCGGCTACTAGACTCTAGCTATGTACAGAAATCTTATAGCGAAGATGCCATTGAAGAAAGATCAAGAGGATGATCACCAAAGTGATTTAGAAGGGTAAAATGATTTGGGTTTATGTAAAAAGCCTTAAAATAAACATAACGAAAGAAATTTGTTTTTTATTTTTGCAATTTTTTTTTCCAGTTGAAATCCTTTTGCTCCCTATCCATTCTTTGTTTTCTCATGATATTTTACCAGTTTTAGGCTGCAAAATGTAACTTTCTAAAATGGTTTTGAATTCTGTACAATTTCTATTAGTTTTATATATATTTACAGAAATAAAGAAACGGTTATTTTTCTAACAAGAACATTTTCAGGCAGGTGAATATATGATTCTAGAACAAAAGCTGCCAGAATAATTGGTTCAATTAATACCTTTAAAACTGTATGTGTACCCAGCAGAAGGATTACATTGACAATCCCTCAGTAATGTGTACCCAGACTGTAGAAAGTGTTTCTGTGTTATTCTTTCTAAAACTACATGATTTACATATAGAATTGCTGGTTTTTTTCTCAAAAATTCAAAAGCATGAAACAAAAGGAAATGTTAAAAAATACTATTTAAACAAAATTATTTCATTATAAAATTAATTTAACTAGAATGCCTCTTCTTTTATTTCTATGTAAGTCAAATATTTTTATCATTTGTTAATAGTTGACAAAAAACGAAAGACTCTTTAAAATTCAAAAAGCGTTTGGAAGCAATTAAAAATGTCGGATACAATGTTATTAGAATGTATTAAAAGATTGAAAGTTTTGGAAGCTGTTTATATCCAATAATCTTATAAATATAGATATTAAAACAACATTAATTTAACAAAATCAGTTTTAGTTTTATAACAGTTTTGTTCAATTAATAATTTAATGATCAGAGAATGCTGTAATAATTTTCATTGAGTATCATATTTAACAAAATGATAATAATTTAGAAATATATATACAAATTGTATAGATTTAAAAAAATAAAAAATAAAGGAATCCAGAGAAATGGCGGGTATGTACAGCTAGTATATATAAAGCTGAATAAAGACAGAAGACTTTGTACACATTTCTTGTCATCAAGGTTGCGGAATCGGAAGATATAAGGTCCAACTCCTAGGATTCCAAAAATTCTGATTCAAACTCCTAGAATTCCAAAATATCCAACTCCGACTCTTTATTTTAAAATATTCCAATATTCATACTGTCTGCTGATTCTTCAAAGATAAAAAATATCAGACTCCTAGCATTCTTATGAGTGTGACTCCTTCCAAAACCTCTGATTACATCCGACTATGCAACCCTACTTGCCATAAGTATATCTTTATGCTACTATATTATTATATTTTTGAAAGCGATATTAATACATATTTTCACAATGAAACCTGATAACAAAATGTTAAGTTGTTATTATATTATTTAACCAATATTTCGAGATAACATCTTCTTTTCAAGTAGAATAGAGGACAAAGTATTTTTCTTAGCTTCTATTGTCACTGGATATGGCATGTGGTATCAATTCCGTAAGTTTATAAGAAAGCTAAATTTTCTCCAATGTTATCCATATTTGAAACAATTCTTCGAAGATAGTAGTAAACCAACTTTGGCTAAACATAAGAATAATAAAATGCATGGTTGTGGAAATTGACATTATGTTTTAGAGATATATATGTACAGGTTTCATGGCTTTCTTACTAGAGAATAATTAGTTATAAAAAAATGATGAAGGGATGAAACACCATAAGAATTTCAATTTTAGTTCAATTCAATAAATTTATTGATATTCTTTTAAAAATTCATCTAAGCTTAAAAAGAAAGGATAATGTAATTTAATTTAAAGAGAAAGGATTCCAAATTCCGAGGCTATTCATTTCTTCTCAGAACACTCGATTATCTTTAATTGACTTCTTTTGTATTTTTGTTAGAAATTAAGAGTAAAAAAAAGAAAAAGCAAACACGCACTAAAAGAAAAAACATTTAAAGACAGCAAAAAGGAAGAGAGAAAACAAAATTGGCGAAATTCTAAAATAGCAAATAACAAGAAACAAGGCCTCATCAAAATAAAAGCTTTTGTTTTCAGCTCTCCCCATAAAAATAACAAATATATTAAAAATGTAATTTTTTCCATTGACTAAAAAATGTCTATTGAATCTATCGAAGAGAATGAGAATTAAAATAAAGTCTTAAAAATCAATTTAAATTTGCTACAAACCTCAAGGGTGAATGTTAGAACAACATCCAATTTTGAAAGACCAGGTTCATTGTCTTCAGATACATCAAGTTTGGATATTGAGGAATGGTGTGTCCTAGAAAAGAAAAATAATTTTTTTTTAAATTAATAAATAAATATAGAATCGTAAATACAATATTTAGGTAGAATTTGACAACTCTGGAAGATGAAAAACCACACTTGACTCTGTTATAACATCTTTAGATGTATCCATTCAATCGACGATGGAAATGCTATTTTAAACTTAACTATCACAGACCGTTTTATACTGATATTGGATGTATCTTAAATAATGCATTCATTTGATAAAAATTATATCCCAAAATGAAGTGTGATAGACCGATAGAAATCATTTTAAATTTACGCTTGACAGACCAGCAAAAATGTTATTTCAAACTTAAGCTTGACAATCCAACAGACAGGGCAACTTACCACTTGGCCTTTTGGCTACAAACAAAGTGTAGTAGCTGTTCTGATACTAAACTCAGGATTGGGACAAAAATAAAAATTGCCTCAGTCTAGAAGAATTTTTCCTTCATTGACCGAGGATAGAAAAAAGTGAAGTGTTGTGATAGAACGGCTACTACACTTTGCTCCGAGCCAAAAAGCCAAGGATCGTATCCATGTCAATACAGTCTATTTCGATCAATGTAGCACTTTGTGAAGGGTCGTCTATTCGAGTTTTTCCATGAAATTAAGGAAACTGGTCGAGAATTTTTCAATTCAAAGACGATTTTGTGTATAACTCTGCCTTTGTGATGAGACAGGGATTATAGTTAGATGGAGAAACGTCTGAACTATAGTCTGGATGCAGCAGAATTTCCACATCGTTCAATTATTTTAACATGGCTCACAACATTTTTCCTCAGCTTATTAACATTTTTGTACCTCTCCCAAACCCACTCGCCATCTTCAAGGGTGCTTTATGTAAAATTTGGCACAATTTTATTGAGTCTATAAATGGCCAACAGACAGACAAACAATGCGCAATTATATAGATTCTTCCTTGTTTTTTTTCCCCAAAAGCTACCAAGATGAAACCGATAACATAGATTATTAAAATGGATGGAAGGAAGATGTGTTTGCTTGTTTCCTTCCTTTGTATTCATGAAATATTTTTACATAACTATATAAAATCATTTTGTAAAAATCTGGCCAGATACTTTGGCACAGGATCAAAAAATGTCATCAGTGACTGTGATTTTAAATATATTTCCCTATAAGGTGTCAAGCTGGTTTTATAAATATGTAGATATGAATAACATTAAATCAACGATCATACTATAATAGCAAGTTGGTGTCTGTATGTAAATAAAAATCTAAATATTACTTAATTTTTACTTAAACAAACAAATATATATTTTTGCAGGTTGTATTATGCTACAGAGTACATAAATTTGAATAAAATGATAACGTAAATTGTTGTTAACTGCAGAAAAGTGTTTTACAACAATTTACGTCCATGTCCATTCTAAAAATACATTAAAAACTCGAATTAATATGTTTAATTATAGATAAATGTGACAAAAAACTAAAAAAGTGAATGTTTGTTGTTTATATATAATTTATGAGTAAAATATTTCCAACGTTTAAATGCATTTATATTTGTAATTGTTAAAACGATAAAGAGACCAATAAAATGCAGATTTTTTTTTAAAATAAAATATTATTAAAATTACAAATTTAAATGCATTCAAACAGTGGTTTTATTTTTAGTAATACCGACTGATGCTTTTTACCTGAGCAGTTTGTCTATTATTTAAGAATTTGCCCATAATCGGCCGACTCATCAATATTTGTATATAGAGATTTTATAATTAATGAATTAATTAATTTATAAACTAATTTATTGTATATAGATTTTATAATTAATTTATAAACTAATTTATTGTATGAAAATATAAATAAATAAATGTTATAAAAATCTTATAATTAATGTACAAATTAATTTTTTGTTTGCACAAAGGTCAGACATAGACGCACGTTTCTGGCTATAAGCCATCATCAGCATAACTTACTGGTAGGGATCGAACCTTCGATATTAATATTCTTAGTCTAGCACTCTATATTTAAAAAAAAAAAGTTTGGTGAAAGAACTAAAATGTTGTGATATCTCGAGGAGATTACATAGCAAAAAAATGTTATAAAACAAATAAATATTACAGATTCCAAGAATATAAATTAATATTGTAGATAAACATAAGCTCAATGGTTAACACTTAATATCAAACAGAGCATATATATTTTTAATTCAGTAGAATAGAAAATTTATAATTCGTTTATTTTATGCTATTACATTATCGATTTCAATAAATAAGATGGCAATATGCAGTGGATGGATCTTTGTACTGCGAATAGATGAAATTGAGAGGCTAAATAATAGTTTCAATTTTTTTTTTTTAAGCTGACATTACATACAACCTAACAAGAAGCATATATAAGCTATTTTATTAAAGTAAATGCTATGGTGAGGAGGTGGGGTTATCCTTTAGTTTTAATAAAAAAGAAAAAAAGAAAAGCTGACATTACACACACACACACAAGCAAGAAGCATATATAAGATATCTTATTCAAGTAAATTTTATAGTGATGAGGTGGGGTTATCCTTTAGTTTTAATAAAAAAAGAATAACTGACATTACACACACACTAGTATAAAGCATATATAAGATATTTTATTCAAGTAAATGTTAGGGTAAGAAGATGGGTTTATCCTTTAGTTTTAACAAAAAAGAAAAAAGAATAACTGACATTACACAAACACTAGCAAGAAGCATATATAATATATTTTATCAAGTAAATGTCAGGGTGAAGAGGTGAGGTTATCCTTTAGTTTTAATAAATAAGAAAAAAAGAATAGTTGACATTACACAAACACTAGCAAGACGCATATATAAGCTATTTTATTAAAGTAAATGTTAGGATGAGGAGGTGAGGTTATCCTTTATTTTTAATAAAAAAGAAAAAAGAATAGCTGACATTACACACACACTAGCATTAAGAATATATAAGCTATTTTATTAAAGTAAATGTTAGGGTGAAGAGGTGAGGTTATCCTTTATTTTTAATAAAAAAGAAAAAAGAATAGCTGACATTACACACACACTAGCAAGACGCATATATAAGCTATTTTATTAAAGTAAATGTTAGGATGAGGAGGTGAGGTTATCTTTTATTTTTAATAAAAAAGAAAAAAAAGAATAGCTGACATTACACACACACTAGCAAGACACATATATAAGCTATTTTATTAAAGTAAATGTTAGGATAAGGAGGTGGGGTTATCCTTTAGTTTTAATAAAAAAGAAAAAAAGAATAGCTGACATTACACACACACTAGCAAGAAGCATATATAAGCTATTTTATTAAAGTAAATGTTAGGATGAGGAGGTGGGGTTATCCTTTAGTTTTAAGAAAAAAGAAAAAAAAGAATAGCTGACATTACACACACACTAGCAAGATGCATATATAAGCTATTTTATTAAAGTAAATGTTAGGATGAGGAGGTGGGGTTATCCTTTAGTTTTAATAAAAAAAGAAAAAAAGAATAGCTGACATTACACACACACTAGCAAGAAGCATATATAAGCTATTTTATTAAAGTAAATGTTAGGATGAGGAGGTGGGGTTATCCTTTAGTTTTAAGAAAAAAGAAAAAAAGAATAGCTGACATTACACACACACTAGCAAGAAGCATATATAAGCTATTTTATTAAAGTAAATGTTAGGATGAGGAGGTGGGGTTATCCTTTAGTTTTAAGAAAAAAGAAAAAAAGAATAGCTGACATTACACACACACTAGCAAGATGCATATATAAGCTATTTTATTAAAGTAAATGTTAGGATGAGGAGGTGGGGTTATCCTTTAGTTTTAATAAAAAAGAAAAAAAGAATAGCTGACATTACACACACACTAGCAAGATGCATATATAAGCTATTTTATTAAAGTAAATGTTAGGATGAGGAGGTGGGGTTATACTTTAGTTTTAATAAAAAAGAAAAAAAGAATAGCTGACATTACACACACACTAGCAAGAAGCATATATAAGCTATTTTATTAAAGTAAATGTTAGGATGAGGAGGTGGGGTTATCCTTTAGTTTTAAGAAAAAAGAAAAAAAGAATAGCTGACATTACACACACACTAGCAAGAAGCATATATAAGCTATTTTATTAAAGTAAATGTTAGGATGAGGAGGTGGGGTTATCCTTTAGTTTTAATAAAAAAGAAAAAAAGAATAGCTGACATTACACACACACTAGCAAGATGCATATATAAGCTATTTTATTAAAGTAAATGTTAGGATGAGGAGGTGGGGTTATCCTTTAGTTTTAATAAAAAAGAAAAAAAGAATAGCTGACATTACACACACACTAGCAAGATGCATATATAAGCTATTTTATTAAAGTAAATGTTAGGATGAGGAGGTGGGGTTATACTTTAGTTTTAATAAAAAAGAAAAAAAGAATAGCTGACATTACACACACACTAGCAAGAAGCATATATAAGCTATTTTATTAAAGTAAATGTTAGGATGAGGAGGTGAGGTTATCCTTTATTTTTAATAAAATAAGAAAAAAAGAATAGCTGACATTACACACACACATATATATATATATATAAGATATTTTATTAGAATCTACAAGGTAAATAGAATCTATGGAATTGATAGAATATACAGGTTAAAAGAAGCTATAATTTTGTAGAATCTATAGGTTAACCAGAATCTAAATGTAAAACAGAATCCACATTTGTAGATTCTATAAAATCTACAAATTAAATAGAATAAATATAATTTATAGAATCTACAGGTGAATTAGAATCTATAGAATTTTTAGAATCTTTAAGCTAAATATAATGTATAGAATCTACAGATTCAATAGAAGCTAAAGAATTTAAAGAATCTACAGTTTAAATAGAATTTATGAGAATTTATAGCATTTACAGGTAATAGAAGCTATACTATTTTAGAATCTAGAGGTTAAATTGAATCTATACAGTTGATAGAATATACAGCTTAAATAAAATCTATAGAACTTATAGAATCCACAGGTTTAATAGAAGCTCTTAGAATTTATCGAATGACAAGTTAAATAGAAGCTATCGAATTTATAGAAGCTACAGGTTAAATAAAATCTATAGAATTTAAAGAATCTACAGGTTAAAAGTAGCTATAAAATTTATAAAATCTATATGTTAAAACAAAAACTTTAAAATTTATAGAATCTAAAGCTCAAATAAAATCTACTGAATGTATAGAATCGTTAAGTTAAATCGAATCTATAATTTTTTTAGAATCTACAGTTTAAATAGAATCTATATAATTTGATGTGGAGTGAGATGTTATCCAAGTCACCGTTTGAACTGTGTACGACTCTCGATATATTCTATTATATGTTACCCGACCTTTTCCCAAATGAGGTCTAGTCAACATCATAATATTAGCGACATAGGATTCGATCCCAGAACTCACATTGAACGACAGAAAGAAAGAAAAATCAACACGTTTGAATTTTTTGAAACACAACAACCGGATATTGTGACTGACAAACTATGGCTGGAACGAGAAAAAAAAATATATTCGTCAAAAGTAAGACTTATTCTTTTGCTTCGTTTTAAGTCAAACGAAAGAGTTACAATTGTTTTTTTTGTTGCAGTTATTAACTGGTGAATGAAAAAACTTTCTTTAATAAATTCGAACTCGCGACGTGAACATTATGGGAGGTTGTGTTTGTTCCATATTTTTGTGTTTTGGTAAATGAAGAATTTTTTTTTATCGAAATATTTGAGAAATTTGGTATACTCATTGTATTGTGTATAGTTTTAAAAATGGACGAACTGGTCGAACTTACAAAGGCATTAGTGTCTTCTCAAATGGAACAGTGGAAGATGCAAATAGGACAACAGAAGATGCAAATGGAACAACAGAAAAGGCATCAAAATTTCCAAGATTACTTGCAACAAGAAATGTTAGAGTTACGGCTAACGCAAGCAAACGACACAAATGTCTTATTTGCAGCTGTTGCAAAAGGTAGAACGATGGAAAATTCTAATTATTTCACAGCCGAGGGTATTGCAAATTAAATATCGGAATTCATATATGACCCTGACAACGGAATAACTTTTCAAGCCTATTTTCGACGGTTTGAAACAATTTTCAACAAACGGTGCGAAACTGGGTCGGATGAACAAAAAGTTGGACTTCTATTACAGAAGCTTGGTCCTAACAGGAGTACAAAGTACACAAATTTACTATTCCCTAGAAAACCTAACTAAGTATCGTTTGAGGAGACAATAAAAACACTCACAAGCATGTTTGGTGAGAGAAGCAGTCTTTTTCATATGCGTTTTAGTTGTCTGAACATTGTTAAGCAAAATGATGATGATTTTATTACGTATGCAGGAAAAGTAAACCAAGAGTGTGAACGTTTTCTCCTACACGAGTTATTGACACAATTGACATGTTTAAATGCCTTGTTTTTGTTAAAGGTTTGACGGATAGTAGAGATAAAGATGTTCGTTCGAAAATATTGTCAAAAATGGAACAAAGTCCAGATATAGCATTACAAAAAGCTACGGAAGAAGCTAAAAAAATAATGAATCTGAAACATGACAATACTAAAATCGAGGAAAAAGACATTTCACATATTTCGCATATGAAAGAAGTTTGACGTAGGACATATGAAAGTGAAAGAAAATTTAAATCCCCAATGAAATTGCTATGCTACAGATGTGGTGGACCTCATTCTAAAAATTACTGTTTTTTTCCGAGATAAATGTTGTTTTCAGTGTAATAGAATAGGCCACAAGAGTTCACACTGTAGAATGAAGCAGACCGAAAGAGGAATGTCGAACGGAAAAAGTAAAGTAAGAATGGTTTTGACAAAGAAAGAAATCGAGGAGGGTCAAAAAAGAAAATTCGTGCAAGTGAAAATAAATGGAGAGAAGGTACAACTTCAGCTGGATACTGGAAGTGATATCTCCATAATAAATGAAACAACGTGGAAAAGAATTAACAAACCCAGGTTAACCGAGACTGATAAAATAGCCAGTGGAGTTTCGGGAAGAAGGTTCAGCGGAGAATTTTTGGGTAAAATATCGTTTTTAGGAAAAACTAAAATATCTAAGGTTTTACAAAATTCTTCTAACCTGATGGGAAGTGATTTAATTATCCTGTTCGAGCTATTCGAGATTCCTATAAACTCATTTTGTAATAGAATTGATGTTTCACCAGCTGGTAAAATGGTAAAAATAAGGTTACGGATAAATTGATAAAGGACCTAAAAAATGAATTTCCTAGAGTTTTTTCAGGTGGTCTCAGTAATTGCACGAAAACCGAAGTAAAATTTGAAGTAAAAGAAAATGTCAAGCCTGTGTTTAAACCAAAACGGAAGGTGCCGTACGCCACATTAGAAACCGTGAACCAGGAGTTACAAAGACTGGAAGAAATGGGTGTCATTTCTAAAATTGGTTATTCAGATTGGTCGTCACCAGTGGTCTTTGTGAAAAAGAAAAATCATAAAATACATGTGTGTGCAGATTTTTCTACAGGTCTAAATGATTGTTTAAAGGAACCTTCTTATCCTTTGCCCTCTCCGGGAGACGTGTTTGTTAAATTGAATGGAGGAAAGATTTTTAGTAAAATTGATTTGTTTGATGCATACCTCCAAGTAAGACTTGACGAAGATTGTGCAAAATTATTAACAATAAACACGCATAAGGGGTTGTACAAATTCAATAGACTTCCGTTTGGATAAAAGTCGCCCCTAGTTTATTTCAACAGATCGTGGACACAATGTTGGCTGATCTAGAGTTTGCAGTAGCATATTTGGATGATGTAAGGAGCATTTAGAGCACATAAGAGCGGAATTTCAAAAAATAGAAGAATACGGTTTCAAGTTAAGTTCAGAAAAATGCGATTTTTTATGTCTGAAATTAAATACTTAAGACAAATAATTGACGCAAAAGGAAGACGACCAGACAAAAAAAGAGCAAAAGCCATAAAAAATATGCCGATCCCTAAAAATATTACAACACTTCAAGCTTTTCTGGGTTTAGTGAATTACTATGGAATATATATAAAAAATATGCATGACTTAAGAGCCCCATTGAATAATTTATTAAAAAAAGGTGTAAAATGGAATTGGACTGATAAATGTCAGCAAGCTTTCGAAAAAATAAAAAGTGTATTGACGTCGAATTTAGCACTAACACATCATGACCCTAAACAAGAAATAATAGTCACTTCTGACGCAAGTGATTATTACCACTAGGCCACTATTATCCTTATACAGATCAAAGAAGGGTATTCCCACACATACTGCAAATAGATTGCAGCGTTTGGGTACCGAATTATTAAATTATAATTTTACATGGAATTTTTGCGTTCGAAGAAAATAGGGAACGCAGATGGTCTTTCCAGATTAATCCCTCGAAGATCGCAACCACTAGAAGACATGGTTATTGCAGCCTAAAGGGATGAAACGGATTTTAAGGAAGCATTATGCAATGCTATACGTGAATTACCTGTCGTGTTAGATGAAATAAGAATCAAGGCTGGAAAAGACGATTTTATCAAAAAGATGAAAGAAGAAGTAATTTCAAAGAAGAAATATAAAACTTCAAGAAATTCGTCAGCATATTCAATATGCGATGAAGTGCTGGAAGAGTGGTGATGCCAGTTGTACTGCAAAAGCGGATGTTAAAAGAATTCCATCAAGGGCATCCAGGGATCGCACATATGAAAGCTTTAATGAGGAGTTATACTTATTGGCCGAAGATGGACAAGGATATAGAACAGATTATTAAAGCATGTAGAGGATGCCAACTTGCAGCAAAAGCACCACCAGTGAAAATTATACCATGGCCGAAAACAGATGTCCTATGGACGAGACTGCATATCGATTATGCTGGAGCCATGAACGGTCATTATTACCTAATAGTTGTAGATAGCTACTCCAAGTGGCCTGAGATTTTCAAATGTAAACACCCGACATTCACAACTACTATAAAGGTACTAGATGAACTTTTCAGTCGCTTTGGTGTACCAAAAACAATAGTAAGCGACAATGGGACACAATTTATCAGCAGTGAATTTAAAGATTTCTGCAGATGTTTGTCCATTGACACCACAACGACTTCACCTTATCATCCCAGATCTAATGGTCAGGCTGAAAGATTTGTGGACACTTTTAAAAGGGCATTGAGGAAGAATCACGGCATGGACACTGAGGAGAAGACCATTGAGAAATTTTTGTCTGTGTACAGAATCACACCAAACCCAAACACAGTTTCAGGCATGTCACCAGCCGAACTAATGTTTGCTAGAAAGATATGCTCAGTATTTAACAGATTGTTACCGAGTCCAATGAAGAAATACGCGAAGAAAAGTAATTTTTCGTGTAAGTTCTTTAAAACCGGAGACAAAGTTTTTTCAAAAATTTCAGAAATGGAAAAACGTTTTGGGATGATGGGGTAATATCAAAAAGAATTGGTGGAATTATGTACTGGGTGAAAAGTTCCAAATGGGAACATAAACGTCATCTAAATCAATTGAGATCAAGGTTTACGGAAGATGTCAGGGAAGATCAGGAAATCCCGATGGACATATTGTATGAGACGTTTGACATTCCAGCACCACCAATTGCTGAAACAGTTATTCCAAGACGGACAAGCAAAAGAAAAAGAATACCGGTAGAACTGTTAAGTCTGGACCCGAAACGTAAAAGATATTAATTACTGTTGTGAAGAAATTATCTCAGAGGGGGGTGATGTGGAGTGAGATGTTATCCAAGTCACCGTTTGAACTGTGTACGACTCTCGATATATTCTATTATATGTTACCCAACCTTTTCCCAAAAGATGTCTAGTCAACATCATAATATAATTTATAGAATATACAAAGTAAATAGAATCTAAAGAATTTATAGTATGTACAGGTTAAATAGAAACTGTAAAATTCATAGAATCTACAGGTTAAATAAAATCGATATAATTTATAGAATCTTAAGGTTAAATAAAATCGATAGAATTTAAAGAATCTACAGGATAATAGAATCTATAGAATTTATAGTATCTATAGTATAAATAGAAGTTATTGAATTTATAGAATCTATAATTTATAGAATCTACAGGTTAAAAGAAGCTATAAAGTTTGTAGAATTTACAGGTTAATCTGAATCTATAGAATTTATAGAACCTAAAGCTTAAATTAAATACATAGAATTTAAAGAATCTACAGGTTAAAAGTAGCTATAGAATTTATAGAATCTAAATGTTAAATAAAATCTATAAAATTTATAAAATCTAAAGCTCAACTAAAATCTACTGAATGTATAGAATCGTTAGGTTACATCGAATCTGCGGATTTCATAGAATCTACGGTTTAAATAGAATCTATATAATTTATAGAATCTACAAGGTAAATAGAATCTATATAATTTATAGAATCTACAGGTTAAATAGAATCGATACAATTTATAAAACTTACAGGCTAAAAGAAGCTGTAAAGTTTGTAGAATCTACAGGTTAATCAGAATCTATAGAATTTATAAAATCTACATGTTAAATAAAATCTAAAGGTAAAATAGAATCCAAAGAATGTATAGAATCTACAGGTTAAATAGAATCTATATAATTTATAGAATCTACAGGTTAAATAGAATCTATATAATTTATAGAACCTACAGGTTGAATAGAATCTATATAATTTATAGAATCTACAGGTTAAATAGAATCTATATAATTTATAGAATCTACAGGTTAAATAGAATCTATATAATTTATAGAACCTACAGGTTGAATAGAATCTATATAATTTATAGAATCTACAGGTTAAATAGAATCTATATAATTTATAGAATCTACAGGTTAAATAGAATCTATATAATTTATAGAACCTACAGGTTGAATAGAATCTATATAATTTATAGAATCTACAGGTTAAATAGAATCTATATAATTTATAGAATCTACAGGTTAAATAGAATCTATATAATTTATAGAACCTACAGGTTGAATAGAATCTATATAATTTATAGAATCTACAGGTTAAATAGAATCTATATAATTTATAGAATCTACAGGTTAAATAGAATCTATATAATTTATAGAATCTACAGGTTAAATAGAATCTATAGAATTTATAGCCTCTACAGGTTAAATAGAATCTATATAATTTATAGAATCTACAGGTTAAAAAGAATCTATATAATTTATAGAATCTACAGGTTAAAAAGAATCTATAGAATTTATAGAATCTTCAAGTTAAATATAATGTATAGAATCTACAGATTCAATAGAAGTTATAGAATTTATAGAATCTACAGGTTAAATAGAATCTATAGAATTTTTAGAATCTACAGGTTAAATAGAATCTATAGAATTTTTAGAATCTACAGGTTAAATAGAATCTATAGAATTTTTAGAATCTACAGGTAATACAAGCTATAGTATTTATAGAATCTTCAGGTTAAATAGAATCTATAGAATTCATAAAATCTACAGGTTAAATAGAATTTATAGAATTCATAAAATCTACAGGTTAAATAGAATTTATAGAATTCATAAAATCTACAGGTGTAATAAAATCTATAGAATTCATAAAATCTACAGGTGTAATAGAATCTATAGAATTTATAGAATCTACAGGTTTGATAGAATTTATAGAATCTACAGGTTGAACGGACCCACGGAAGATTAAAACTAAAATACACCACTAGTATGAATTAAAAGTCAGCCTACGAATGGTGACGCACAGGGAACAGCGCTAGCATGAATTAACAGGGAAAGACATTGATATTTTCATTAAACGAAAACTGATAAGAGCAGTTTGCTGTCTTGTTTTTCTGTGTCCCAACTGATGCCGGCTGGTCTGGATTAAACCAGGTTTGGCCTGAAAATAAGATTTGGTGTATGAAAAGCGAATAAGTTTTTTTTTTTGATAATGAACAAAAGGGTTGTAGATACAGGCGCTGCCATGTCTTGTCTGGATAGAAAAAATGTCATTTGTCCGCACCAAGTCGTGTGATCTGAGTCGATAACAACAACCCAGACATTCTGCTGACAGGTTGGTCTCGGTGGACGTAAGTTGAGAGAACTTATGCCCATTATTGAAATTACATTTTTTCTGTTTCTATGAATGAGTCGAGGAGGGGGGACCTTCCCCCCTCCTCTCACCAAGTAAAAGTTGTGGGATAGAAGCAAATGAAGAAGAGGAAAAGAGGGATGGAGTTACAATACCATTACCCGTTCCTGAATTGGAAATGCAGATTGAAGATCCCAAATTTGGCAGAGAAAATGATAATGAGGAATCATTCTTTTTTTTTAGAATTGTTGATTAAATTCTATTGGAAAAGGGGGAAATTATGCGGAATAACGCCCATCTTGTTCTCAATATAAGGTGAAGCATAACAGGCATCAGAGACTTGTTTTTGCTCGCCACCGGGGTCCACCGGACATGAGCAATCTCGCCAAAAACCTAAACATCGCCAGAAGTATTAGAGCGTTGGTCCAAAAACAGAGTTAGTAGTAAGAAATTATACAACTACCTTGCCTTGCAATTTGTATTTTCTCTATCAAATAATTACTTTTCTAAAAAAAAAAATGCCAACAGAACGAGTTGTTGAAGATTTTTCTTTTTTCTTTTAATTGTTCTGCTTGAAATGACCCTTCGCTTCGCAGTGGTACAAAGTTGCTGACCCAATTTGGATAATTACCCACTGATCTATCAAACACAGCATAGGAGTGCGGTAATCACATCTGCGGCTTTCATCGGAGTGGTAACTTTCCCGAGCAGTACCAGGTGACCAACCAAACTCAGGAATGGACAAATTGGTGACATCACCGACGCTGCTAACAACTGAGGTACAATCTATCGATTAAATAGAATCTATGGAATTTATAGAATCTACAGGTCAAATAGAAACTACAGAATTTATAGAATCTACAGTTTAAATAGAATCTATGGAATAAATAGAATCTACAAGTTAAATAGAAGCTATAAAATGTATAGAATCTACAGGTTAAATAGAATGTCTAGAATTCATAGAATCTACAGGTTAAATAGAATTTATAGAATCTACAAGTTAAATAACATCTATAGAATTCATAGAATCTACAAATTAAATAAAATCTATAGAATTTATAAGAATCATCAGGTTAAATAGAATCTGCAGACTTCATAGAATCTACAGTATTTATATAGATTTGTACTTACAAAAAGATGAAATATACATATATTTACACCATGAATATATATTCGAAGATATTAAGAACTTGAAGCATAACACTTTTTTCCCAAAATGACTGGATTCAGCTTTAAATGAACAGAAAAAAGGGTTGATATGTCGTAAAACCGAACAATCAATTCAGCTCGACTAAGACAACTTTGCAGACTATCAATACGAGTTGAATACATTGCTAAGAGTTTTTCTATTCAACATCTCATAAAATCTCTATTTCTGATTTGGCTAAGGCATCTTGGAATTCATCAAACATTAAAAGTATTTTCATGTCATTAAATCAACCTTTGCCTCTAATAAATCTGCAATCATTGTGATTACCAGTTACCGTATTGAAGGAAACATTAAAACTCTTAATCCCCTCTGGATTAATGGGCTTAATTGCCCATTAATCCAGATCTAAACCGTCTTCTTGCCTATGTATACATGAGGATGAATAAAAGAGTAGAGAACAGGAAACAGAAGAAGATATCTTATATATAAAGTAAAGACGTTTTTTCCCCTGTACCTTCGCGTCGAATAGGAAAATAAACTCGAACTCAATACGCTACTACAATCGCTACAACATCAAGCTTATTCGCTCGAGCGTGTTCTTAGCAAACTCTGCAGTCTTACATCCACCACGGGCAAATTGTTACTTTCGTTCCTCACTCAGTCACTCTCCCCAAAACAGACACCATACAGGTAGTAGCAAGAACATTTCTCTCTAACATTTTACTCCTCCCACGCTACCAGTCTACACCGGGTACAACTACACAACGGATACTTTACACCTTATTATTTATGTTAGGTCCGTCTTCAAATTACAACACAGTAGCATACGTTGCACAGAAAATATAACAGACGCTCCCTTCATTACATGTGCCTACGTCACTTCCGTTAAATACTATTACGCAATCTCATACTCTCAGCCTCGAACAGCGTATACAGTTCACGAAACGCCTGCCACATTCACTACGTTCAGGTAATACGCCGTTCCTGTTCTGCTATTTACCATACATCTACCATAAACAACATTACGTTTTACTTACTTTAAAAAAAAAACTTCTACACAATTTGAACCAACGGAATACGTTAAGAAAAAAACAAACTGTTACAGATTAACCGATTAATATTCCCTAATTCTTACTTCACACCGATTTTCCCCATTCTTTTAATGGCTATTCATTTACATTATACCTTAACATTTAAAAAATAACTGTTCACTATTCTGAGAAATTTGTAATTCCTACAATAAATAAACAAATATTACTTTTATAAATTATTATTAAATAAAATACAATAACAATTGCTTTTTTGGGATAACTTCCCTCACCGTTAAATACTTAGAGAAAATACACAAAACATAAACAAACCGATTACATACATTTATTCTTTACGTTTTTCACATTAGTTTACATAAACGACACCAATTACATAAAAACAAATACATTACATTTCATCTCTAAAAAATAATATAAAAAAATTACTTTTCCTTACTAAAACAAAATAAATACAGTTACTTCTACAGATTTTTACCCACCGTAATACTTTACAAAAAAAAAACAAACCAACGGATTACGTTAAGAAAAAAAACACGGTTACAGAATAGCCGAATTAGATTCCCTAATTCTTGCTTCGCACGGATTCTTCCCATTCTTTTAATGTCTATTCATTTAAATGATAACAGTTCATTTCCAAAAATAACTGTTGACTACTTTGAGAAACTTTTAATTCGTACAATAAAAAAAAACAAATATTATTTTTATAAATTATTACAATAACAATTGCTTCTTTGGGAAAACTTCCCTAACCGTTAAATCCTTTGATAAAATATACAAAACATAAACAAACCGAAAAGATACATTTTTCCTTTACGTTTTTCTCATTATTACACTTAAAGGACAGCGATTACATAATAACAAACATGAAATATTTCAACTATAAAAAATAAGATAAAACAATTACGTTTTTACTTACTAATAGAAACACAAAAAACTTTACTTCTACAGAATTTGACCCAACGTAATACGTTCGGAAAAAAAAAAGGTTATAGATTAGCCAAATGATATTACCTACTTCTTCCTTCGCACATATTTTTCCCATTCTTTTAATGGCTATTTATTTAAATGATAACTTTTTATTTTCAAAATAACTGTTCGCTATTTTGATACAGTTTATTTCATAGAATAAAAATAAATATTATTTTTATAAATTATTAATAAATAAATTACACTAACAATTGCTTCCTTGTGAAAAGTTCCCTCAACGTTAAATACTTTGAGAAAATTACCAAAACAGACTAGATACATTTTTTTTTAATCCAATGTTGGGAGGGGGGGGGGATTGAAATCTCAACGATTAATTAAAGAGGCCTACAGAGCCCCATTAAAATCACCCCACCCCACATTATCTTTGTATAGAAATTCCATTTTCTTTGGCTGAAAAGACAAATGGAAAATGAGCACCACTGAAACACACACATAATTAATGTAACCTGCAGAGCATTACAAATTGTATTCGGATGGTCGGGGAGAAATAAAATGACGATTATATGATTATTTTCAATAAGGAAGACTATTCGCTATTTTTTTAATTGACTGCGAGTGAGTGACATGTGTCAAATGCCTAGCAGTGGGGTGTGGCGGGATTGATAGGTTGATGTGGTGGATCTGTTTTGAAAAGTAACAAAATATAAATAAACCGAAAAGAAAAATATTGTATCCGAGAGAGGGGGGCATAAAACACCGAATTGTACAATATATTTAAATCGACAGAAGACTCAGGAATGTGCGGAAAATCCATCAACGTTACTTCTACTATTTCGAAAAGTAAAACAAATAAAATTAAACCGAAATAAAATTACATGTATTGGGAGGGGGGGGAATTGCCTATTATATGATTATTTATAATAATAAACACTATTCTCTATTTTTAAATGACTGCGATTGAGTCACATGAGCCAAATGCCTGGTGGCGGACGATGGTGGTCGTGAAAAGTGCTGCCCGTTTTATGTTACGATTCACCTTCTGGCGAGCAAATGTATGGGCCGATTAGATATAACTCTTTCTCAAACACTAAATTAGATATTGTTCTTGCATTGCAAAGCATGCTTCACAGAGAAAATGTATATATCCAACAATTTCAGATGGCGATGGAGCATAATGGAGGTGCAACAAAAATTGAGATCCTCTGACATAGATTCAGTTATCAGTGTCGAAATTCCGGATCCAGTGGCATCTTTTACATGATATCATTAGGCACCATATGATTCATGGACCATGTGGAAACATAAACAGATGTTCACTCTGTCTCAAAGATGGGCACTGCAGTAAGAGATATCCCAGACACTTCTTGAGTGAAACTCAATCGGATACAAATGGCTACCCACAATATCGACAACTATCTCCTTTAGCTGGAGGTTTTGAGACGACAGTTACCCTACCTGGCAACATAACAGTTCCTGTAGATAACCGATGCATTGAACCACATAATAAACTGCTTTGTAAGATTTTTGATTCACATATCAATGTTGAATATTGCAACAGCGTGAAATCAATAAAATACATTTGTAAATATGTAAATAAAGGTAGTGATCAAGATACCTTCACAATTGAAAGTAATGCTCATGATGAAGTTAAGAGTACGAAACGGAACGTTACATATCAACCAATGAAACCATTTGGAGAATACTTAACTTTCACATACATGTATATCATCCCCCAGTTATTCACCTATCAGTTCATATAGAAAATGGACAGCGGATATACTTTACTGAAAGTACTGCGGCAGATAGAGTTGCAAATCCAACTTCAACCACTCTAACAGCTTTCTTCAAATTGTGTCAAACAGATTTTTTTGCATGTACACTTTTGTACTCAGAAGTTCCACTTTATTATACCTAGGACACAAAAAATAAGGTCTTCAAGCAACGATTACAGGGTAAGCCAGTTCCAGGCTATCCGTGCGTTAAAAAAACAGAAGTTTCGGGCAGGGTATGCACCGTGCATCCAAATCAATTTCACTGCTTCTGTTTGAGACTGCTTCTACACAATGTTAGAGGTACACAGAGCTTTAATGACCTAAAAACGATCAATGGTCAAGTTATGACTACATTCAGGGATGCATGTAGTGCACATGGACTACTTGAAGAAGCTTTTACTGAAGATTTCCTTCTTAGGAAATGCAATCAACAGCCTGAAGTTGATATAACACTTTCAGACGACATCTTCAATATGGCTTTAGTACATATAGAAGCTATGACTTATAGGATGAATGGTAAAACACTGACAAAATTGGGTCTTACCTCACCAAATCGATCTAAATCGAACTAAATAATGAGCAAATTCATATTTTCCGTACTATAGTTAATACTGTAGAAGATCAGCAAGGTGGCCTGATATTCCTTGATGCACCCAGAGGTACAGGAAAGACATTTGTTACCAAGTTAATTCTTGCTAAAGTTAGGTCAGAAGGCAAAATAGCTGGGGCAGTCACATTATCTGCCATTGCAACCACTCTTCTTCCTGGTGGTATAACAGCTCACTCCACATTTAAGTTGCCATTATCCTTAACAAAAGATGCTGATCCAATTTGTCAAATAGAAAGAGGATCAGATCCAGCTAAAGTTTTACAGAATTGTTCCTTGATCGTATGGGATGAATGTACAATGGCACATAAACAAGCGTTCGATGCTCTAGATAAAACATTGCGTGATCTCAAGAAATGTGATGTTGTTATGGGTGGCATAACACTTTTATATCAGGTGACTTCCGACAAACGCTTCCTATTGTTCCACGTGGAAGTCCCGCTGACGAGCTTAATGCTTGCATTAAATTGTCATATTTGTGGAAGTACATTAAGACTGTAACGTTATTTACAAACATGCATGTACATCTCAATAGTGACCCAATGGCTGGTGAGTTTGCCTCCCTACTCCTAAAAATAGGTGATGGCAAGCTTGCAACAACCAACAATGGCACGATTGTTATTACTCCAGGTATTGGCTCAATTGTTTCATCACTCACAGAACTTAGTAGCAAAGTTTATCCAAATATAGCCGAAAACTATGTGCATCCTGAATGGCTAACGGAGAGAGCAATTCTAGCTACTGAAAATGACATGGTACATGTCATCAATCAACAACTGCTTGATGAAATTCCAGGTGATAAACAAACTTTCACTTCTGTGGATTCTACTCTCGATGACGACCAGGCTGTACAATACCCTACAGAATTTTTAAATTCATTAGAATTGCTTGGTATGCCAACACACAAATTAAAGCTGAAAGCTGGATGCCCAATTATGTTACTCCGGAATCTTGATGTTCCAAGGCTATGTAATGGAACGAGACTGTGTGTTAAACGCATGAAACCTCATGTGATAAAAGCTGTAATACTAACTGGTGTGGCAAGGAGCAAACTGACATTCCTTCCCAGAATACCCATTATTCCGTCGGATTCTGCAATAGAATTTAAAAGGCTTCAGTTCCCAGTTAAATTGTGTTTTGCCATGACAATTAACAAGTTCCAAGGACAATCATTGGCAGTGGTTGGTCTAAACTTGACTTCACCTTGCTTTAGCCATGGGCAGTTTTATGTAGGATGTTAAAGGGTAGGCTCTCCACAATGTCTATACATATTGTCACTAGAAGGTAAAACATCAATCCTATTTTAATTACTTAAATTACTTCCAGTGAAATGATTTATTTTCTGAATCTATTTATTTAACTTAAAAATTAACATCAGGCTGTTATATTTCCCCGGGCAACGCCGGGACACGGGTCCTGCTAGTATCATATAAAATGTAGAGAATCTACAGGTTAAATAGAAGGTACAAACTTTATAGAATCTACAGCTTCAATAACTACAAGAAACCTCTCCAACCACCGATTGTCATGGCAAATAGCACCCTACCTGAGAGTTCATCTTTCAAACTCCTCG
>OY744521.1:57869675-57877175 GCA_963556195.1 Sepiola atlantica
TAGTTATGCCTAAAGAAAATTTATTAAATAAAAGACACAAAGTGATTCAGAACTGTCTACATAGAACTGCATATATCCTATTCCGTTACAGACCCATATAAACACCTGTGGCAATAACCCTTTCAACAACATAAATATGAAACTATTTAAGGTATAGGAATATTATAAGACTATGTAGGCAATAGAAACTGTAAACCTAATGGTAGATAACAGAATAGTAATACCCCAATATAAAACATTTAAATATAAAACACATCACACACAACAAAAATAACCGAAGCGACAAAGCCTATAGAAAAGGGAATGGTTAGAGAGCCGGAGCATGGGAACATTAGCAGACATTTTTTTTAGATTTCATCTGTACTAATTAGTGAAGTAATAATAACTAGAAAATAGGATAATTTAAGGAAGGAGTAAGAACCAATATTACAATTATCATTCAAATAAATGCTAAATATAGTAAAATATATATATATATATATATATATTAATAAATAAAAAAAGGCACCCACTCTAATATAAATATAGGTATACAATTAAAGTAGGGAGGTAATATGGGTATTGATAACTGGTATTTCCCTCACAAAACAACATAAGTATAAAACGTAATCACTAAACTTTAGGTATAAATGTCCTTAAAAGTACTTTTGAATCCTTATAATACTTCATAATTAGGTAATTAGCATCATTTAACAGAAAAAAATAAATATTTAATAGCTCCTTTCAGAGTTTTGATTCATGTCTAGATAACTATAAACTATTTTCGTTGTAAGGGACAAACTCCCCCCCCCCCCTTAGTTTTGCATTAAATAGAAACTTACTACTTAAGTGAAGAAATCTGGGCAATTAATCTTATCTTAGTTGTTATTTAAACGGTTTATAAATAAATACTAAACATCTTCCAGCAAAACACCGAAGTATAACAATCTTAATAATTGCTTGAATGGATGGCTGAATATATATAGCTAGCTCTCAACTGATGAACTTACAAGAGATCAGCTCTGCAGTTAGCTTCGTATCCAAATGACGTAAATAGGCATTTGCAGGCTAATTGATGTAACTTTAGCAAAGTAAAAAATTACCCTCAAGTGAATTCGAATTTTTATAAATAAATGATAGAACTTAGGATAATTTTAGGACTTAAAATAAATTATTTAAGGACGAACATTTAAATATAAAACTGCATATGTCCTATCCTGTTATAGACCCATATAAACACCTGTGGCAGTAACAATTATCTAGCTCCTGGCTATCTTCAGCTTTGTTGTCACTTGGTAGAGAAAATGGAGGGTCTCGTATAAGTCACGATCAGATACGTTATTTAGTTTGAAGTGTTAAATTAGTATTGTCTAATTTTTTTGTTAGAAACTTTACTTGTCACGTAATTGCAACGGGAACACCCTAGATATATTTAAAAACTTGTTTAATAACATCAGCCAAAGGATCTCAAACCTCTCAACAAGCTCCAAAATTTTCATACGGGCAGCACCTTATTACAATAAAGCACTCTGCGACAGCGGGTTCAGAGAAGAGATCTCATACATACCCACTCGAAACCAGACACGTGGCAGCCATAATAGGAAGAGGTCAATATTCTGGTTTCTCCCCACTTCTCTCTTAACACGGGTAGGTCATCTCTTTCTCAACTTACTTGACAAGCACTTCCCTCCAACAAACAACCTACATAAACTCTTCAACAGGAATACAATTAAAATAAGCTACTCCACCATCCTATCTCTAAGAAAAATCATCTCCGCTGAACCAAAAATAGAAAACACAGGCTGCTCATGCCAGGGCAAACACAACTGCTCCTTAGAGGAGAATTGCAAAATTGATTGCCTAGTGTATGAGACGATTGTCACAAGCCAGCCCAGCAACAGAACCGAAAAATACATAGGCATGACACAGGGAATCTTTAAGCAGAGATTGTACACACACGGGTATACCTTTAAATACATAGACAAGACCAACAGAACACTTGAGACCCGAATATGGCAATTAAGAGATGAGGGGACACCCATCACCATCAAATGGAAAGTAATAGAGAGAAGACCATCATACTCTCGAGCACTAAATAGGTGACCTTATGTGACACAGAAAAATATTGCATATTAAGGGCAATTTTTGACCCAAATACAACTGTTTAAACATTAGGGACAAAGTTTTTAAAGGATATGTCCATAGGAGACAAGCACTTTTTATAAACTGGACTGACCGGTAGAGGATCTTCGATAATCACTCCCTCTCCCTGCCAAAAACAGAACCTCAAAATAGCCTTATTCAATACCAGATTTGCTCTTATATTTGCACTGTAAATCTTCTTTCCCGGAATTTTTTTCCCAATTATCACCTTCCCATTAATATAGTCAACTTAGTATGTCCCATCTCAATACCAAAACTTAAAACAAGTAAATTATATCACGAAAATATAAATTTTTTTCCGGAGAGAAGACCCCTTTTTCATGGTGCCAAAATAGTAGGCTTAAAAACTGTTTAATTCCTAAACAGATCTTATTCTTAACTCTAAAACAGGCTTAATCACCCACATCATTAATAATTAATTTCATAATAAATTGATACTCCATTATAAATTTATATTTTAAATTTATAAATTTATGCTTTAAATTTTCATATAATACCTTCAATATTAAATATTAAATTTAATAACGATGTATAGAGTTGCTCCCCTTAGACCGTTTTTACTGTTACTGTAACTTACTAGATTTTTAAATTATCTAAAAAAAATTTGAAATAATAAAACATTTTTAAAATTTGTATATTTTAATTTCTTAATTTTTTGTTTTCATTAATTTAATTTTTAACCTCACATCTTTCTTTAATACATAAGTTACACGAAACTAATTTAACCCTTCAAAACAAATAACACCTCAGATAAAAATAGCAGTTAGCAAAAACTGGCTCACGGGAAAAAAATATTTTGAAATTTGAAATCTTAATTTTAAAATTTTATCCCCCTTTTTTGGACTTTATTAAAAATTTTAATCTCACATATCTTTCTCTAACACAAAATTTAGATGATACTAATTTAACACTTTAAAGCAAATAACGTATTCGATCGTGGCTTATACAAGACCCTCCATTTTCTCTACCAAGTGACAACAAAGCTGAAGATAGCCGGGAGCTTAACACCTTCTGAGCTTGAAACCAATGGTACTGATGTTGTACTGATTCTCTGTACCGAATAATAAATATAACATCCTTCACAATAAAATACAATATTCCAATCGAATTTTTAGACAACTTTACTGATATACTCATTACTACAATGATTTTCTGCTCGTTATTGAAAATATTATTTGACTATTTTTGCATCAAGCATAACACAAACTTGTTTTGAAGAGTTTTCAAATCAATAATTAGTAAATGATTGTCTTTTCCTTTTGAAGATAAGAGTAAATTCTTTGAAAATCCATTCTCATATGTTATTCCTTGTTTAATCATTTGATGATTATAATAAACTTGTAAAGTATATAACTTTTTTTGTTTTATTATTTCAATACTTCCTATAACAATGCACGATTGTATCTAATATAAAATCATTATATTAATATTTTATATATATATATATATATATATATATATATATATATAGTTGGAAGTCGATTTATACAAATTCTAAGTCTGCAATATGCGGATTGAATTAGTATTCAAACGATTTAAACTTCTTGGAAGCCAAGTATTAGTGTTAAGATAGTAGCGAATATGGAGGAGGAAAATGCTTCTGTATTGCTATCAGTAGGGGTTGTTTCTGTGAATGGCCTATATAAATTGAGTTTCTTGACTGGCATTGTCTCATTATATTGAATAAATATATATTGCGTGTGTTTTTATTTCTGTGTATAAATGACTAAAAGCTCTTTTGTTAATATACAGGGTGTTTCAAAAGTCTTGGGAACATTACAAATGCGTATATCTCATGAACTATTCCAGGTAGAAAAATGAAACTGGTGCCATTTTAAAGCTTGCTTAATCAAGTTTTTGGTCATACTAATGATTTTCGTGTTATCTTTCCAGGTGCAGTAATGGCGTTCTCTAAACAAGACAAGGCATTTTGCGTCCTCCAATTTGCAAAGACTGAATCGTGGACATGTGTTCAGCGTGCATTTCGCAGGAAATTTAAAAAAGAAGCCCCTGAAAGGAAATCCATTGTCAGATGGCATGCTAAATTTGTGAAAGATGGGTGTTTGTGCCCAAGTAAGCGAACAGGTCGCCCTTCAACTTCAGAAGATGCAGTTGAGCAAGTTCGGACAGCCTTTCAGCGGAGCCCCCGTAAATCCACTGAAGAGCCAGCAGGGAACTTCAGCTTGCTCCAGCAACTGTCTGGCGTGTCTTAAGGAAACGACTGCAAATGGTACCTTACAAGCTCAAGTTGGTCCAAAAGTTGAAGGACACTGATAAGCCACTTCGCCGTGACTTTTGCATTGCAATGCAAGAGAAGTTGGAAGATAACGGCTTTGATGACTGGCTTGTTTTCGCGATGAGGCGACCTTCCATCTGAATGGCAAAGTTAACAAGCATAACACTCGCATATGGGGTACTGAGAATCCTCATGAACTTCTTGAGCACGAGCGAGATTCACCAAAAGTGAACGTGTTTTGTGCAATTTCCAAGAAAGATGGACCGTTCTTCTTTGAAGAGGCAACTATCACTGGTGAATCCTATCTCAACATGCTGGAAGACTGGTTAATGGCTCAGTTGGAACAAGCAGAATCTGATGACTTCATTTTTCAACAAGATGGTGCACCACCACACTGGAGTCTTAGAGTAAGGCAGTTTCTTAACACAAGGCTGCCTGGTAGATGGATTGGGAGATCTGGGCGAGGTGATGACGTTCTCATGCCCTGGCCTCCTAGGTCTCCAGATCTTACCCCGTGTGACTTTTTCCTTTGGGGCTTTGTCAAGCAACAAGTCTATGTGCCGCCCCTTCCAAGAGATATTGACGAACTAAAGGCTCGAGTAACGGCAGTTGTGGGAACCATTGACGTCAAGATGCTGGAACGCGTTTGGCAGGAAATGGACTATCGACTAGATGTCTGCCGTGTGACGAATGGTGCTCATATTGAGCAACTTTGAAGATTCCCCACAAAACTTGAAACTTTAACCTTTCCAATGGTACCAATTTAATTTTTCAACTCCTAATAGTTTTTGAGTTATTAAAAATCGTTATGTTCCCAAGACTTTTGAAACACCCTGTATATATATATATATATATATATATATATATATATATATATATATATATTAGAGTATACTCAGCATGAAATAGTAAATTACACATTTATTTGTTTATTCATTATTTTTTTTCATCCACTTGTATGCTAATGATTTTAGGTTGGGCTATAATTTGGGAGCTTTGGGGCCATGTGGAGTCGCTGCATATTTGCCATTATTCCCAAGTCCACTTTGATCTGGAGTGATTGTATCTGAAAGCATCCTATCTATAGGTTTAATATAATCTATCCATTACAGACTATTTACAACATGCCTACAAAACAATTTTTTATATAAAGCATACATTTACAGCAGAAATAAATATTTGAAGACATTAGGAATTTGAAGCATAAACAGTTTTACCAAAATTACGAAATTCAACATTAATAACTCGAAAAGAGTTGATGTGCTGTTGGCAAATAGAACATCAAGAACTTTCAACATTCTCTAGTCCACAAGTTGTTTGTATTCGGGGTTGGAATCGTGATTGGCTAGTCATCTCATGTGAACTTGCCCAGCACCTCCGCATGTGTGCTGTTATGCCAGGGAGGGGCCGGCTCAACTCGTCTAGAGTGAATGTCACCACAAGTACTAGTAAAAAGAAAACAACCAAATCTTATATAAAAATGTTATTAAATCAAACGTACACATGGCATGAAATGTTGAAATCGCTAAGATAGAACACATAATGAACAATCAACATTGTTGACAAGTCATTAAAGATACACTCTGTAAGTTTCTGGGTCAAAGGTTCTTTGAACAAAAGAATGCAATACTATAATTTCTCTCAGTAAATATATAATAATGAGAATCAACTGAAACAGGCGGTTTGTATTGGCCAGTCCGACTGGTGTAAGAATAATGAAAGATAATTACTATTTACCAGTCAGAAAGGATTTAATCAAAATTACAGCTTGACTAAAGCGATTTGCTCTGTCAAAGTAATCCAAGCTTACGTAAAAACACAAAACATGCTTGTTAAGTAGAAATCATTTGATAATTAAATGAACAGACAGGTTATATCAAGGTGAGTGGTCCTTAAAACACCAAACTTATCACATGGAAATTAATTTTTTTTTTCATTCTAATTCATTTACTTATGATTATTTTGAGTCTATTTATAAGAATTTAAAATAAAAATGAATCAGGAAAATATGAGTTTACAAAGCCAGTTAAGTATAAGAAATACAAAACACAAAATTTAAGAGAGAGAGAGAGAGAGACGGAAGCGAGAATAATAAAAGATGTATCAAATAAAAGTGAGGATTTAAACAAAATACAGTGAGAGGATGGAAGTGAAGATAGAAAGTTAGTAAGAGAAGTTATTTGTAAATTACAGCTAGTTAGAACAGTAAAAATAAAATTTTTCCAAAACTGACGAATTATTTTTAGCACATATTTTGTGTGATTAAAATATATAGGAACAAAAAGCCTTAGGGAAACAAACGTTGATTAACTCAGCTTTAATATAATAATTTGATAATTAAATGAACAATCAGGTTGTATCAAGGTGAGTGTTCTTTAAGATTCAGAACATATATGACACAGAAATTCATCTTTTTTTTTCATTCTAATTTATTTAGCCGTAATTATTTTGAGTTGGGGTTCAAAATAAAAGAATTTTAAGAAAAATATAATTTATGTATGTGTAAAATTATTTTCTTAAAAAATAACTGACTCTGGCATTACAAATAAATTCAATAAATTTAGTGTTTCTATAAGAGGACCAAACATATGGAATTAATTTATCATTAATGAAGAAACAAAGAATTATAGAAATAAAAGTCTTTCTTTATTTGCTGTATTTGTACTTATATAAACTTTCAAAATAGAACTGAAAAAGCATCATTTAAGTTTTATGAACAAAATTTAGAAAAACTATAAGAGAATCAAAAATATAGAACAAGAACTTAAGTCAGTTGTGAGACTGCATAACTCCAGCTGACAACAAAGATAGGTCAAAGTCTTATCTGGGCTTTACTTCTTCATAGTGTATGAAGTCTTCCCAAAGTGATGCCATGGAAACGTTAATAACTCAAAAACTATTGATCTGAAATTTTGCATGGTGGTTACTGTTATCAGAGAGCATCAAAATTCCAACCTTTCTGAGGGTTTTCCAAGATTACAACCACTAATCATCACTTTGGTATTGGTAATATTCACTCTCAGACCTTTAGTTCCCATAGCATTCATCCAAGTCTCCAACATAACAAGTAGACCTTCCATTGTTTCACAAGCAACATCTCTTCCGGAAAAGCCATACAAAAT
>OY744521.1:57894675-57969675 GCA_963556195.1 Sepiola atlantica
TTACAACTATCAAGCAAGGGAAGAGTCTATCAGGTATGTGTATGCCGTGTGATGATGTATGGAAGTGAAACCTTGCCACTGAGAGTTTAGGACATGCGTTGCATGGAGAGAAATGATATGAGAATGATACAATGGATGTGTGATGTGAGTCTTAAAGACAGGCTTAGTTCTTATGACCTCAGAGGAAGATTAAATCTAGACAGTATAAGGAGATATGTGCAATACACGAGACTTTGATGATATGGCTTTACTGAAAGAATGGATTCTTATCCGGCTCAGTAAATGTAGAACAGTTAAGGTAGCAGATCCAGTTCACAGGGGAAGGCCAAGGAAAACATGGGAGGAAGTGATAAAAATGGACCTGAGGGAAAGAGGGGTGAATAAAGACCCGACGGAGATAGTTTAATTTGGAGGTCAATTTATTAAAGCTGTCCAAAGCATGCCAACATGTAGAACGGACATTAAACCGATGATGATGATGATTTAAAAATGAAAATGCTATTTAAAACATAAATGTGATCGACTGATGGACAAAGAGTCTTACACAGATATGTAGATGCATCTAATAAAAACAATTTTTTTTTTCTGCAGATGAAAATGTCATTTCAAACTTATACGTCACAGACTGACGGACAGATTGACTAGCAGGCAAACCGATGAGCATAGCCTCATATAGCCTCATGGATACATCGAATAAAAACACTAAAGAAATAAATGTTTTTGAAACTTAAGTGTGATTAACTGACTTTAATCGGCTTTTTGGCTATGAGCAAAGTGTAGTATATGTTCTGATACTACACTTTTCGTCTTTTTTGTCTTCGGTCAGTGAAAGACAAATCTTTCTAAACTGAGCTATGTTTCATTTTTGTTCCAATCCTAAGTGCCCCTTTTTGCGGAGCTGGATTTTCCTCACATTAAAAAACAATTACATTTCAAACTTAAGCGTGACAGAAGGATGGATGGACAGAACCTCTTATAGAAATGTGTGGACACATCTAATAATATAATTGAAGTGTGATAGAAGGATTGATAGACAGAACGTGGTATAGATCTGCGTGGATGCATCAAGTCAATTTCATTTTTAAATAAATGCATTTAGCAATGAAAATACTATTTCAAACGTAAGTAGCACCAATCATTATATTTATGGAGTGGTAAGTAAATATGGTGACAGGACTCTCCACGCTTACCTACAAAACCAAATATGTTCTCAGTTGAGCAGCGGAAGTCGTGAGAGGACTTGATTCCTGTGTACAACATCAGCATCAGAAATATAAATCTATCTTTCGAGGAAACTTAAAAAAAAAAGAATTTCTTTACTTTTATTCATCCCAAACAATGGCCACTGAATGTAAGGGCTACTGTTATTAGGGGCCAGATTTATAGGGGGCATCCTAAGTATGGAATTTGGCAGCAAAATGTTTGGGACCATATCAAGATTAAGGACCCCGGAAATTGAAAAGATGAAAAAAGATGAAAAGAGACGAAATTCGGTCTACACCGGTTGACCGTACCGTTTTTTGGTAAACAAACGAATAATAATTCTGTGTTTTTTGGGTTTTCGTCAAAAACTCGCCTTTCCCTGTATTAAAAACAGGGAAAGATTTATTTTAAGAAATATTTATTAAATAGTTATTTTTAATGTAGGATGCGTTTTTTTTTTATTTACAAAACTTTTTAATAATAAAACATTTCAGAATTCTCGTTCTAAAACGTTTTTGTGTCACTATTTACTTGCCTCCCCACGAGGGCAGAATGCATAATAAAATAAAAAATCTTATAGGGTGCGTCTTTTTTTTTTACAATATGTTTTAATAACCACAGAAGATTCTATTTTTCGTGTTATGTATTTTTATTTTAAGAAAAAATACATATTTAATATACCCCCTGTATATTAAATATTTATTTATTTTTCTTAAAATACACAACAAGGATGTGCCTATGTTATGTCTGCTAAAAACCCTTTAAAATACTCCAAATGAACTGAAATTTGAGGAATATTGATGTCTGATAACTTACCTATTGTTAAAATTTTACAAAAATCGGAGGTATCTGAATTTTCATGAAGCCACCCCCCTTTATACTCTTTGTATATGTTATAATATGTTTTAACCAAACAAGTTATCCCCCTTACCACGAGATTAATGTTCTGCTTTGTAACCTGAACGAGAGTTGAATAAACAAGGTCAGCCATCTTGGATCTGAAACGATATACACAAGCTTTGCTTCGGTCTTTATTCAATACCATAACATGGTGTCAGAAGTGGGATACTAATAAAACGAAAGCAGAATGATATAGCATAAGGTAAGGAGTACAGGCGGACGTCAGACAAACAAAAATATCCGAGCCAGAAAACGGAATTAAAACAAAACAAAATGAACAGCAACATGTTGATACTGGAGCCGTTCTCATTCGATCAGCCTAGAAGACGAGTTTGTGGGGTGCAGAGATGTACACTTATACGAGACCCTTATAATGATACCTGACCTCAGTTTGGAAGGTGCAGTCAAAAGGGTACGCCAGAAAGAAACCATAAAGTCCTAACAAAGATTATTACGACTACTGACAAAAATCGAGTCGAGCAATTAGAAGAGGACACTGCTGTTCATGCAGTTGACAGACATTACAAAAAGAAAAGAAACTACGACAAAAGAAGAGAGAACTCTTCTAGGAATCGCCAAAACTCTAAACCAAATAGACAACAGCGCGAGCCAGAAACAGGATGTCAACGTTGCGGCAACAGAGAAAACCACACGAGACGTACATGCCCCGCGATTCTAGCAGAATGCCACAACTGTAAAATAGTCGGCCATTACGCACAGTGTTTCAGGTCGAAGAAAGTCTATGACGAGGACAACTCTTGTAGCAACGATGACAACATCACCCTGGGTTTATTGACGGTAGCTGAAATTAGACACAGCAAACCATGGAGAATTGATCTGGCAATAAATAACATGTTGGTGAAATTCAAAATCGATGTCACCGCAATCCCAGAATGCATTTATAAAAGAATGCATTTACTGGTACTAGCCACAGCAAGGAAGAAGTTACATGGTCCATGTCATAACAAGTGATGGGAAACTAAAGGCAATCATCCAAGTAAATGAAGGGCGATGGACAACACAATATATATGTCATTCCTGACTTGGAGGAACCACTATTAGGAAGACCGGCCATTGAAGCACTTGAAATAGTGACTGTATCCTCCTCTGCTATAAATAGCATCAGAGATACTGATGTATGACCGTTTGACCCGGGTAGGAGATGAGAGACTTGTTTCAAGGCCTCGGCACATTTGGGGAAAGCTACACCATACTCCTACGTGAGGATGCTAAACCCCACTCCATCTCAACACCATGTCGCATACCCTTACCATTAATGAAGGAGACACAGAGAGAACTCAAGCGGATCGAAGAGATAGGAGTAATAAGCAGGATTGAAGATCCCACAGAATGGTGCTCCCCCAATAGTAGCGGTGCCAAAGGACAACGGAAAGGTCAGAATATGTATTGACCTGACGAAACTAAACACACATGTCAATAGAGAACTGCATATGTTACCAACAGTCGACTATGTGCTAGCCCAATTGGATGGAGCCAAAGGAATGACCAAGTTAGACACAAACAGTCGATACTAGCAAATTCCATTGTCACAAGAGTCCCGCAGACTGACAACCTTCATTACCCCATTTGGCAGATTTCAATTCAATCGACTACAATTTGGAATCACGTCATCCAGCAAGATCTTTCAGAGGCGGATATCAGCCATACTGGAACAGCAAGAAGGGGAGATATGTATGCTGGACGATATACTGGTATATGGGCAGAGCCAAAGTAAGCATGACACACGGTTAAAAGCCACATTCGAGCAGCCGCAGTAAACCTAAATCCACAAAAATGTGAGATATCTAAAACATCACTAAAGTTCTTTGGACATATCCTCAGCACTGACGGCCTAAAGCCTGACCCAGACAGGGTTTCCGGAGTCCACAACTTCCCAGCGCCAAACAATATAACAGAAACTCGCAGATTTCTGGGAATGGTGAACCAAATGGGGAAGTTCATGCCAAACCTAGCAGAAATGACAAAGCCGCTACGGGACTTAGTGAGCCAGAAGAATGTGTTTGTATGAGAAAGTGAACAAAAAGAGCCTTCAACTCCATAAAAGAAGTCCTGTGTTCGGCACCAGTTCTGTCATTGTACAATCCAACAAAAAGAACAGTAATATCCACAGATGCTTCATCTTATGGCCTTGGAGCAGTACTCCTACAGCAGCAGGAAGATACAAGATTGCACCTGGTAGCATATGCATCAAGAGCCACGTCGGAAACAGAAACCCCGATATGCTCAGATAGAGAAGGAAGCCTTAGCTATAAACTGGGGACTATCTCATAGAGTTTAAATTCACAATCGAGATAGATCATAAACCGATTGTATCCCTACTAGGCAGTAATGATATCAGTGAATTACCGGCCAGAGTACAAAGATTCCGCATCCACCTCATGAGATTCAGTCATAAAATCCATCATGTACCCGGCAAGGAATTATACACTGCCAATGCTCTATCAAGAGCCACGCACAGCAACATGCCAACCAAACAGGATAAAGAACTGGAGGAAAGCTCAGCAATATTTGTCCAGGCCATCATGCGCTCCCTGCCTGCAATGGATAGACGGTTGGCAGAGATAAGGGAACCCACCAACAATGATGCCATATGTACATGCATCATAAACTTTGTTAAAAAGGGATGGCCTTCAAAGGAGCAAGTTCTTATTCTACTCAAGCCATATTGGGCCCATTGAGGAGACATTACCTGGGAGGAAGGCCTACTAATGTATGGAACACGGATTGTGGTCCCCCAGTCGATGAGACTAGAGATAATCGGCAAGATCCACTCAGGTCACCAAGGAATTACCAGGTGCCGACAACGTGCCTGCCAATCAATCTGGTGGCCAGGATTATCTAACCAAGAATACAGTGGAGAACTGTGAAACATGTGACAAGCTTAAATACCAACCGTCCAAATCAAACTCCTACCAAGACCCTGCCACACCCTAGCTTCTGACTTATTCGAGCTAAACAACCAGACCTACATTGTGGTGGTCAGCTATTTATCTGAAATACGTCGAGTTCACTCAACTGGGTTCAATTACATCCAGAACTGTGACAATAAAGAGGAACACTCACCATCAGGAAAAAGAATGAGGTGCTTCACATGTCATGTCTGCAGATTAAAAAAGGGCTTCTCTTCATATGTGCAGGTGTTTATGGTGGGCTCTGATTTGCATATGTGGAGATCAGCTGATATAAATGAAGAGGACAGCTGGGAAGCAGGGAGAAGCGATTTGGATGGCAGAGAGAAAGGCAGAGAGAAAGTGGGTTGCACGAAATTCGGTTGGAAATTAAATTACAGTCAAAACTTTTTTTTTTTTTATTCTTTTATTTTTCTGGCACAGTTTGCTAACAAGCTATCTCGGCTTAAAATGGACAGCCGTTTTGACCTAAAGATAATTCCTGAGTTTGATGGGACTGGAGCAGTCGTTAAATGGATTGAGAAGGTGGAATTAGTGTGTGACTTATCTGGAGTGAAGCGGCTTGAAAATATCATCCCACTTCGGCTAACTGGGGGAGCATTCGCAGTTTACCAGCAACTAACTCAAAAAGAAAAATCTGATGCAGCATGAATTAAGGGAGCTCTTTTTCACTGCCTTTGCTGATAACAGATTTACAGTGTATGAGAAGTTCGAGGCACGTGGATTGCGTCCGGGTGAGACTGTAGACGTGTATTTGGCAGATCTGCAGAAATTGTCAGTGCTATTTGGAGGAATACCAGATAATGTGCTGGTGTGTGTGTTTGTATGGGGGCTTCCAACCCTGTGAAAAGGCTGTTGCGGTCCTCCTCTAGGGTGGACGATATGACTTTAGAAGAGCTGTTGGCTCGAGCTCAAGCATTGATGAAAGTGGGGGAACCAGTCGTGGTTGCGACACAGCCTACCTGAATCACTCAACTACCTGTGGGCATGGGGCGATCTGATTATACATGTTACAAATGCAACGGCCCTAATCATTTTGCAAGAGACTGCATGCAAAGAAGGCAGACTACCCGTCAACAATGTTATCGGTGCAACAAGGCTGGGCATCTGGTAAGAGATTGTCCGGGAAACGAAGTTGGGGATGAGGCATCAGCGCCAGTCTATTCCCCAGTCAAAATGTGAACTCGGCGCTACCTGTCATTATCATCTCTGTTGATGATGCACCATGCTTGGCTCTTCTCGACACTGGGTGCTCACATTCTATCTTGAGTGCAAAGCTATGCTGGTTTTGGTCAAAGCAGAAGATGGTGGAAAATGCGAGAATGGAGACAGCAAGAAACAAATGTATCCATTCTGGACCTCAGGAAGGCATACCTACAGATCCATGTTGAGAAATCTCTCTGGCCGTACCAGGCAGTCATATTTAAAGGACAAAGATATTGTCTAACTAGGTTAGGATTTGGCTTAAATATGGCGCCTCTTGTAATGCGGGCTGTGCTCGAAGCTGTGTTAGCCCAGGATGAGAAGATAAGGAGAGCAACGTCGGCGTATATTGATGACATATATATTAATGAGGATGTAGCGTCGTCAGAATCCGTAAGGAAGAATCTGGACCTGTACGGACTTACTAATAAGGACCCAGAAAAACTAAAAAATGGTGCACGAGTGCTGGGATTAGAAATTTGGGCAGAGCATGGCCAACTGCGATGGTGACGAGGAAGCAGTACTGTGGATGCGCCAAGAACTATGACACGAAGATGTATCTTCTCCATGTATGGCAAAGTGGTGGGGCACTTTCTAGTGTGTGGATGGCTTCGAGTGGCAACAGACTTTATTAAACGTTATGCTACAACTGTTACACAGAACTGGGATGACAAGGTTAGCGATACTCCGCTGGAGTGCATGATAGCAGATACACTTGCCTATGTACAGCAATCAGATCCCGTCCGAGGAAAATGGTGCGTGGTCACAAAGGAACTGGATGTATGGGTGGATGCAAGCTCGTTTGCTGTGGGCGTAGTTCTTGACACCAGTGGAGCCATCATCGAGGATGCATGCTGGTTGCGATCAACAAAGGATACCCAACATATAAACGGTGCAGAGCTGGATGCCGTACTAAAAGGACTAAACCTTGCACTCAAATGGAAGGCCAATGTGTTACACATAAAAACAGACTGTGTGTGTGTGAACCACTGAGTGACCAATGCGCTCACGAGAAAGTCTCGATTGAGCACAAAGGCCGCAAGTGAGATGCTCATAAGGCGGAGACTGGGCACGATAATCTTACTTGTGAAAAGGTATGACATTTCGGTTGATCTAGCACTAGTAAGATCTGGCCAGAATCGAGCAGACTCCCTTTACAGCGGTGGCTCTATGATGTGAAGAGAGAGATTGAACCAACACGGCCAGTGTGTGCTTTTTCCACAGGAAACCTGAACCCAACACTGCTGAATGAAATTCATCGACATAGTAGACATCCTGGAATCAGGCGAACATCATATTTTGTGCGTAGAATCGACCCATCTGTGTCTAAAATGGCAGTAAAGGCAGTTATTCGGAATTGTGAGGAATGCCAGACAATAGACCCAACTCCAGTGCAATGGAAAAAGGAAGGGCTTAGTGTGCAGGATGTCTGGAACCGGCTAGGCATGGACATCACACACTACAATGGTTGCCATTTTTTGACACTGATCGATTGCGGACCCACGCGGTTTTCAATCTGGCAGTCACTACAACGGCAAGACACTGCAAATGTGATCCGGCAATTAGAATCAGTGTTGTTTTGAACGTGGCCCCCCAGCCGAGATTCTGGCTGATAATGACACTGCCTTCTGCAGTCAACAGTTCAGGCAGTTCATGAACGAGTGGGGTGTAAACTTCCGACCACGCTGTGCATACAGGCCATCAGGAAATGGTATTATAGAAAGGTGTCATAGGACAGTGAAGCGGATTGCTGCACGAAAGAGCTGCCCTGTTATGGAGGCTGTGTATTGGTACAACGTTACCCCCAAGGATGATGTATCCGCCTCATCAGCACCTGCCAATTTGTTGTACTCATACCAGATCAGAGTGAAAGGGGTCAATGTTGTGCCCCATCCGAATCACCATGGGATCTCTGCACTTTATAAAGAGAGGGGCACAGTTTGGGTGAAAAATCCACAAGGACGTTGCATGTCGAAATTCAGACCAGGTCGTGTCACTGGAGTGATAAGTCCACAATCAGTGGTCGTCAATGGCACGCCTTCGACATGTAGATGTGCGCCCACGTCTACATTTAATTCCGGTAGTGGACGACAATGATGACACATCATCAGAGAGTACTGAATGGAGAAAACCAGATTCCGATACAAGTAATAGTGGTTCTGCATCTGAAAGTGAGGGAGAGGACAGACGTTCCTTGGTTGAGCTGTCTTATTCCATTGCCAATTCAGGTCCTGGTACATCTGATGTAAGAGAGGAAAAAATAACTGTCCCACTACGGAGAAGTACTAAGATAAAGCGACCAGCCACCATCTGTCACTTGTGTAGTCATACAATCAGGGGGGAGTGTGACAATAAAGAGGAACACTCACCATCAGGAAAAAGAATGAGGTGCTAGCATGTCATGTCTGCAGATTAAAAAAGGGCTTCTCTTCATATGTGCAGGTGTTTATGGTGGGCTCTGATTTGCATATGTGGAGATCAGCTGATATAAATGAAGAGGGCAGTTGGGAAGCAGGGAGAAGCGATTTGGATGACAGAGAGAAAGGCAGAGAGAAAGTGGTTGCACGAAATTCGGTTGGAAATTGAATTACAGTAAAAACTTCTTTTTTTAAAAAATTCTTTTATTTTTCTGGCACAGTTAGTGATAAAAAGCCTGAAATCCATATTTGCCAGGCATGGAGAACCAGTGATCCTGAGAACAGACTTAGAAAGCCAGTATATGTCAAAAGAATTTGCTGATTTCGCAAGAATCTGGGGATTTCGACACATCACAAATAGCCCTAGATTTTCCCAAAGCAATGGAGGAGCAGTAAAAACAATTAAGACAATGCCGAGGAAAGCAAGAGACCCATATATGTATCTCCTATCCCATGTCGCAACCTCAATGGACTGTAGATATTCTCCCAGTGAACTTCTAATTGGAAGAAAATTAAGAACCAATGTTCCAATGCACCCAAAGCTACTGACACTCAAGTGGCCTAACACAAGCCTATTCGGAAGAGGGATGAGTAGAAGAAGGCTCAACAACAACACACACACACACAACCAGAGACACAGAGCAAGAGAGCTGAAACCTCTTGAGACGGGAATCCGTGTGTGGGTTAGAAGCCCCAATACCCCCAGTCAGGAATGCATGGTAGTTGGAAATGTCCCCACCCCATGATCGTACATTGTGGAAACAGACGATAACAGAGGATACATCCGTCGCAAACGCCGACATATCGTACCAAGACCACCTCCGAACAGGGAGACAGAGGAAGTGGAAAGTCCTGAAAATACCCAAACCTCAATAAATGAAAGTGAGGAAATGGTGCATGTTGAGATACAATTTATATCTGTATCTATATCAGTCAACCAACTGACATTCCTTGCTATTCATGATAAGGGCCAAAAAGGAATTAAAATAGATATGCCCACCGCGAGAGACTTTCCTTGCTACTGGATCAATGTTCAAATACTAGTTGGCAGCAATAATGCTTTTCAAGTTAAATGTAGAATGTACGTGTTAATGGGTATGATTGACAGGATGGGAGATTTCTTAAGATCCACATGAGAGTAGCTATCTGATTAGCTAGTTTATTCATGTAATATGAGGAAGAATTGAAGTTGTATAACAGAAGAGGATTACACTTTAGTGTAAAAAAACATGTAAAGTCTTGATAAACAGGTATGCTAAGACCCCATGTGGGGATGGTCCAGCCAAAAGCAACTCCTAGTTAAGAACATCGATATCCATTATGTATGTGCGTCTATGCATCTATCTATCCGATCATTACCGAAACATGATGTACTAGGTGATAATGAAGAGAGAATGGGATGAGAAATGTTGAGAAGACGGGGTGGGGGAAGGGAAGCTAATTTTTTCCCCTATATTAGTGCTCGATAGCTTTTGTAACAAAAGGCACATACAGTCATTTTTGTAAAGGCTACAAGTAGGGGTGGGACGTAATGGGTGAAAATTTCAGATTCATGCGAGTAGTATTTTTTGTGTTCATTTATACATAAATAACACTAAACAATCAAACATTTTGAAAATTTTGCAAAATTCAGAAGGTGCAGGCCAAAAATAGCCGTTAGGGCACCACGGGACTCAAAATCCATCATTTTTCAGTGAAAAAGTGGTTTCATGCGACAATGCAGGTCCTGAAACATCCTCAAAAGCTATGAATGGATATAGATGGTTAAATCTGATATAGTACTTTAATTTAGGGCCATTTTAAGGCTGTGAAAGGGTTTTCATGAATGTAAAATAGCCAAAAACTATTGGCCTGCACCTTCTGAATTTTGCAAAATTTTCAAAATGTTTGATTGTTTAGTGTTATTTATGTATAAATGAACACAAAAAATACTACTCACATGAATCTGAAATGTTCACCCATACGTCCCACCCCTACTACAAGTTCTTAATATTTTCAAATATTTATTCATGGTGTTCGCTTTAACTAGTTGTTCATGATGTTGAGACAAAAAGTCATTTGCTTTCCACATGATTTTTTTTTTCAATATGAAGCCAAGAATGTTAGTGATATAAAATATAATAGAAAATGAAGAAAACAGAGAATGTTGTCGACAACCTTTGATGAGTGAAGACAATACTCAAGAATAATTAGTGGCTGTTAGTCTGCTGCAATGAAGATGGAAAACATCTCTTTTCTCTTTAAGCAAGTGCTAAAAGTAACAAATTACAAAGAGCAAAAAAAAAATTAAAAAGGAACATATTTTAAAGTTGCGTCTATTCGATCTGTGTGTTTAGTGATGTGTACTCATATGTAAGTCTATTTCCAAAAGTTCAACACCGAAAAGTTTTAACACTAGTTCAAAGGGGACAAATTATCATCCATCACCGAAAAGTTAGAACACTAGTTAAAAGGTGACAAATCATCGTCCATCACCGAAAAGTTTGAACACTAGTTCAAAGGGGACAAATTATCGTCCATCACCGAAAAGTTGGAACACTAGTTCAAAGGGGACAAATTATCGTCCATTACTGAAAAGTTGGAACACTAGTTCAAAGGGGACAAATTATCGTCCATCACTGAAAAGTTGTAACACTAGTTCAAAGGGGACAAATTATCATCAATCACCGAAAAGTTGGAACACTAGTTCAAAGGGGACAAATTATCATCCATCACCGAAAAGTTAGAACACTAGTTCAAAGGGGACAAATTATCGTCCATCACCGAACAGTTGGAACACTAGTTCAAAGGGGACAAATTATCATCCATCACCGAAAAGTTGTAACACTAGTTCAAAGGGGACAAATTATCATCCATCACCGAAAAGTTGGAACACTAGTTCAAAGGGGACAAATTATCGTCCATCATCGAAAAGTTGGAACACTAGTTCAAAGAGGACAAATTATCATCCATCACCGAAAAGTTGGAACACTAGTTCAAAGAGGACAAATTATCGTCCATCACCGAACAGTTGGAACACTAGTTCAAAGGGGACAAATTATCGTCCATCACCGAAAAGTTGGAACACTAGTTCAAAGGGGACAAATTATCGTCCATCACCGAAAAGTTAGAACACTAGTTCAAAGAGGACAAATTATCGTCCATCACCGAACAGTTGGAACACTAGTTCCAAGGGGACAAATTATCATCCATCACCGAAAAGTTGTAACACTAGTTCAAAGGGGACAAATAATCATCCATCACCGAAAAGTTGGAACACTAGTTCAAAGGGGACAAATTATCATCAATCACCGAAAAGTTGGAACACTAGTTCAAAGGGGACAAATTATCATCAATCACCGAAAAGTTGGAACACTAGTTCAAAGAGGACAAATTATCGTCCATCACCGAAAAGTTGGAACACTAGTTCAAAGGGGACAAATTATCATCCATCACCGAAAAGTTGGAACACTAGTTCAAAAGGGACAAATTATCGTCCATCACCGAAAAGTTTGAACACTAGTTCAAAGGGGACAAATTATCATCCATCACCGAAAAGTTGGAACACTAATTCAAAGGGGACAAATTATCGTCCATCACCAGAAAAGTTGGAACACTAGTTCAAAGGGGACAAATTATCGTCCATCACCGAAAAGTTGGAACCCTAGTTCCAAGGGGACAAATTATCGTCCATCACCGAAAAGTTGAAACACTAGTTCAAAGGGGACAAATTATCATCCATCACCGAAAAGTTGTAACACTAGTTCAAAGGGGACAAATTATCATCCATCACCGAAAAGTTAGAACACTAGTTAAAAGGGGACAAATCATCGTCCATCACCGAAAAGTTGTAACACTAGTTCAAAGGGGACAAATTATCATCCATCACCGAAAAGTTGGAACACTAGTTCAAAGGGGACAAATTATCGTCCATCACCGAAAAGTTGGAACACTAGTTCAAAGAGGACAAATTATCATCCATCACCGAAAAGTTGGAACACTAGTTCAAAGAGGACAAATTATCGTCCATCACCGAACAGTTGGAACACTAGTTCAAAGGGGACAAATTATCGTCAATCACTGAAAAGTTGGAACACTAGTTCAAAGGGGACAAATTATCGTCCATCACCGAAAAGTTAGAACACTAGTTCAAAGAGGACAAATTATCGTCCATCACCGAACAGTTGGAACACTAGTTCAAAGGGGACAAATTATCGTCCATCACCGAAAAGTTGAAACACTAGTTCAAAGGGGACAAATTATCATCCATCACCGAAAAGTTGTAACACTAGTTCAAAGGGGACAAATAATCATCCATCACCGAAAAGTTGGAACACTAGTTCAAAGGGGACAAATTATCATCAATCACCGAAAAGTTGGAACACTAGTTCAAAGGGGACAAATTATCATCCATCACCGAAAAGTTGGAACACTAGTTCAAAGGGGACAAATTATCATCCATCACCGAAAAGTTGGAACACTAGTTCAAAAGGGACAAATTATCGTCCATCACCGAAAAGTTTGAACACTAGTTCAAAGGGGACAAATTATCATCCATCACCGAAAAGTTGGAACACTAATTCAAAGGGGACAAATTATCGTCCATCACCAGAAAAGTTGGAACACTAGTTCAAAGGGGACAAATTATCGTCCATCACCGAAAAGTTGGAACCCTAGTTTAAAGGGGACAAATTATCGTCCATCACCGAAAAGTTGAAACACTAGTTCAAAGGGGACAAATTATCATCCATCACCGAAAAGTTGTAACACTAGTTCAAAGGGGACAAATTATCATCCATCACCGAAAAGTTAGAACACTAGTTAAAAGGGGACAAATCATCGTCCATCACCGAAAAGTTGTAACACTAGTTCAAAGGGGACAAATTATCATCCATCACCGAAAAGTTGGAACACTAGTTCAAAGGGGACAAATTATCGTCCATCACCGAAAAGTTGGAACACTAGTTCAAAGAGGACAAATTATCATCCATCACCGAAAAGTTGGAACACTAGTTCAAAGAGGACAAATTATCGTCCATCACCGAACAGTTGGAACACTAGTTCAAAGGGGACAAATTATCGTCCATCACTGAAAAGTTGGAACACTAGTTCAAAGGGGACAAATTATCGTCCATCACCGAAAAGTTAGAACACTAGTTCAAAGAGGACAAATTATCGTCCATCACCGAACAGTTGGAACACTAGTTCAAAGGGGACAAATTATCGTCCATCACCGAACAGTTGGAACACTAGTTCAAAGGGGACAAATTATCATCCATCACCGAAAAGTTGTAACACTAGTTCAAAGGGGACAAATAATCATCCATCACCGAAAAGTTGGAACACTAGTTCAAAGGGGACAAATTATCATCAATCACCGAAAAGTTGGAACACTAGTTCAAAGGGGACAAATTATCATCCATCACCGAAAAGTTGGAACACTAGTTCAAAGGGGACAAATTATCATCCATCACCGAAAAGTTTGAACACTAGTTCAAAGGGGACAAATTATCGTCCATCACCGAAAAGTTGGAACACTAATTCAAAGGAGACAAATTATCGTCCATCACCGAAAAGTTGGAACACTTGTTCAAAGGGGACAAATTATCGTCCATCACCGAACAGTTGGAACACTAGTTCAAAGGGGACAAATTATCATCCATCACCGAAAAGTTAGAACACTAGTTAAAAGGGGACAAATCATCGTCCATCACCGAAAAGTTTGAACACTAGTTCAAAGGGGACAAATTATCGTCCATCACTGAAAAGTTGGAACACTAGTTCAAAGGGAACAAATTATCGTCCATCACTGAAAAGTTGGAACACTAGTTCAAAGGGGACAAATTATCGTCCATCACCGAAAAGTTGGTACACTAGTTCAAAGGGGACAAATTATTGTCTATCACCGAAAAGTTGGAACACTAGTTCAAAGAGGACAAATTATCATCCATCACCAGATAGTTAGAACACTAGTTCAAAGGGGACAAATCATCGTCCATCACCGAAAAGTTTGAACACTAGTTCAAAGGGGACAAATTATCGTCCATCACCGAAAAGTTGGAACACTAGTTCAAAGGGGACAAATTATCGTCCATTACTGAAAAGTTGGAACACTAGTTGAAAGGGGACAAATTATCGTCCATCACTGAAAAGTTGTAACACTAGTTCAAAGGGGACAAATTATCATCAATCACCGAAAAGTTGGAACACTAGTTCAAAGGGGACAAATTATCATCCATCACCGAAAAGTTGGAACACTAGTTCAAAGGGGACAAATTATCATCCATCACCGAAAAGTTGGAACACTAGTTCAAAAGGGACAAATTATCGTCCATCACCGAAAAGTTTGAACACTAGTTCAAAGGGGACAAATTATCATCCATCACCGAAAAGTTGGAACACTAATTCAAAGGGGACAAATTATCGTCCATCACCGAAAAGTTGGAACACTAGTTCAAAGGGGACAAATTATCGTCCATCACCGAACAGTTGGAACCCTAGTTCCAAGGGGACAAATTATCGTCCATCACCGAAAAGTTGAAACACTAGTTCAAAGGGGACAAATTATCATCCATCACCGAAAAGTTGTAACACTAGTTCAAAGGGGACAAATTATCATCCATCACCGAAAAGTTAGAACACTAGTTAAAAGGGGACAAATCATCGTCCATCACCGAAAAGTTGTAACACTAGTTCAAAGGGGACAAATTATCATCCATCACCGAAAAGTTGGAACACTAGTTCAAAGGGGACAAATTATCGTCCATCACCGAAAAGTTGGAACACTAGTTAAAAGAGGACAAATTATCATCCATCACCGAAAAGTTGGAACACTAGTTCAAAGAGGACAAATTATCGTCCATCACCGAACAGTTGGAACACTAGTTCAAAGGGGACAAATTATCGTCCATCACTGAAAAGTTGGAACACTAGTTCAAAGGGGACAAATTATCGTCCATCACCGAAAAGTTAGAACACTAGTTCAAAGAGGACAAATTATCGTCCATCACCGAACAGTTGGAACACTAGTTCAAAGGGGACAAATTATCATCCATCACCGAAAAGTTGAAACACTAGTTCAAAGGGGACAAATTATCATCCATCACCGAAAAGTTTGAACACTAGTTCAAAGGGGACAAATTATCGTCCATCACCGAAAAGTTGGAACACTAATTCAAAGGAGACAAATTATCGTCCATCACCGAAAAGTTGGAACACTAGTTCAAAGGGGACAAATTATCGTCCATCACCGAACAGTTGGAACACTAGTTCAAAGGGGACAAATTATCATCCATCACCGAAAAGTTAGAACACTAGTTAAAAGGGGACAAATCATCGTCCATCACCGAAAAGTTTGAACACTAGTTCAAAGGGGACAAATTATCGTCCATCACTGAAAAGTTGGAACACTAGTTCAAAGGGAACAAATTATCGTCCATCACTGAAAAGTTAGAACACTAGTTCAAAGGGGACAAATTATCGTCCATCACCGAAAAGTTGGTACACTAGTTCAAAGGGGACAAATTATTGTCTATCACCGAAAAGTTGGAACACTAGTTCAAAGAGGACAAATTATCATCCATCACCGAATAGTTAGAACACTAGTTCAAAGGGGACAAATCATCGTCCATCACCGAAAAGTTTGAACACTAGTTCAAAGGGGACAAATTATCGTCCATCACCGAAAAGTTGGAACACTAGTTCAAAGGGGACAAATTATCGTCCATTACTGAAAAGTTGGAACACTAGTTCAAAGGGGACAAATTATCGTCCATCACTGAAAAGTTGTAACACTAGTTCAAAGGGGACAAATTATCATCAATCACCGAAAAGTTGGAACACTAGTTCAAAGGGGACAAATTATCATCCATCACCGAAAAGTTAGAACACTAGTTCAAAGGGGACAAATTATCGTCCATCACCGAACAGTTGGAACACTAGTTCAAAGGGGACAAATTATCATCCATCACCGAAAAGTTGTAACACTAGTTCAAAGGGGACAAATTATCATCCATCACCGAAAAGTTGTAACACTAGTTCAAAGGGGACAAATTATCGTCCATCACCGAAAAGTTGGAACACTAGTTCAAAGAGGACAAATTATCATCCATCACCGAAAAGTTGGAACACTAGTTCAAAGAGGACAAATTATCGTCCATCACCGAAAAGTTGGAACACTAGTTCAAAGGGGACAAATTATCGTCCATCACCGAAAAGTTGGAACACTAGTTCAAAGGGGACAAATTATCGTCCATCACCGAAAAGTTAGAACACTAGTTCAAAGAGGACAAATTATCGTCCATCACTGAACAGTTGGAACACTAGTTCCAAGGGGACAAATTATCATCCATCACCGAAAAGTTGTAACACTAGTTCAAAGGGGACAAATAATCATCCATCACCGAAAAGTTGGAACACTAGTTCAAAGGGGACAAATTATCATCAATCACCGAAAAGTTGGAACACTAGTTCAAAGGGGACAAATTATCATCAATCACCGAAAAGTTGGAACACTAGTTCAAAGGGGACAAATTATCATCCATCACCGAAAAGTTGGAACACTAGTTCAAAGGGGACAAATTATCATCCATCACCGAAAAGTTGGAACACTAGTTCAAAAGGGACAAATTATCGTCCATCACCGAAAAGTTTGAACACTAGTTCAAAGGGGACAAATTATCATCCATCACCGAAAAGTTGGAACACTAATTCAAAGGGGATAAATTATCGTCCATCACCGAAAAGTTGGAACACTAGTTCAAAGGGGACAAATTATCGTCCATCACCGAACAGTTGGAACACTAGTTCCAAGGGGACAAATTATCGTCCATCACCGAAAAGTTGAAACACTAGTTCAAAGGGGACAAATTATCATCCATCACCGAAAAGTTGGAACACTAGTTCAAAGGGGACAAATTATCGTCCATCACCGAAAAGTTGGAACACTAGTTCAAAGAGGAAAAATTATCATTTATCACCGAAAAGTTGGAACACTAGTTCAAAGAGGACAAATTATCGTCCATCACCGAACAGTTGGAACACTAGTTCAAAGGGGACAAATTATCGTCCATCACTGAAAAGTTGGAACACTAGTTCAAAGGGGACAAATTATCGTCCATCACCGAAAAGTTAGAAAACTAGTTCAAAGAGGACAAATTATCGTCCATCACCGAACAGTTGGAACACTAGTTCAAAGGGGACAAATTATCGTCCATCACCGAAAAGTTGAAACACTAGTTCAAAGGGGACAAATTATCATCCATCACCGAAAAGTTGTAACACTAGTTCAAAGGGGACAAATAATCATCCATCACCGAAAAGTTGGAACACTAGTTCAAAGGGGACAAATTATCATCAATCACCGAAAAGTTGGAACACTAGTTCAAAGGGGACAAATTATCATCCATCACCGAAAAGTTGGAACACTAGTTCAAAGGGGACAAATTATCATCCATCACCGAAAAGTTTGAACACTAGTTCAAAGGGGACAAATTATCGTCCATCACCGAAAAGTTGGAACACTAATTCAAAGGGGACAAATTATCGTCCATCACCGAAAAGTTGGAACACTAGTTCAAAGGGGACAAATTATTGTCTATCACCGAAAAGTTGGAACACTAGTTCAAAGAGGACAAATTATCATCCATCACCGAATAGTTAGAACACTAGTTCAAAGGGGACAAATTTTCATCCATCACCGAAAAGTTGGAACACTAGTTCAAAGGGGACACATTATCATCCATCACCGAAAAGTTGGAACACTAGTTCAAAGGGGACAAATTATCATCCATCACCGAAAAGTTGGAACACTAGTTCAAAGGGGACAAATTATCGTCCATCACCGAAAAGTTGGAATACTAGTTCAAAGAGGACACATTATCGTCAAACACCGAAAAGCCGGAACACTAGTTCAAAGGAGACAAATATTCAGAATATTAATCTTTAAGGAACAAATCATCGTCCAATAGCAAATATCCAGAAAATCAGTCCACAGGAGAAAAATTATTATCCAGCACCAAAATTTACTTCCAACATACCGTTTCTGATATTTTCACACATTTGATCAACTCAATATGTTAAAGTGTGCAAAAAACCCTCTTCAAAATTTCCCCCAGTCTTTAATTATCGCAAAAGACGGCTGACTGGCCGCCAATCAATGCAAATGTTGACTTCTTTCTTCAAAAATGAAAATCAACAAAAACTGCTGCTGTGAATGTTACATGGTTTCAGATAAGAAAATAATATTTTTTTAAATATTTTACACCAGAAAAAAAAAAGCCACTCAAATTCGTTTAAACCAACTCATCAATTTTTTTACTCCACAATGAAAATGCTTATTTCAAAGTGTAGTGTGACAGTATCTAATTTTTTTTAATTCTTTGATTTTGTAATGGAATGATGTAATATTTGAGAGTGAGAGAGAAAAAGTGAGAGAAGACAAGAGAATGAAGAGAGAGGATAAAAGACAGAGGAGTGGTAAGAGGAGGAAAAGGGGGAAGAGAGAGGAGGGGGAAGAAATAGAGGAGGAAAGAGAGAGGAGGGGAAAAAGAAATTAGGGAAAGAGAGAGGGTCTATTATGACATCACAGTGTATTGTGACTTTATTAAATCGGTCGACTGTGTAATTCTTGTAAAAACATGATTATCAACCAATGCCAAAGTTAAGAAATTATATCGTTTTTATATATAAAGTAAAGTGAGATTTTTCCCCTATTTCATTGACTGGAATAGCTGAATAGGCAAAAGCTCAATAAAAAAACGGTTTTGTCATTCATTTTTGCATTTTGATATTTCGTTTTTTTTATTAATCACAAATAGAGGAAGGGCGAGTAGTACTTACCCACTAAATCACATGTACTCTTCCTGACACTCAAACCACCGAGTTCAAATATTTAGTAATAGACAGATTTTTAGCAGCAGTTTCCTCTACAGTCAAATAATATTTTTTTTAATTTAATTTTTATTATGTATTTAGAAATTCTATTATTTTTGTTTGTTTAATAAAATATGCATTCTTCTTAAATAAAAAAAACAACATATAATCTTATTTTAAACATGCTTTAATTATATAAACAAACATGGTGCACTCCTGACAAATATACTACGTGTGATATCACTTTAAATCAATAATTATTTGAAAAGTGTATCCATGCTTACCAGGGAAACATCTGGTAGCGTTTTGAATATATATTTTTTTTTGTTGACATTTCTGTTTATTTAATTAAATGAATATCACATTTTAATATTTAATTAAATGAATATTACATTTTAATATTTAATTAAATGAATATTACATTTTAAGTAAATGAATATTACATTTTATTATTTAATTAAATGAATATCACATTTTAATTCCTAATGGAGATATTTTTATTTTATGTTATTCATCAGTTCTCTCACCATATTTTCATTCGTTTGTTTTCATCGGTTAAGTTATACATATGGTTTATTTAAGAAAACGAATATTAAACTTTAATTCATCAAGGAAATATTGTAATATTTCCTTGATGAATTAAAAATTAATTTGCACTTTATTTACGTTATTCGAGAAGTCGCTCAGTTAGTGATGCTAGGCACACGGAGGAAGAAAGGAGAGTTTGTTTTTTTATCGTTGTGGTTACAAGATGAGTTCTTGCTGTGAATGTCTTACAAGTGGAGGGGGGGAACAAAAGACTGAACAATTTATTTAAAAAATGTGCTATTTTGCTTTGATTTTATTTTGTTTCTATATGAATAGTATTCAGTCTGAGTATGTTTCAGTCCGAAGGTGCTCATCCAACTTCAAATGCATTCAATATGTAACATTTAGCTGAATTATCCTTATGAGATCACAAGTTTGTTGTCTTGCATATGCATTAACTTTGGTATGACCAAGAGATATTATAAATCAAAACGAGAGATAGAGAGAGAGACTGAATTTATTTTTTAAATTTATATTTTTGGCATGTCCACCCTTGGATTATTTTATGCTAACTCATTCTATCCCTTGAAGTTGCCTTTTACCTAATGTATGTTGTCTCAGATCATGTGATCACTGATATAAAGGAGTCACTCAGAGGCCATTCTCTCTTTTTTCTGCCGTTTTGGAGGGGGGGGGGGCAACAAGTTTGCCAAAATACCTCTCTCTTTGTTCCCCATTTTAGTTTAATTACCAAAGCAACAACATTCGTTTGTACATTGTTCCTGTTTTGTCCGGACTTGTTCTGGGATATGCCGTAGTCTTCTCACTGATAGACTAGTTCTGTTGGGGTGCCTCTGAAACACCATGTGGTCAATTGTTTTCTATGTCCATACCAGTTATGTTTGACGTGCCCACACATATATTGGTGAGTGTGCCTTTTCATATCTGCCTGTGATATGTGTTGAATATTTTGCATATTACTTGTGAGCCTAAATAAATCCAATTATATTTTTATACATAGTTTTTAGTTCTTTTTTGTTTATGTGTAAAAAAAAATCAAGAAACAGACAATTGCTTAAATATCTTTTTATTTTACATTCAGTTGAAGGAAGATTCATATGGGTATAGTTCTAATGGGTGCAATGTTTCATTTGCTTAAACACGGTTTAATTTGGATTAGTCATTATTGAAAAACATTGGAGGGGAGATTAGTTATTATTGATAAACACAATTTATTTGGGATACTACTGGATGCAGTTTCTTCACCACCACTGCCGCCAATAAAGGTTTTATGCTTCAAGTTCGTAATATCTTTAAATAGTATTCATGCTGTAAAATTATGTTTGTAGATTTGTTTTGTTCTGTAGAAAAATATTTTGTAAAAAAAACGATAGATTCTATTTAATCTATAGATGGAACCACTCCGGTGAGAATGGACTTGAGAGTTATTGAAATTACTACTCCTCAAAGCTCCAAAAACCAAAGCTCTCAAAGCTTCAAAATCTGGGCCTCATCACTGGTTCCATATACCCAGAACCCGAACCTACCGTCTACACACTCTTTTTTTCTCTCTCATATCTCTTTATAATTATCCTCACATTTTCCAAAATGTTTTTAGTTATTCTCAAATCAATTACACAGATATTGCAGCACTCCCAAGCCAGAACTAATGCCACCTACTGCAAACAGAGGCCAAGCATTAAGAAGGGGGGCATCTGCAGGGATGATTTCAACATCACTATTGAGATATCCTTACATTTATTATTGTTTCCTTAAAATGTAAAAAAAATAGTAAGAGCATCTTTTAACAGTAGCACATTAAAAAGAAAATGGTATTGCTCATGTTCATTAATTTAGCCTAAACTTAAATTCCACCAAACTTACACTCTTTTGAAAATAACTATGATCTTAAATTTGAAAACTTGCATAAAGAAGTAAGTAAAGTAGTCGATTATAGGACAACCCAAAGGCTCCCTTTTCATTAGCTACTACAGCAAGATGTAGGGGAGAAAGTCACCCCCTTCCCAAGATTACTCCACTTATCTTATAATGCTTAATGTTTAGCAAGGGGGCAACAAGTACCATTTTTTTAGTGTTTAGCATGACTCGACTGAGGATTGACCCCCCCCCCCCCAGTATCCTTGTCCATTAGTGAACACCCTAACCATCATGTTGAAGGGTCCAAAGAGTTCATTAGAATTACATAATTCTCTTATGTTTAGAGTTAAAAAAAACTCAATATTTTGGTTATTTTATGAAGGCTAATCTTCTAGTTGAAGCTTATGTAATAAATTTGAAGGGATCAGGTGGCTGAATCCCTAGCGCCCTCAATGTCTTGACAAATCAGAGAACAGTCATTTTCTGAACTCATTTTCAGATTGCAGATGTATAAAAATCCACAATCATTCTGAAGTGAAGTGATTCTAGTGATGATAGGATAATGTGAAATTTAACCTCACTCAGTCAAATTGATGATCATGCTCAAGAAACTAATAGGCTATGCCAACTCCTGATCTTCTAAAAAAATTGCCAACTCCTGATCTTCTAAAAAAAATTGCCAACTCCTGATCTTCAAAAAAATTTCCATCTTTATCATTATTGTATTATTTGGACTACAGTTCTCATCTTGGATGTTATTTTTACAACATTTTGGCCAATATAATCTCCAACCTTCTTAAATGCATTCCAGACCAGTCGCAATCAAAGAACAGTCATTTTCTAAACAAATTTCAAATCCGTATCAAAATCTAAAATCATTCAGAACTGATTATGTAAATTATGTTTTGGAATTTTTTAGATGAGGATTGATAATTTGTATTTTATCCATTAAATTGATAATATTCCATTATAACATAGTTGTGATATATATTTTTTTAATTGTTACTATTTTCATGTCTATGTAAATCTATCACCAAATATATATATATATATATATATATATATTTTTTTTTTTTCTGAATTTGGCAATAAAAGATTATTTCTTTATTTAATAACTCTCATTCTGCTAAGTTGATATAGGCATTGATTAAGAATTGTTCTTATATGAATGCTACTTAAAAACTCAGAGTCCAATCCTAGGTAAAGGTACTTAAGAAAAGATTAGCTGATTAGCTGATACTGAAAGAATCACCGTTTATCAAGGCCAAATACCACTTGAGGATAAGGGCTAATGAGGTGGAATGAATGTCAATTGAAAGATGAAGAACCTTATGAGATGATTGGGAATATTAGATATCTAAAAGGAATGCAAAATAAGACCAATCGATTAAATAAAGGTTTCAGTTCGAAATTCCCAGGTTACAGACTAAGACGAAAAGCACCTGAACATGGCCAGAGAGTAGAACAGATGAAATGTGAAAATGGCAACAACTAAGATGAAGAAACACAGTTTGAAACATGTAAAACTCTACACATGCTTAAATCCTGAATGTTATATGGTCAAATCTAAAATGGAAGAAAATATACCAGAAAAAAAAGACGATGCTTTGACAAAGCCAATAAAGAGAAATTCAGCTTCCAAATTGTTGTATGCCAACAAGAAAGTAGTGCAAAAACACATGAGGAAGCTTTTAGTAACATTATATTGAGTTGGTAATCAATCATTCTTATTATGGGAAAAACATTATCTTATAAATTGAGTATTCATCAAAATCCAACATCCTCTATAATAAAGACCAATGTGTATTTAGTTGTATCTATTATTACACTACATTTGAGTTAATCAACGTTTGTTTTCTTAAGGATTTTTCCTATAGACATCAGGACTAGGAGTTTATGTTCGGAACACCCTCCCCATGACTAGAGAACATAGGTTAGAATCAGATGATCAAGCCTACATGTGCTTTAGATTCACCTTACATCACAGCATTAGTTACTTGTATTTCTTATACCGTTCTTATACCCAGGACTGTACCCTGCTTAACTTTGTCTCTGACTTGACTCAAATGCCCAAATACATCTATTTGGGGATTTTAATGCACACCACCATGACTGGCTGAAATTCTTCAGTTTTACTGACACAGCTGGTAACTCTACGTATAATTTCCCCTTAGCTCACTTCCTCTCAAGGACTGTCACTTTACCGACCCGCCTCTCTGATCGTGTAGACCAGCAAGCCTCACTCCTTGCCCTCTTCTTGACCTCACTGCCCGAGGCTTCTGTGGTGAATGCCCATAGCCTGCTCAGGAACGCTGATCACGTTGTGGTAATGATTGATATCACCCTAAAAACTCGTCCAAAAGCTGATGAGATGTTGCTCAAAACGACGAGATACTACGAGCAGGCTGATTTTGAGTCGATCAGAGATCACATCAGCGACGCTCCCATTGAGTGAGACTTTTTCACTCCCTGCTGATCAGTGTGCAAATGAGTTAACTGAATGAGTCAAAGCTGGCATTGAAGCATATTCCCCATGCGAAAATTCTTCAGCAAACCCCACTCTCCTCAATAGTTCACCTCGGAACTGTGCAGCTGCTATTGCTGAGAGGCAGCAAGCATTCTGACAATTCAGCCGCCATAAGTTAACTGCGAATAGACAGAAAGTTATAGAGTAAAAAAATAATTGTAAAGGTGAAGTAAAGAGAATGATACAGTTAACCAAAAAACGCATTTAGTCACAGAAACTAGGTACTCGCAATTCCTGGAAAATCTACAATAGTGTGGTGAACAATGGACAATCAATAATTCCCCCGCTATCAAACTACAATGATGTTGTTTGTACGGCAACTGATAAGGCTGAATTACTTGCCTAGCGTTTCGCCTCAAACTCCACTTTGCACTCTGCAAGACACCCACTCCTTAAATTCCCATGCGGACTGAAGCCACACTTGAAAACCTGGTCATCACCCCATCTCAGGTCAGGGACATCATAAAAAACCTTGACACCTCCAAAGCGTGTGAGCCTGATCTTATACTGGTAATAGTAATAAAGAAATGCTGTTGAACTGACCCCTGTCCTCTCCAAACTATACAACAAATGCCTAGCTGAATCTTGCTTCCCCAATAGCTGGAAAATTGCCTCTGTAGTACCAGTCTTCAACAATTCTGGTGATAGAACTGATCCTCAGAACTACCGCCCAATCAATCTACTCCCGATATTTGCTAAAATCTTTGAATCCTTAATCAATCTAGTGATAGTCCGGCACCTAGATAATGCTTAACTTCTTTCTGGCCATCAGTATGGATTTAGACAAGCACAATCTACTGCAGATATCTCAACGGTCATCTCTGAATGCATATATCATACACTGGACAAGGCAGGTAAAGCTAGGACAGTAGCTCTTGATATATCAATAGCCTTTGACAAGGTCTGGCATAATGGGCTTCTCTTAAAATTTCACTCATTCCTCGATGGCCGTTCATCTAAGCAACATTACATAAATGTGGCTGTATTCCAGGGATCTATCCTTGGACCTTTATTGTTCCTGATTTTTATAAACGACCTTCCTGATGACATTGAGTCTGAGATAAGTATATTTGCTGATGATACCACGCACTACTCTCGTCATGTGGGCAAAACCGATGCGCACATATCTGAGACAATGGCTGAATCCTTAGAAAATGACCGGTAGGCTGTAGTGGAATGGGGCCATAAATAGATAGTAACATTTAATGCCACAAAGACAAAGCTCCTTTCCTTCAACAACTACAAGAAACCTCTTCAACCACCGATTGTCATGGCAAATAACACCCTACCTGAAAATTCAACATTCAAACTCCTCGTCCTAACATTCACAGGTAACATGAATTGGAACAAATACACTGAAGACATTGTCAAGGCTGCTGCAAAGAAGGTGGGCTTCATCTACCGTGCTAGTAAACTTCTCACACCCAGCATTATCCTATATATCTACAAAGCCACCATCCGCCCATGCATGGAATATTGTTGCCACATCTGGGCTGGTGCATCATCCACTAGTCTCTCCCTCTTAGACAATGTCCAAAAAAGAGTCACCAACTTAATAGGCCCCTCACTATCCACCAAGCTTCAGCTCCTGTTCCATCGCCGCAATGTTGAATTTGTGTGCTTGTTTTACAAGTACTCCAATGAACTTGCTACTCGACGTAAATACACTAGATCAACCCGACAGTTAAATCCCATCCATTCACTGTGGAGGTCACCAGATGCCGAAGAGCCTTCTACTCCAATAGATTCTTCCCTCGTCCTGCCAGCCTCTGGAACTCCCTCCCTACTCCCTGTTTCCTCGACTATACTGACATGCAGAAATTTAAAACTAATGTAAACAGAAATCTCACTGCACAGCTTCCAACTTAGGTTGACCCCCAAAAGTTTCACCCTAATTCTCAATAGCCCCTTACGTCTACAGTGGCACCCTACCTTGTTTGGGGTGAACTATGTTACAAAAATAAAAAATAAAAATAACAGAAAATGAATGATAAAATATACCTTAGTTCAGGAATCAGTTATGCTTGAAAAAAATAAATGTTTTAATTGTTCTAATTAGCGATAATTTATAATTAACTGATCAAGTCACCATTGCTGTTTTAGCTATTTATGTATTTCTCTTGTCCCCTCTGATTTTATTAGGTCGTTACAAAAATAATGGCACCCTGAAGCGCTGGGTTTTTAAAAAGTCATTTTAACACAGAATTTGTAGTTTATTTCTGGTAATTTTTAACATATGTAATAATTAATGTGTTCTCAATAATAATTTGGATTTAAGTACGTAGGACAAATCAACGCTCTCAATAAACAAATAATCACCAATCATCAATATGGAGAAAACATCACCATAAATGATCATCTGAAGAAGGCCGGTGGCACATTGGCCGAAACGTAGTCAAAAAATAAATATCAACAGAGAGCACAACAGTCCAAAATGAAAAAAAACAAAACAAAGTAAATAAAAAGGCATGTATTATAGTTTGAAGAAAATGTGATAAATGCATTTGTGAGTGAGTGAGTGTCAATGTCTTTGCATATATATATATATATATATATATATATATATATATATATATATATGAGAGTGTTTGTGTGTGTGTATGCATATGTTTACGACAAGAATGAGTGAAAAAGAAATTACTTATGTGGGAGTGTATACTGAATATTCAAATATGTACACATTAAATTTGTGGAAGTTATAATCATTTTAGCAGAAGGTGTCTGTATACACACACACACACATATATATATATATATATATATATATATATATATATATATATATATATATACACACCTTCAAATTAGATTATATAGAAAACCATCAATGAGTTAGCTATAAAGATCAACCATCAGCTGTCAAAATTCAGCCGCTCAATATTCTGTATATCGGTATATATATATGTGTGTGTGTATTTTGACGATTTAAATCATTTTTCAAATTAAGCTTAGCATACACAAAGATATTATTAGAGTTGGGCGGTTTTGAAATTTTGGTTTCGGTATCGGTTTCGTTTTTTTTCCCCTTAAAACCTCGGTTTACGGTTCGGTTTTTCTTGAAAAAAATTTTTTACTATGGAAGCTATTCATTCTCTTGTGTGATGATTAGTTATTATTCAACGTTTAGTTGAATTATGCCACTGTTTCGATAATTTTGTGACTGAATCATTCTCCATGATATGAATCATATAAGTTTTAGGAAACGATTCCTGCGTTATTTTGCCGTGACCGGCAAAATAACGATTCCTGCATTATTTTGCCGGTTCATGTATATTTAACTAAATTGTTAAACATACAGTGACGCCCGGCACAATAATTATTTACTAATGTAAAGGGGTCGTTATTATGCCGGTTCATTTTTTTTAAAAACCTAATTGTTATGGCCTTGCGAAAGAAAAGGTAATGAAATAAATAAGGGCAAATATTTAAAAACAATTTGTTTTCATCATCAGTTGTGTCGGTTAAAGAAATAAAAAAAAATCGACCTGCCCTATTGTGTCGGTTAAAGAAATATCTGCTTTTAATACAAAAAAACATTAAAAGTAAAATAATTAAATGAACGGAAATATTAGAGACAATTAGATTATTTAGTCGGATTTCATTTGCTGTAAAGCGTATCTGATGTAATTTCTTTACGAATTGCTGTTTGCAGACGGGAATATTGGGACCCCATTCGTACACAAGCATCTGAAATCCGGCTAAAGAATCTAATTGTCTCTAATATTTTCGTTCATTCAATTAATTTTTATTTTCAACTGCTACACATTTTAATCCAAGGTTGAATTGTTTTACAAACAAACATTGTGAAGCGGCAGCACTTTTTATACCCGCCACGGGAGCCGGAGATACCACGGGCACCAGTAGGCGTGGCTCAAATGAACCAAACAATCGCAATCATTTTAAAATAGATATTTTACCTTTATTATTAAAAAAAATACTATTTTTCTTTTCGGTTTATTTTTATTTAGTTACTTTTCATAATATAATTAATGTTGATGAATTTTCCCAACATTACTAAGTCTGCTCTCGATTTAAGTAATTGAAATTAAGTCAAGTTATATATAAAGAAAAAAATAAGCAACAAATAAATGTTACCAAACGCAACATAAATTATTCTTCTACCTACCTGTATAAGTTTATTTGTTTATTTCATTATTTATTTTGATAAATGATTTTTTAAAATAAAAATAAATAATAAAATAAACAAATAAACTTATACAGGTAGGTAGAAGAATAATTTATGTTGCCTTTGGTAACATTTACTTGTTGAATTAACTTGTTAAAAATGTGCTTTAATAGGTGTTGCTTCGTAATCCTTGAACCAAGGCCAAACTTTTAAAAATAATGAAGTTATTAAGTTGTTGAATTAACTTGTTAAAAATGTGCTTTACAAAGGAAAGATTTTAATGTAAAATTCTGATTTTCTTTATGAAGAAAAACTTCGATAATGTTAAAATATACAGAAAATCACTGGATTTAAACAGTTTCTATTTTAAAATGTTCTTTCAATGAAATCATAAAATAAGTCGTAATTTTGAAGAGTTCACTCCTAATCGAATCAACCGGAAGTAAAAATTAATTTTATCGTTATTTTAAAATATATTGTCGCTTTATAAAGTTTTAAATTATACAAAAAATCAATCAGGCAAAATTTAATTAAAAACAAACAAAAAAAACAATCAGGCAAACTTTTAAATTATAAATAAAATTTCGTTTGATAAAGTTTTAAATAATACAAAAAAATTAATTTAAATAATAAAAAAAAAATTTATAGTTAAATATACATGAGCCGGCAAAATAACGCAGGAATCGTTATTTTGCCGGGACCGGCAATATAGCCTATTCGTAAGTTTTAAGGTGTTGACTGTTGTAATCAAAGTTCTGATACCTTTTCAACAGTTACCTCGTTAAAACAGTGACCAAAGATTCATGAAAGATTTCTGAAGAATAAAACTGAGTTTGAATATACATTCTATCTAATTCTTTAACCCATCAGAAGCTAAAATATAACTCAGAAATGCAAGAAATTAAAAAACGAAAATTTATTTAAACAAACAAAATAATTTTACAAATAAAATTAAGCAAAAATGATGATGAAAATGAAATATTGCGAATCAAATAGATTTTCGACATCATACGGAGCGCGTTTGATTTTTTCTTTTTCATTTGAAAATGCTAAAAGTACGATGTCATGTTGTCTGTCGTATTTCTCTTTTTTTCATTTGAAAATTCAAAATGTTAATGATAAACAAACTGTAAACAAAGATTTCTTCCTACAAGTAAATTAAATGTTTTTATCACATATTTGTTCAATCTGTCCTCTTACTAATATAACATTTTTTGGTAATATTCAATTTTATTCAAATCGGAAAATCTTTTCAACTGTGTTTTCTTTGTATATGGTGGCTTACTGTAGTAAAAACACAATACCGAACGGTTACGGTTTAAAAAAAAAAAACCGATTCGGTATTCGGTATGGAGACGAAACCGAAAAACCGCGGTTTTTCGGTAAAACTGCCCATCTCTAGATATTATAGTTGTTTACAGCTATTTCAAGGCAGTGTTTATTTTAAGTGTTTCATTATATGACTTAAAAATACTGCCTTGAAACAGCTGTAAACAATTATAATACATTTGTGACTGCTTTTTATTTGAAACTTGATTTTAAAAATGATTTAAATCGTTAAAATACACACACGCACACACACACTATATATATATATATATATATATATATATATATATATATATATATATGTATTATGCTGCTCGTTTGTTGATGCTTTTGTTTGCACAGGTCTTCAGCCTTTTTCCAATTTATGACCATTCAAGGATACCACTTGCTATATTTACTCTTTAATCAAACTCTAATGTTCTTCAAATAAATTGTTTTAAATGTACGAGAAGAGACTACAGAATTTTTAAATTCTTTCTTTTTAATGAAATGTTTAGGCAAATAGAGCATTTAAAATGAAGGGAGTGTTAGACAGCGACTAAGAGTCAGTCGATAGCCAGGAAGTTTTTAGTCCATCTCCAGAAATGGAGGATGGCTATTAACACTTTTCTTCTCTTTTTTCGAAGAGGGTTTATATAAAGTTGTAGTCGATGTCTGTTTATTTGTTCACAAATTCCTCATAGAATTTTGGAAATAAACCATCATAATTCTGAATATATTCTGAAACTTCATTACCCAGTGTATATAGATAACTATATTTCATTTTGATCAAAAGCATTAAGGTCTTTGTTTGTGTTTGACATCCATAAAAAGGAAATACATTTTACTTTCTTTCGTTTACCGCTTAAAACTTCATAGAAATTTTTTAAAATAAGAATAGAAATGTTAACATCATTGATTTCCAAGAAACACCAGGTGTGTTTTGAGAAAGTTAACGACTATAAATTTACCAAAATTTATTTCAATTAATGTCACTTTACTTACACCCTCCTCCACCCACCCAATCAATACTAAATGCATCCTTCAGACACACTAAAAAAATTGAATATTTAAATTGTAAAAATAATTGGACTTTTGACTAGGAGTAAAGTGTAGCATCTGTTCTGATACTACACATCATCTTTTTCTGTCCTCGGTCAGTGAAGGAGAAATCCTTCTAGGCAAAGACAATTTTTTATTTTTGCCCCAATCCAGAGTGTCCCATTTTGGGGAGTTCGATTTTCTCCACATTAAAAACTGACTTTGTGTCTAACTCTGCTTTCATGGAGAGGCAAGTAAATGGAGACATACAGTTCCTCATTCAATCCCGGAAAACACCGAGTCTTCCTACTAGTATTAAATAATAAAGATAATACTTATTTTTAAAAGTGATTTTCCTTGTTTTAATCAATGGGCGACCAAAGTGCATCAGAATAAAGATTCTGAGTTCCAAAAACAAAGTTCCAACAAAGATGGAAAATTAAGAAGCAGACCATCCAAGAACCCGTTATCCCTATGTTAGACATTTACTTCTTTGACTAAAAGCCTTAAAGATCATTCACAGGAATTTAAAAAAAAAATAAGTGGTAATAGCATTGGTCTTTTGAAAAGGGAATTTGGGACGCTGAAAATCTACACAATCGAAAAATAGTCTAAAATCCACAATCTACCTTTTTTTTCTTCATGTACATTAATTAAGCACCCAATTTTGTTTAAATTAATTAAACAACATTTAAATTCGACTAGACTAATCTTTCATTTTTTTAAAGATATGTGCATTGTAGTAATTAATATCATTTCATTGTAATAATACAGTCACTTTTAACTTAAGTCTAATTTTAATGTTAAGGAGTGAAAATTAGAAAGAAAAATTGTCTTCTTAAAGATTAATTATAATAATAATGTACATGAAGCAACAAAAGGTAGACCGTAGATTTGAGACCATTTTTCGATTGTGTACATTTTCAGTGTCCCAAATTGACCTTTCAAAAGACCAGCAATTTGGTACCGTGCTTTTTACCAGAACTCCTATTTTTCTTTTTGTTTAGGAGCCCAAATAAATCATAATACTTGCCGCCTGTCATTAAACTTTAATTCAACTTAAAGCCTGATATCACTTTCTAAATGTAATTTTAAAGGCTTCAAAACTGATTTCGAGTTTTGAAATGTCACAATCAATCAGCCATTTTTGCATCTATTAAATTAATAATATATTAAAATGGCTGATTGGTGTTTACTGTTACTGTCGTGAACCTTCAAAATTAGAGAGTAATTTTGAAGCCTTTGATAACTGACAAATAGACAGTAATTTCTGGCTTGAATACATGTTTCAACATAAAAGTAAAACGGTGTTCTTTTTGTGTGCTCTTAAAAGAAAACAATAATTTTCTCACACGCCTCTGACGTATTAAAGAACCAAATTATCAATGTAAAGCCATAGAAACTGAGAGATAAGTACAAGTGATAAATGTTCATAGTGTATTTGTGCAAGTGCTTGAACCTCAGACCTCTCAGCTGTCAGTCCGCTGCTCTAACCACTGAGCTATACCTGCAAAAGCTTTAAGAAAGAAAATATTCAATATAAAATCCTTAAAAAAAATTTTTTTAATAAAAATCTAATCATCATTTATATATTTATATTTTGTTTGTTAATAAAATAAAGAAAATTCGCAAATTATTTTCATCAGCCAGATTTAACATTTTCTCTTTGTTTTAATGTTTTACTTTTGTTGACCCTAAACAAGGCCTATTACCACTGAGACATAAGGGACTACTGTGATAGGAGCCAGATTTACAGAGGGCAACCTGGGTGGGGAGTTCGGCAGCAAGATGTTTATTCATATTACATTTAAATTTCTGCAGGTTGGTACGGTCAGGGAAACAGGGAGCAGAGAAGGTTTTCTAAAGTCAAAGGGTCCGGAAAAAAAAAGCTATTAGAATAGAAAATCCTTTAATATCTAGGGACCTCTACAGTGAAGGGGTGGGATTTTGCTGCTAGTCGGGTGGGTTAGGGTATTTTTAAAGTATAAGTGCAGTAAGTTCATCAGAGCACATTCCATGGAAGTACTTGTAAAACAAGCATACTTATGCAACACTGAGACGATGTGACAGGGGCTGGAGCTTGGCAGACAGTAAGGAACCTATTAAGTTAGAAAATCGTTTTTGTAACCTGTCCAAGAGGGAGAAGCTAGTGGTTGATGCATCCACCCAGATGTTACAAAAATACTCCATGCACGGCCGAACAGTGGCTTTATAGATATAGGATACTGGCAGGTGTGAGAAATTGTCTAGCCCAGTAAAGAGAGTTTACCTTCTTTGCAACAGACTTGGAAGCATTTTCTATGGTCTTCTTCCAATTACACAAGAGATGGTAACAAATAGTTTGTTTAATTTTTACTTAGATTTATAACTTAGTACTAAAAAAAAGAATTGGGAAGGAATTAGTTTATAGATAAAAACCTGAGGCGCATTCATGGGGAATGTTGAAGGGGCTGCTCAGGCAATTTTTAATGGGCCAGAGTGCACCACCTCTTGTGTGCTGGCTTATTCTACTACCTTCCGGCCGTGTGCCATATTTTCTCATGGTGGGAGGGAGTATTTTGTTAATGCTATACATTAGATCAAGTGCTATTTTTTATTAGTTCACTCAAACTTTGGGTTAGTTTTGAGCTGAAGCAGCACCTACATTTTTTTTTAATTACTTGTTTATGTGTAGCAAGATTGATGCAGGTGTGTGAAAATAATGTTGAAAACGGTATTTTCCACATAAGGTTAGAGTAATCAGAGAAGCGGAAAATTCCATTAGAAGTTAAAAACTAGAATTAGGGCTACGTGCCAGGAAGTCTGAAGTGAGACATGATGAAGAAGAGAGAAAAAGTCTTTCTCTTAGGTCAGTGTAGTGACTGGGTTTGGATACCTTTTTTTTCTAAGCTGTCTTCATTCACTCTTTCGGGGAGCGGACGAGAGGAAACTCACCTAATGTGTCAAATAATAAAACATCAAAGAGCATGACACCATTGTGCAAAGATGTTGTTTGTCTTTTTGTTTTTATTTTACTTTATTAAGGAAAGAGGAAGACACATAAACTTCGGCTGTTACATCACCACTACAAGCACATTTATAACTAGATGTCACTACACAATGAGTCAACTACTTACAACGTATCAACACGCGATTCAGCTGTGTTTTTTGTTAATGAGAACATTATGGACCATCTGGTGGGGGTCGAAGAACTCTCCATGAAATGTAACAGGTGTAAGTATATATCTACAACCTCATGTAAGCAAGATGTGACACAATGTCGTCTTTAGTTTCGGGAGTCAATTGCATTGTAACAGTCAAGGACCTTTCTTTTAATTACTTGTCTCAACATCATTATCACCTTCTCCAGAAAGGTTGAGGCCGATCATTTTACAAAAGATAGATTATCTATTAGGGATGTGAATGACCAATGACAAAAAAAGCTGAAATCATTAGAGGTTTTGCAACCTGGGGACCATGCCTCTTCAAGCGCCAGCACTAAAAAAGTAAACAAAATATTTGTACAATAAAGTAGTAAAAATTAATTTTGATAAATGAAATAATCAAAGTATTTGGAAATAATTTTGATAAATGAAATTGCATTTTGGTAAGGATTTGGTTTTGTGGCAAGTCCAATTAGATTTGCCATGAATACTGCTTGCATTCATCAGATGTTACTGCTTTAATCCAATCAGTTGTTTTACTTGAGGAACTTTCTTATGAACAACAATGCCATATAGGTCAAGCGAGTTGTCTGCACTTGGAAGGAGATATAAACAAAATCAGTAGTCGGTTGGACGACGAAGTTTATTTAAAATTCTACTCTGAACCTCTTACAATGATAAGGACATTAGGAGAATTGGCGAGTGGGAAGGAAGGGGACAAGCAAGCCTTCTTTGATGAAACATCAAATCCCTACTTTTTGACACTTGTCTAAGTTTGTTTCTACTATATAACCTGTCTACATTAGTTTCTAAGGAAACATTTATACTCATTTTAAGTCAAAGTCTTAGCAATCTATAACTCAATCATCTTTATTGGAAAATTATTTTTTCTTCACTTTCATAGAAAGCAAACACTAAGAAGAGTTTACAGCTGACGATGAGAAATGGAAGGGAGGGAAGGAAAGATAGTGAGAGAGGGGGTATGGAAGGAAGGGAAGGAAAGATAGTGAGAGAGGGGGTACGGAAGGGAGGGAAGGAAAGATAGTGAGAAACGGGGTACGGAAGGGAGGGATGGAAAGATAGTGAGAGAGGGGGTACGGAAGGGAGGGAAGGAAAAATAGTGAGAAAGGGGGTACGGAAGGGAGGGAAGGAAAAATAGTGAGAGAGGGGGGTACAGGCAAATTTCAGCCAAATAAAATAAAACATGAATGTATATTCTTAAGATGCATCTATTCAGTCTGTGCATTTAATGATGACAATACTATTTTAAACTTTAGCGTGACAGACCAATGAAAATACTATTTCAAAATTAAGCATAACAGACCAATGAAAATTCTATTTAAAACTTAAGCGTGACAGACCAATGAAAATTCTATTTAAAACTTAAGCGTGACAGACCAATGAAAATGTTATTTCTAAATTAAGCATGACAGATCAGGAAAAATGCTATTTCAAACTAAAGCATAACAGACCAAGAAAAATGTTATTTCAAACTAAAGCATAACAGACCAAGAAAAATGTTATTTCAAACTAAAGCATAACAGACCAAGAAAAATGTTATTTCAAACTAAAGCATAACAGACCAAGAAAAATGTTATTTCAAACTTAAGCGTTGACAGACCAAGAAAAATACTATTTCAAATTTAAGTGTGACAAATCAAACAACCAACTGAGCCTCTCATAGGGATGCGAGAAATAATCCAAAAACGGCAGAGGTAAGAATGGAAATCAGCTTTTTCCTGCCATTTATCGAAGACCTCACATTCTTGATATCCATCCATGTTTCCTGACTGTCCCAATCGAAAGAAACAATAACGCAGGTGTTAAACACTAACAATTGGCCCACTCAAAATGCCCTGAGTGATGCATTTTAGGGTTATAGCCAAGGGTGATACGGACATGAACCTCCCAAATTATCATGTTCACAATTTGAAGTTGACAGTTATGGTTGCATAACAATGAATCATCAGCATAATTTTCTGGAACCGAAGCAATGGTGTTCATACATAAATCATATTTCTTATTGCAGGGCTCGTGGCAAGGAAAATAAAAAGTTACGCATCAATCAAAGCTGTAGGAAATTGTTTGATTTCCATCTCAAGGAATTTGAATCAATAGAGTGAGCTGACGTCTCCTCTACTGGAATATTGAAGCAGAGGCTGCGAAGATGGAAAATTCCAGAAAATAGTTTTACGATTTGTTTTTTTAGGTAGAAATATATCGTTTTTGTAATCTTTCACTCTATAATAAAAAGCAATATATATATATATATATATATATATATATATATATATATATATATATATATAGTAAGTTATGAAAATATATTTATGGCAATTAAGCTACACAGAGGCTTCCGCGTTTCATTTTATGTGGATACATGAAATAATAATTATACATATATATATATATATATATATATATATATATATATATATGTAGTAGAAGAATACCAGTCATAGGGCAGGGAAAAATTAATTCCCCGACCAGAACAGTTTTGTACCACTTTTATGTCCTTTTACGAAGATTACAATCAAGATATAATGATATTAAACCTTATGTCTAGATCTTTATGCTAAGTTTGATGAAAATCAATTACATAATTTTGATTCTAGAAAAAGTCTAAAATTTAAGGCTTAAGCTTAAGGGGTCTTCAGAGAATTTTGCTTAATTGGTGTCTAATAACTTTGGATCAAATTCAATGCAAATCTGATATATTTTAATTTTCAAAAGGGAGGTTTTGCCCATGTTATGCCCCTAAAAACCCTTTAAAATACTCTAAAGAAACTAAAATTTAGGGAATATTTATTAATTAATACCTATTGTTAAGATTTCAAAAAGATCAGAGGTATCTGAATTTTCACGAAAGACTTCCAGATCCTCTTTGCCACCTTTGCATGAAACTAAATTAAACTAAATATAGCCCACATTTTGACCCCTTATGTCTAGCAGCTGTGTTCCAAAATCCATAATTATCTGTAAATTAGTTTAGGAGGATCTTGTACTCAGTCAAGAGAGTAAAGTATGCTGAGCAGAACTACCCCAGATGCATTCTTTCCTATGTTGACAGTACAAAATTATCTTTGCAACCTAGTGCAGGATGATCTCCATTCTTGCCCACAGCCCTTCTCTCACAAAAGAGTAGTTGATAGCCTTTCTCTAGCAGAGAAAAGTTAGGGTTCATACCTTTCCCAACGATATTAGTGAGCAATTGAACACAATAGATCCAATAAGATTTTAAACATCCAATTTCATAGTCAGTGAGTATATCCATTTGACCAATCAAGACAGACCTCACCTTTTGTAGGAGATAGACTTGGTTTGTACACAAGTGTAATTATTTTCAACACAGACGTATTTTGAAGGAAAAAGTTGAAAATAAATATTTTCTACATTCTTTTTTTAATTTCAAAGCAGACATCATATTTCAAAGCAGAGTTGGGGAGTCTCTATTTGCTTGCATCCCCACTAGGGTAAACACAAGGTCGTTTCTTTTAGGTGGCGAATATCCAGCACCCCAAAATGATGATGAGACAAAAATAATAATGGCTCCAGTCAAGAAGGATTTCTTTTTCTCTGACCGAGGATAGAACAGATATTACACTTTGATCCTAATCTAATGGTCAAGGAAGAGAGTAGAAAATAAATCTGATTTCCAACTGTTAAATCGGTTTTATCAAATTCCCACCACAGAGTTGGTTTTAAAAACTTGACTCTAACATCTTAAAATTTTTTACTCTGACTCTTTACAAATGAGGAGTCGACTGAAAAAAGAATCAGATTTAAACATTTTTTTTATCATAGTTCACTCGAAACAAGGCAGGACACCACTGTAGACATAAGGGGCTACTGAGAATTAGGGTGAAACTTTTGGGGGTTATCCTAAGTTGGAAGCTGTGCAGTGAGATTTCTGTTTACATTAGTTTTAAATTTCTGCATGTTGGTACAGTTGAGGAAACAGGGAACAGGGAGGGAGTTCCAGAGGTCGGCAGCTCTAGGAAAGAATCTATTGAAGAAGAAGGCTCTCTGGCACCTGGGACCTCCACAGTGAATGGATAGGATTAAGCTGACTGTCGGGTTGGTCTAGTGTATTTACGTCAGGCAGCCAGTTCATCGGAGCACAACCCATTGGAGTACTTGTAAAACAAGCACACCAATGCAACATTGCGGCGATGAAACAAGGACTGAAGCTTGGTGGATAGTGAGGGGCCTATTAAGTTGGCGACCCTTTTTTGGACATTGTCTAAGAGGGAGAGACTAGTGGATGATGCACCAGCCCAGATGTGGCAACAATACTTCATGCATGGGAAGATGGTGGCTTTGTAGATATATAGGATAACGTCAGGTGTGAGAAGTTTACTAGCACGGTAGATGGAGCCCATCTTCTTTGCAGCAGCCTTGACAATGTCTTCAATGTATTTGTTCCAATTAAAAAGATTCAACTGTTTTCCCGTCTCCTGAAAACATTATCTTCTCACTGACTCTTGAATTTGTTTTAAAAAAACTGACAACAATTTTCTACTCCTGGAAAATAACAGACTCCCGACTCCTCCAACTCCCCACATCTTTGAAATAGATGTGGGGAGTTGGAGGAGTCGGGAGTCTGTTATTTTAAGAGAATAAAGTTATTTTGTAATCAGGCCAATAACTTTTCTTTTTCACTCAATCAATCTCATTATTTTCTATAAATATACACTAAAAAAAATATCATGCATTGGATCACCCTTTTAAGTTTGAATCAGGAAAAAGAGTTAGCAAAGCCAGTTAAATATAAAAAATAAAAAGACAAAATTATAAATCAAACTCTTTCTGCTTGCTATACATATCTCTTACTTTCTTTCTTTTCCTCTCCAAGTACGGCGTAAATAGTATTATGTCTGTGATGATATTCCGGATTGAAGAAATGCTTTAGCATGTATGTTGTGTGATTAAAATATATCGGAAAAAGGTTTAGGAAAACAAACATACCCGTGATCCGTTGGGTCACTTCAACTACTACTATTCTACTTTGATTTCATTCTTTGAAAATTTATAAACTTTGACGTCATATCAGTCAAGACATTCATCTTGCATAACTAAAAATAAATTTATTCATTTCTATATTATTATTATTTTTATTATTATATAGGAGTATTATTATTTTTATATAGAAGTAAAGAGACTTATTATTTTTCCATCTAATAAACATACGTGTTTGTGGTGTGTACAGACACATGTATGTAAATTATATAACACGCTGATTAAAGTGAGTTACTTTTTCTCTAAATGCTCACAGAGACATGAAGAAATATTAGAGAGTGGTTGAATCAACATAGAATGAGCGACAAAGATACATAGATACTTAAGTGAGTGACTTGTTTAGTTAATTACAATTATAAGCTATGGCTAATTGGGACAATTAAAACAGAATTCTTTTCAAACATAACTCAATCCCAGAACTAAAGTATATTTTAGCATGGATTTTGTGTTATTAAAGTATATGGGAAAAGCCTTAGGAAAACAAACATCACTTCACTCACATTTAGTAACATATATGCTTTGTAATTAATAAATATAAATGGTTCGTGATTTTTTTAATGGAAAAAAATAACGTTCTTCTGAGTCAATTTGAAAATATGGTTTGTTTATGTTTGGAAGGCATACATTTGAGTGATATATAAGATAATGTATAATGTTAAACTTGTTCCTTTCAATTGCTATCATACTTAGGATGCTGAATCTAAACCCAGTTTATCTTTTCTTACACCATCATTCTTTTTTACTTTCAAAATGAACACATTTTAAAGGAAATACAATTGTTTAATATTTAGCCCAATAATAGATAGTTTTTTTTTTACTCAATCAGTCTCATTATTTTTTAGACATATCCTGTATTTAAAAGTTATAAAGTTGATTTCTAATTAAATTGCTAACTATCTCTAAAAAGCCATCGTTCATCCATACATCGAGTGTTGTTGCCACATCTGGGCTGGTGCACCAACCACTAGTCTGTCCCTCTTGGAAAGAGCCCAAAAAAGAGTCTCTAACCTAATAGGTCCCACACAATATACCAAGCTGCAACCTCTGTCACATTGACACAATGTTGCATCCCTGTGTTTGTTTTACAAGTACTTCAATGCAATGTGCTCCAAGGAACTTGTTTCACTGGTGGCCCCTAAATGTAAATACCCCTGACCAACTCGAAAATCAGCAAAATCCCCCCTCCCTTCACTGTAGAGATCCCCAGATGTCAGAAAGCTTTCTACTCTAATTGTGACAGTATCGAACAGCCCCATAGAAGTTGGAGCCTAAGATAGGCTGGTATGAGTTGACCGTGAGCCTACGAAGGTCGAAGATCCTAATACAGCGCTAGTATGAATGGAGAGACGGAAAACCTTAAAATCACTCGACGATATGAGAACTGCCGCTGAGCCATTTTTAACAAGAGCTGTAGACCGCTGGGTAATAAAATCTCAGGTCGCCTTTATGGACTCCCAGGTAGAGAAATAAATTACTTCTCAAGTGTCAATATATAGAATTATGTCATGTTTTTTTTAAGTGACGCTTCTCGATGTAGATAAGGCCGATGACGGCTGTAATTGTTTTTTGGATCGAGACAAAGGAAAACTCGGTCAACAGTTGTTCGGACAGGTCCCAATCAAAGAGAAGACAGAACATCTTATGGCAGTTAGTGAGCCAGTCAGTGAGTCAGTTAGAGAGAGAACCGGACAAAGAGGCTCACCTCTGTTGCCCCCACTGAAAACATCACATCAGTCCGTTTGTATTCTTTTCTCACCTCTCACAAACGATCAAGTCGCCCAGAATTACTAGAGTTTGTCTGTCGGTCCAACTAAAACACACAGAGTTGAACTTTAATATTACCGAGCTGCCTTGCTTTGTATACAAAGAAGTGTAAATTATTTTTCTTTATTTTTTGAATAATTCTTCTTCTAAGAAAACCACAACAAACCACGTCATTACAGACTTAATTCCTTTTATTCAACTCTTCTGCATGAAATGACCCTTCACTTCAGAGCGATACCAAGTTGCAGATCCAACCCAGTTGATCGCTCACTGATCTAAACAAACCTGCAACCTTCATCAGGGCGGCAACTCACCCAAGTGGTACCAGGTGACCCACCGAACCAAAGAACGGCCGAACTGGTGACGTCACGAAAGCTGAAGGAGTGGGGTACATAATAGCTTCTTTCCTAGAACCACTTGCATTTGGAATTTCCTCCTTGCTCTGTTTCTCCGACTGTACCAACATGCAGAAATTTAAATGTAATGTAAACAAACATCTCGCTGCACAACTCTCCACTTTGGATGCCCCTAATTCACGGCAGCAGTGCGCCTTGTTTGGAATGAATTAAAGTAAAAACAACAAATGTTTACAATCTCATTATTAAAAAAAATTCGGTTAACCATAATTGTTAACAGAGTCCCATTACTTTTTAGACAGAGCAGTCCCATACTCCATATAAACAATGGCAATAAAGACAACAAAAAAGATGGCATGTTTCTTATTGTCAATCATTCATGTATCAAATGCACAAGAATAAGTGAGAAGAAAAAACAATTTTACTTTTGACTCTTGTTTCTTTTCAACTTTAAATCTCAAACCTTCCCGCATAGCCTTGACGGTAATTTAAATTTCTGTGTCAGGCTTTTATAGGCCAGCTTTTATAGGTAGCATCTCCAGCAGACACATTGGCACTGCTAAATGCATGTTGATGATTACACATGTGCAGCTTAGCAACAAAGTGCAGCATGAAAGGAAGAGGAGGAGGAGAGAAAGGGGCAGACAATGTGACAAATGAAAAGAGAAATGTGCTCCCGTTTTTCTAGTTTCACTTTTCTAACCAATCAACTGATTATCTAACGGCTTTGAAAACATTCAAGACAAAAAGAATCGAAGATCCTGTCAGAGGAAAAGAAATTTCAGCTCGACTATTGAGAGACAAAAAAGAAATGTCAAAATTTATGCGCAAAGTCAGCCTTGAACAGAGTTTTCCAAATCAGTTGATATCCATTTGTCCTTGGTATGACATTAAACTACATCCGGTAGTGAGGCCAAAATTTGGGATCTACCCCCAAACAAACTCTACATCTTGTCCTAATCTCATCAGCTTTTTATCTTTTTTTCAAAAAGTGATAAAACCTAAAGTGATTATAATAAACAGCTTCCACTGCATTACTTATCTTCTTTGTGTTTGATAAATATACCCCCACCACACCTTTAGAGTTGCAATTGCTAACACATTTGTAAAAAGTAATAATTGCAAATGTGATTTTAACAGGTTTGGATGGGGATTTCTTATTAAAAAATGACAGTCCAAAAGTGATTACAATAAAAGTGACTTCTGTCAATAATCTCTATTCATAAAATTATTTGATCAAATATTGTGTGTGTAACTATAAATAAACGAGATTCGTAAAAGTTAAAAAATAAAAATCGATAAATTAATAATTTATTTTATTTAATCAAAAAAAAAATGTAATAAATATAATTTAAGTTTACAAAATCCTATCTTTTATAAATATAATTTTGTAAAGAAAAAAAAAAAACGGTATGCTCTTAGCTTTTTATCTTACATATAAAATAAAGTGAGATTTTCTCTTTTTTTCATTGATCAGAATAGCTTAATAAACAAAGGCTACATAAAAAAATGTTTTTTTAAATTCATTTTTTGCCCTAAATTAGTCCTTGTGATGAAAAAAAGAATTTTCGTTTTCATTGGTTTATCTATTTATTCTGGTTCAATATTTCATTTTTTATTAGTCACAAATAATTTTAAAAGTCATAAATAGAAGAAAGGGGAGGAGAATTTACCCTCTAAGTAACATGTATCACCGGGTTCAAATATTCAGTAAGATTAGCATCACCATATTCTCTGCATCTATTAATAATGGAGATTATGTGTCTGTCTGTCTGAAGCCGAAACTCCAGAGTAATATTACTATTTAATTAGTTCGCCAGCTTCTTTATATACTACTACAAAAACCGCCGTAAACACTATGCACATTTCTTAATTTACATAATTAATTGCTTTTAAACTTCTAATAAATTAGTGTTCGCAAATATACACTCATGATTGTTTTCTTCAGATTTCCACATGTATTTACGCTATTTTGCTCGCTAATAATCTTACTTATAAATTATAATTATTTCTTTTATTATTTATATATATACATACATGAAATGAGTTACGTAGTTAATATATCTATGACAAAAATGATTGAACAGCCAGCATTGATCCATTGAATTGGTTACCTCTCTCTGATTATTCAGTATGGACGCAAGACGGCGCATTATTTAAAATGTAAACAAAACGCTGACATTTACCGTGCTACTTTTACTCTGATTTTTTTTATTAAAACGTTCTGAGTTTGTTTATTTTCTTAATCTTATTAGCCATTATGTTTTAAAACATAAATTCACAGAATCAAATTGTTTAATTAAAATAATAAATGATTTAAAAATTACTATTTAAAAACATGCACACACACCACACACACACATTATAACGAATTTAGTTTAGGTAAACTTTTTCTTTTCGAGAATTAAAAAACTATTCATGTTTACTGTATTTGATTTGTTAATACTTTCATATCCAATATTATCATTTTTTTACGACCTCAACTGAATTTATGATTTCGATTTCACCTTATACGCTGTTAAGCTTTTATTTACAAACTGTCTTTATTATTCCATATTTCTATTTATGGGGGAGGGTAAAACAAAAATCAGGGCAGGATCAAATTTTTTTTCTTCTAAAAATATTCTTGGTCATAAACAAAGAAAATCAATGTCTAACCACCCAAGAAATATGACTGGGGCTCCATCAGTTTACGCGTGAGCGTTCATTTCTGACGCGGCAGCCTAGCAAAAATATGCGACCGGAGGGAGCATATATTTGCTAGTTCAGATAATAATATTAAAATAAATTTTTGTTTTCGATCAAATCCCATTCATTTATTTTTAAATACATATTTTCATTACATGAAAAACAAAGGCATTTTGTTTATTTTCTTTTAATATAGTAAAATATTTTCAGATAAATAAATACATAATAATTTAACCTGTAATTATTGAAGTGATATTTAGTATTATTAATCTAATGCTTTTTAAATAAACAAACAATAAAAACTAAAGATTAATTCTTTCTGTGTATAGCTTTAAAATGTACAAACAAAAAAAAATAAAAACAATATTACATTAGTGTATCCCGGCAACGCTGGGTAAGTACAGCTAGTAGTTAATAAAATGTATATTTTTAATATTTGTGTTATGCTGTTGTTACACTTACTGATGGGTGTATTAACTGTTACACACCCGTGTAGTCATCATGAACCCAGGTTCGATTTGTCTGTTGATAAACCCACTCAAACCCCGATATTTATGAAAAATTTATTTAAAACGACAGACAGTCACATTAAAACATCAGAGAGACAGGTTACTTCTGTAGGAGAGAGAGAGAGAGTGAGAGAGAGAGAGAGAGAGAGAGAGAGAGAAAGATAGATAGCTTGTCCCACTACACCAAACCATTCTGTGAATTCTGCTCCTCATCTTTTCTGCTTGAAGTCTCACCATCCAATAACGACAGAAAATCCTCGGCCGAAAATCACTGTTTCTGCCAGGGTAACCTCTGACTTTTAAGGTGTTAGGGTTAGAGTTAGGGTGTCACTCAAACTTTTCTATTCAAATACGGCCCTCGTCACGTAACACTGCGTGTGTGCATGCATGTGTCAACTATATGTCAAATATGTGTGTGTATGTGTCAAATATGTGTGTATGTATGTGACAAATGTGCGTGTATCCATGTGACAAACGTGTGTGTATGCATGTGACAAATGTGTGTGTATGCATGTGTCAAATAGTGGGTATGTATATATAAAATATGTGCATGCATGTGGCAAATATGTGTGTATGCATGTGTAAAATATATGGGTATGTGTAAAATGTGTGTATGCATGTGTCAAATATGTGTGTGCCAAATATGTGTGTATGTATGTGGCAAAGATAGGTGTATGTATGTGTCAAATAAGTGTGTGTATGTGTGTGTCAAATATGTGTATGTATGTGTCAAATATGTGTGTATGTATGTGTCAAATATGTGTGTATGTATGTGTCAAATATGTGTGTATGTATGTGTCAAATATGTGTGTATGCATGTGTCAATAATGTGTGTATGCATGTGTAAAATATGTGTGTGTATGCATGTGTAAAATATGTGGGTATGCATGTGTAAAATATGTGGGTATGCATGTGTAAAATATGTGGGTATGCATGTGTAAAATATGTGTGTATTCATGTGTATAATATGTGTATGAATGTGTCAAATATGTGTGTATGCATGTGTAAAATGTGTGTATGCATGCATAAAATATGTGTGTATGTGTCAAATATGTGTGTATCTATGTATGTGGCAAATATGTGTGTATGTATGCATGTGCCAAATATGTGTGGGCATGTATGTGTCAAATATGTGTGTATGGATGTGTTAATATGTGTATGCATGTGTCAGATATGTGTGTATGTATGTGTCAAATATGTGTGCATGCAAGTGTGAAATATGGGTGTATGTATGTGTCAAATATGTCTGCATGTATATCTCAAATATGTGTGTATGTGTCAAATATAGGTATGAATACATGGTTAAAATATGTGTGCATGTATGTGTCTAATGTGTGTATGCATGTGTCAGATATGTGTGCATGTGTTTCAAACGTGTGCGTGTATGCATGTGTCAAATATCTGTTCATGTGTGTGTCAAATATGTGTGTGTTAATGTGTCAAATATGTATGTGCATGCATGTGTCAAAAATGTGTGCATGCATGTGTCAAAAATGTGTGCATGCATGTGTCAAATATGTGTGCATGCATGTGTAAAATATGTTGGTATTCATGTGTCAAATATGAGTGTATGTATGTGTCAAATATGTGTTTATGTGCATGTCAAATATGCTTGTATGCACGTGTCAAATATGTGTATGTCAAATATGTGGGTATGCATGTTTCAGATATATGTGTATGCATGTATATAATATGTATGTGTCAAATATCTGTGTATGTATGTGTAAAATATGTGTGTGCATGCATGTGTTAAAAATGTGTGTATGTATGTGTCAAATATGTGTGTGCATCCATGTGTCAAATATGTGTGCATGTATATTTATGATATGTATGTGTATGTATGTGTCAAATGTGTGTGCATACATGTGTCAAATGTGTGTGCATGCATGTGCCAAATATGTTGGTATTCATGTGTCAAATATGAGTGTATATGTCAAATATGTGGGTATGCATGTTTCAGATATATGTGTATGCATGTATATAATATGTATGTATGTGTCTTATATGTGTGTATGCATGTCAAATAAGTGTGTATGTATGTGTCCAATATGTGCAGTACTTGTCAAATATGTGTGTGCATGCATGTGTCAAATATGTGTGCATGTATTAGAATATGATTAATAGTACTAAATTTGAAAAAGATGTGGGAATCTTCAAAATAGAACGAAAAAATAATATTTAAAAGAAATGGACTACATTAAGGGCCAATAAAATACTTTCTCCGTATCAAAAGAAGAATGTCGGAAAATGTCTTCTGATCTAACCTCCAAAAATTTGGATATGAATATAATGGAGAGAATATCGGGTTTCTATAGGAAAGTCTCTTCCGTTGTAATCGTTCGGGCTTCCATGTCTATCTAAGTAATATGAATAGTCTGGATTCATGCCAGGAACAGGTGAAATAAATTGAGAGCAAAGACAATAATGATAATAATATTGTAATAAGAAGTAATAGCATAAGTTATCTCCTTTGTTAGAGATTATCTCCCTTGAATAAGAACTTTCCAGTTAATAGATAACTATAAATAGTTAGCTCTGTTTATATTTTTAGAGTAAATTTTTTAAAGAATATTCTAGTTTTTCACAGACAAATGCAGTATTAAACAAACAATATCTATGCGGCTGAAACCTAGAAAAATTCACAAAGAAAAAATAAAATTCAGACAGAATTGAAACTTAAGTACTATTTCGACCTTCGTAATATTCTCAGTAATGACCACAGAGCAATCTCTAGTCTGAGTCTAATTTTTCTAGGGCCCCCGGATGTATGTAGCATCTGCCACTAGTAGCAGAGAAGGTGATGTCAACAGTTAAATAAATGGTCCTTTTCCAAATTCAGAATATTTTTTTCTTTGGTTCTTGTGAGACTTTAATTTCAGGTGAGAATGCAACCCCCTCCTCCACCCATCGAGACGATCGTGGATGAAATGCCTCAGTTACGGGAGGAGCAGTCAATACGAGGTAGGACTTAATTATGCTGTTCAGTATTTTATTTGATTGTGACTTACGAGACATTAGACCTCCCCTAAGAGGGGAGGTATATGCAACAAAAGAAAGACATCACTATGTAATAAGGTGTGTTCAGACTTGAGTAAAAAATAGAGTTATAGCATATCATTAGAAACATATCTTCATTGTATATGTATTAATTTCAAGGGAGGTAATCAAAACAAACTAACATTTATAAGAAAGTCCACAGCTTTTACCTGAAGCTGATCTTCTCCAATTGGAGCTAAGTTATGAAAGGAGACAGTTGTTTCATTTGCAAATCGTATATGACACTCAGATGTGAGTACCAAGAGTAGAAGAATGAATAACTTACCGGTTATATTTCTGGAACTTCTTCAGTGAGTATTTGGTTTCATTGCTGCCTTTTGATACTGGTAGACTTTCCAAGTTTGCCATTAATAGATTTATGGCCGACTTTAATTCATCTATGTACATACTTTCCATTTCTTTCACTACGAACTTTGGGTGTTTCCGTGTCTGTAAAACAAAATAAAACAAGATATTTACATTTACTGCAGTAATGCCATAAAAACAACATTATCAATCCACATGAGTTTAGGATATTTCAACCACCCACTATTTGATAAAGATGTCTTACCTCGAAATATATCATGGAACACAGTCACACACAGAGTATTAATGTCTAGTAGTTGTGACTAAACAAGTAAGATTTACTAAGAATTTTTTTTTAAAATAACTTCGTTTTTGTCCTCCTTCTCAACACTGACATATTTCCATTTCTGTTACTCCTCTATTTACGTATTACACACAATGCTTCAAATTAAAATAAAACAAATATATATGTTAGCATTTATTAGAAAGATCGATTTTTATAACAAATTCAGAAAAGTAAACATTCATCTAATATATAAAGTTAAGACGATTTTCCCCTGTACCTTCTCAAAGCCTACTAAACTCACCACTATATTATGCTCATTCACTCAATCGTGTTTTAGTAAATTTGTTATTATTTTTCTCATGCTAACACTAAATATTACTTTTGGCCCACCATCTTCGATTCTCAAAACATACTCCATATAGGTGGTAGCAAAAACTTTTCCCCCTAACATTTAAGTACTGACACTCCCCCAGTCGTCACCGGGAACTAATAATCAACGTCTATTTTTTAAAAAAGTGTCTGTTAGTATTTACAATTTATCTGCTATTAATTTACTACATAATACAAAACATTATGCAAACATTTAATGGACGCTCCCACTAATTCCGTTGATTTTTCGAGAATATCGGATTGCGTTACTTCAACTTACATAAACATTTACACTCATTACAGTTTTTAGAGAATGCAATTGACTAAAATAGTTCCTTCTGTACTTCGACTCAACATGGCGGCTACAATTTCTTCAGCAACTCAACTTCTGAATTAAGTCCATATACGCCAAGATATTCAACAACAATCCATAAAGTTGACATTTCCTGAATCCTACCTCGTTCACATGCATAATATCCAAAGATTAGAAAAAAACATTGATTTCTTGGTATAGAAATGATCCAAAACGTGCGAATAATAACCTCTAGATTTGGTCACATTATGGCGTATCATAAATTCTAACACTTGCCAACTTATATAACCTAATTTTGCTTAAATTTTATACTCACGTTTATCAGCATAGCTCCAAGACCGAGAAGTTTATGGTTTGATCCCAGTCATCTCACACAATTTTTTTTTAAACATTGTTATACTTTCGCCTTTGAGGGGGGGAGGACTATGGGTCGAATTTTTTATATTCAACGTTAGCATGTAGTATTTTGAAAAAAAATTATGAATATCATCGTTTTTCTTCAAACAAACATGATTTACTACTGCTCTGCAGGCCCCTTAATTATATTTGTGTGTTTCAGTAGTGCTCAGAAGGCATATTCATTTTTCTTTTTTCTTTCTTTTTTTCTTCTTCTTTTTTCCATCTTCGCTAAAACAATGGAATTTCTCAACACCGATAATCGGGAGGGAATTGAATTTAATAGGGTTCTGTATGCCTCTTTTATTTTAAGATGACTCTGTTCATTGGTCTGTCACATTTGAGTTTAAAATATTATTTTCGATAAGATGCATCGATTCAGTCTGCGAATTTAGTGTTGAAAATGCTATTTGAAACTTAAGGATGACAGACCAACGGATGGACACACTGACCAACAGAGTTACTTCGACATATCTACAATAAGATTGGTCGATTCTATTATTACGTTTCAAACTTAAGCATCACAGACCAACAAATGGATGATCTGGTCGACAGAGCCTCTAGGGATGAGATGATGCATCCAGAAACAGATAAAAATTGTACAGCGAACTAGGAGCTCATGCATGAGACAATTTTTTTTTTTTGCATACAGAGTGGAGATAACAAAAATGTCTGCCTTACTTTTTGACAGGCCGATAGAATAGGACAGGCTTGGTTCCCGCATTTTTCACCTTCAAAAACGAGGAATTAAATAAAAAGTAGATACATACTGCTTCAAATATAGCTAGAATTACAAATTCATAAAGAGATGGAAATAACAAAGATAGAAAGATCTGAAAAAATTGATTCGGATAAATACAAACCGTCTGAAGGAACTTGAAAATGACAGCATATTGAAACTAAATAAATCGTAACACAAATTTTGTTTTATTTGCTTTATCATGAGGACTAAGTTAGACACAAGGTCAGTTTTTAATATGGGAGAAAATCTAGCTCTCCCAAAAAAGGGCGCTCTGGATAGGAACAAAAATAGTGATGTAGGCACTCCTCCAAGAATGAGACCACTTCAGGCTATAACCCCCACCCCACTTATAGTACACTTTGATCGTATCTTTTTCATAAAAAATGAGTTTTTTATCTTTTTGATTCAGATTAGAAACAAGTTAAATGCTATTCACATGCATTCACTATTTTAATGGACTTCTTTGATCTCAAAATCTTTGATATATTAGATATAGACATGCATAGTTAAACTAATTTTTATATATAGCAATAACATGAAAATCAACTTCTCAAAATCGAATCGAGCTGAATCACAACAGACCTGGTACATACAAAGGAATCAATATCCTTTAATAAATTAAAAATGTGAATTATCTTTAAACTTTCCTACATTTTCTTGAATCACCCAATCATCAAAAGTGTATAAATAAAATCCTGAGTGTTCAAACGGTGCTGGAAAGTAAGTTCTAACTTTGTTTTTTATTCAAATATATATGATATCACCACATGCTTTTCTTCTCATTCCTTGCTAAAACCGCTACGCCATGTAACCTTCTTGTGCATAACAACACACTCCTGCAGGTGAAAACCTTCATAACCACATACATGTCACCTCTTCACGCACTCGATATGATTTACTAATCCAAAACGCGAGACACTTATCCTTGCTTTTTTTCTTTTATTCTTCTTTTATGATAACTTAAGAATTTTTTTTCTTTCCTTTAAACAACTATATAAACTCCTACTATTACTATTACTATATATAAAATAGAGTCAGTCTATTTCTTTGTATTCATATAAAGAAGGAGTAGGAGCTATTTATTCTATTACCAAATATCTACTGTCACCAAAACCCTTCAAACACCGGGAAGTTTGTTGAAATGGAGACCATTTTTGTTTTCAGCAGCAAATATAAATACTAATATGACAAAAATAATACATTTAAAAAAAATTATTATTAATAAATAATATTTAAATAATATCATGCTTTTATTAATATAAAGACAGAGGTAGTATGTAAGAGGAAATCTCTGGTAGCTTTGAAAATTCACTGCCACTTCCGGTCATGTCAAAATGTGTTGTAGGATATTTGTTTTATAAATTGTTCATATATTTTAATAATTTCAATAATGCCTTTTTTTGCTATTTCTTTAATTTTAAAAAGTTTATAGAGAAAAAAAAATTAAATAGTTATTACAAATTATTTGCATGTTTTGTGAACTAAGGAAGATAACTCTGTCTGGATGCTTGTTTTCCAACATGATCTGTTTATATCAACATCTAGGCTGAGAGAGGACAACCAGTATGCATGCAAGAAATGTAAGATAACAGAGACGAATGTGAATTCATATATGGAAAAAATATATGTAGATGGCAACATTATTGAGGTTGTTAAGAAATTTTGCTACCTTGGTGATACCATTGAAGCACAGGGTGTAACAGGTGCTAGCGTAATAGCAAGAATTAGAAGTGGATGGAGTAAGTTTAGGAACTTTTGCCATTTCTAACTAGGAGAGTTTTACAGACATGTGTACTCAGTGTGATGATGTATAGAAGAAAAACTTGACCAGTGAAAGTTGAGGATATGCGTTGCATGGAGAGAAATGATATGAGAATGATACGTTGAATGTGTAACACAATTCTTAAAGACAGGTTCAGATCTGATGAACTCACAGGAAAATTAAATCTGGACAGTACAAGGAGATGTGTGCAGAACATTAGGCTTTGATTGTTTGGTGACGTTAAAAGAATGGATGAGAGTTCCTGAGTTAGTAGATATAGTACAGTTGAGGTAGCAGAGGCAGTCCACAGTTGAAGGCCAAGGAAAACATGGGAGTAGGTAATCAGGATGGACTTGAGAGAAAGAGGGATAAATAAAGACCTGACCAGAGATAGGTTAACTTGGAAGTCAATTTATAAAAGCTGTCCAACACATGCTAGCATGTAAAATAAAATGGATGTTAAACTGAATATGATGATCATCATTATCATCACTTTTTTCCCCCCATCAAAATACTAACATAACACGTGCAGTAAAAATTCTTAAGAATTTTACTCGGTTAATCTTACCAACGTTTGGCCATTGCTTGGCAGCAAATAAAAAAGAAAACGAAAACCTTTCATCTGTTAATTATTCATAAAAAAGATAAGATTTTTCTGGCTTTATCAACAATAAGTTAAGCTTGGTTTTGTTTTAAATCTCACCAAAGAAAGTGATCTTCTCTATAAGAAAAAACATGTCTATACATTTTGATAATTTCAATAATGCATTTTTCTGCTATCTTTTTAATTTTAAAAATACTTTATTAATAATCTCAATATTAATAAAATTATGTTATTATTTCTTGTATATGCGTGACTTACACATTACTTTTAAAAAATTTACTTGAATATTTAATTGAATCCAAAAAACAATAATGTAGACTAAATCGAAATTTTTTAAAATCCTATTAAAAAAAATAATTTAATCACAAAATAAATTTACCAGTAGTTAACCATTTTATTTTTTTAATTATTAATAGTTGGAAAAAAATGCATTACTTCGTGACCCTTCGAAATTCGAATGGAATTCGGAAGTATTTAAACTGTTGAATACAAAGTAATTTCTGTCTTTAAAATTCTTAGCAAATCCTTATGTATTAGAAGATTGAAAGTTTGGTGGGCTATTTATATCCAATTATTTTATACATAACATTACCGTAACAACAATTAGTTATAGTTTTATAAGTTTTATCCATTTATCAGTTTCATCATGGGTCCATGTGGTGCAATGGATAAAGTGCTAAGTATTAATCAGTTCTAATTGACAGTCTTCTGGAAGTTGGATGTATCCACCTTCTATCTATCTATATAAAAAAGAAATTTAGTTTGTTTTGTTATTATAGAAATTGATATGTTAATAATTAGATAATTCTAATTAGTTTCAATGAGGCTTAAATTTTTAAAGGTATTTCATGACATCATTCACATTTTCATCCGATTCCAACTAAGGTTCAAAATAGTGACTGGGTAAATCAAATAAAAATAAGCGTCCTTTGAAAAAACACACAGACGTCATTCACTTACATCATAAACCCAGGTTTTACTTTCATACAGCATCACAGTCACACTGCGTACACGTGCCTGATAGACTCTTCCCTTTGTCGACAGTGGTAACACTCTGGTGGTTAAATAAACCAAAATGGGGTCACATGCTGCAAAGCAGGCAAATCAAATGGTGACCTGGCTTTTTAAACGGGATCTCCAAAAGATAAATAAATTAAAAAATGAACGTAGGACAATTTCTTTTTCTACACCTGCATGTTTGTAAGAAAATAAAGGCTAAATATAAGGAAATCGAAAACCGCCTCCAGAGGTGACTAGAATTAGAAATGTCTGCAGAGATAAAAAGATAAAATAGTAACAAGAAAGGAAGAATGACACTGAGAAACAATGGAGATAAAAAGAGACAATCTAAAAGAAGCTCAAGCTGATAAAGTATGGAAGCGAAATGCAGACACGATTTTTGCTTCAAAGATGAGGGGTTTTCCCCTTTTGATTCAAGATTTGAAACAAGTTTGTTTGTTGAAGCGTGTCAGTGAATCTTTAATCTGTTCGAACTTTACAAGATTTTATTATAGCTTCTATTTTTATCTCTTTCTAACAATATTCTTACTTTTCTCTCTTTTTTTCTTTATACGTTATAACAATTCATCCAAGGCAATACTATGTCCATTATGATGTCATCTCACAACGTCTAAGTCTTGATGAAGAAAACAAAATTTAATTAACTCTTTCTACAGATAAAAAATTAGATTAAAAAAGGACTCGTAATGCCAAAAAACAAAAATATATTTTAAAATAAAATGAATGAATTCAGGAAAATAATAATTCATGTTAAAAAGTCAGATAAAGAGTGAGAAATTTATTAGATTTTAATCTCATATATAAAAAGGAAATGTCTGTGTGTGTGCTTGTATGTATGTTTGTATGTCTGCAAAAGGCTCACGAGATACTGAACGAAAACTATAAAGTTGATATTTTCTGAATCACCCATCTTTCGGCCGAGAAATATCGAAAAATTAGAAAAAACATTGATTTCTTCATGTAGAGCAGACACAAAACTTGTGATGGCGGTTCTTAAATTGGTTTGTCTTTTCGAGGAGAGGGGTCCACTGGGGAAGAGAGAGAGAGAGGGAGGGTAAAACGGGAGGGAGGGTAAAACGGGGGGGGGGGGAGAACCCTGGGCAACGCCGGATACCCCTGCCTGTCTATAAAAGAGAGATTGTTACACTTTTGCTCTGCGCAACATTGGGTAACCCCTGCTAGATATAAAGGAGAGTTATCCGTGTGTATGCATGTGTGTGTGTTTATGTTTGTATGTCCAGCTAAAACTTGAAAAATATGTGACCGATATCCACATAGTTGACATTTTCGAAATAATTCGAAAAAACAAACCCATTCCTTCACGTAGAACCGACACGAAATCTGCCGCGCGGGGGGGGGGGGGGGGGGGGGGGGGGGTCAAATTAGTTCTTTTTTTTTTAGGGGGGGGGGGGGGAGCAGGAGAGAAGGTGTGATGGGGGCGTAGATGAGGGAGCGTCCGGGAAAGAAAGAGTTTGTTACACTTTTACCCCGGGTAAACCTTGCTAGTTCAATATAAAACAGTATTTTCTTATAATTTGTCCCTGTATGCCAATCCTTTTAACAAACGAACAGTGGAGAAAAAGAAAACTACAAGACTGGATAATCTTCTGTCTAATAGACTTGTGATATTCATGTTTTGATTAACAAACTAGTGAAAAGGTCATGTTCTGACTACCAGATGCATCAGCAGGTCAACTTCTAACTACAGACTCGTGACTGGGTCAACTTCTAACTACCAGACAAAGTTACAGGAGACCAGACAGGTGACAGGGGCATGTTCTCACTGCCAGACTCTTGACAGAGTCATCTTCTGACTAACAAAACCTATGGTTTTATCTTGTTCTGATTAACAAATTCACATTTCGGAATAATTATTTCATTTTTAAATTAAAGAGGTTCAACTACCATATATATAGACACACAGCAGGAAGACCTGGTGTTGCCCAAGATTGAATGAGTAACCTTATGTCCTTTTGTTTCCACCCCATAACACCACATTACCTTATCCATTCTTACATTTTACATTTTTAATAATCAATTTTTAGGGAAGAGCCAAAGGGTGTACTAAGAATTGATTGAGAGGGGCAGGGGTAAGTGACATTAACTGAAATAAATTTCTGTGAATTTATAATCTTTAACCGCCTGGAGGCACACCCGGCATTGACCCCCCCCCCCCTGGCAAGGAATGAGGATCTCTGAACACATCTGCTCCAAGCCCTGAACTCCTTCTTACCATTTCTATTCTTATTTTTTACTTTCTATAATTTTCAAGTTATAAATATAAATATAAATTTTGTCTGTCTGTCCGTCAGTCACAGTTTTTTTAAAACTTAATAAATACATTGTGGAATTTGTCTCATTTCGAAATTTCCGAAACAGATGACAACAGAAGCTGAAGAGAGCCGGATGGCTAAGTCCTTCTGTGCTTGAAACCGACAGTACGAATGTTGTACTAATTTTTCTGTACCAAAATAAATAAATATTACGCACTTAATTTTTAACTTTTAACTCTAATTCTGAATTAATCGAGCACTCTGCTGGGATTTTTCCTGCTATATTACAAAGAATTTTAGTATATATATATATATATATATATATATATATATATATATATATACTAAAAGAACACCCGTTCCAGGTAAAATTAATTCGGCAAATAGAACAGTTTTGCATTCACTTTTATGCCTCTTTACAAAAAGTAAAATCAATATATGATAATATTAAACCGTATGTCTAGAATGCTTATTCCAATTTTGATCAAAATCAATTACATGATTTTGATTCAAGAAAATGTCTAAAATTTAAGACTTAAGCTTAAGGGGTGTTAAGAAGAACTTGGAATTTAGAGAACCTTGCTTAATTGCTGTCTAATGCCTATGGATCAAATTATATGCAAATCTGATTTAAACTAAATATAGTCCATATTTGTACCCCTTACACCTAGCAGCTGTGTTCCAAAATTCATAATGATCAGTTATTTAGTTTAGAAGTGAATCCTGTGCATTCAAATATATGAATATATAAACATACCTATCATCATATACCTAAAGATATGTGTATGTGTATAATAATAATTAAGTGTAAAATTTGTCAAAAAACAATTCATTAAAAGAATTAAAATGAGGATTGCAATGTTTGTGAATACAGTCCTCAATGTTAATGCAATTCAGATAAGCAGATTTTTTTAATATAAATATATCCATGTGTAAGTGTGTGTACATATGTGTGATGGCTGTACACTTGTATTCAAGTGTTCGTAATGCTTGATTATTTGTGAAACAGAGTAAGACCATTAAGTTTTGAAGCATGAAGCTTTAAGTAAGAAAAGGTTTTGAATTATTTAGAATATTTGGACTACTGTTCTTATGTTGGATGTTATTCTCACAACGTTTCAGCTGATGTAACCTCTGACCTTCTTCAGGTGCACCTTGTCAAACTCAGAAATCTTTCAGTTGAACTCGAGAATCTGTACGGAATTTCGAATAGAACCCTTTGTTTAACACACGGGGGTAGCCTGCTCTCGTTCCGTCAACCATAGCCTGCTCTCGTTCCGTCAACCATAGCCTGCTCTCGTTCCGTCAACCATAGCCTGCTCTCGTTCCGTCAACCATAGCCGGGTAGAAGTCTTAAATAATTTGTAATTGTAGTCTTAGTATCGCTCGCAATGAGGATCGAACCGTCAACCTCCAGACTTAGCACTTCATCCGTTACGCCATGGGTCCTTGCGAAAAGACTTTGTACAGAACCAATCCCAATCTATAAATGACTGCCACCATGACCCCCCCCCCCACACACACACCAAAAAGAGAAGCGCAAGTTTACATCATTGAAAGCAACAGTCGCCACAGGTAATATATCAAAGTTTTGCTTCTCCTAGATGCCTGCCGTGAAATGAAGGCTGAAGAGAACATTATGTTCTTACTAACAGATACTCCATATACATACACACATATATACACACACAAACATTTTTAAATATGGGAAACTGACTATGCATATGTACTTTTATTTTTGTTGCCTATAAATCTAACAAAATGTACATATGTATGCACACACATGGGCTTAAATCCGATTCATCACTCTTCAGCTATTTTCTTAATCTTCGAATCCAAAAAATACTAGAAGTGGAGTAAGTGTCAAATTTTCTTTCAGTCGTTTTTTTTTAAAATTCCTATTGTTTTTATTCTATTTTGATAAACAAATACAGATGTGTCACAAGTATAAAATTTTTAACAAATAATTAAAAAATAAAATTATAAAAAATATTATAAATAAAAAATTAAAATATATAAAGCAACGTGTGAATCTAGGTAGCAGTCATGGTGACCTCCTTCTCTTCATTTCCGGCGTCGGAGGTCACTATGACCACTACCTAGATTCACAGATCACAGAGAAAAATAGATAACGTTTTATTTTTTTGCTTGCGTATATATCAACAAAATTTGCAGGTAGAAATGCCGAATTAGTAAAAAAAATAACAAAAATGAAAATAGTGCAGAACATTGAAATATCATTAAAAAGTCACAGCGCGCGAGCTGCCATTTTCTGGGGAGACAGACGTAAACAGAGGCTGAAGAGAGTCCAGCATGGAAGACCAACTATAGGTCCCCTTTGTTTGGATTTGAAACCGACGATACTGATGTTGTTCTGATCTTCTGTAATATATATATATAAGAATGTTTCAGAAAATATTGAAAAATTTTTAAATTTTGATTTAGTTTGCTATTTTTGCTGTGTCTTATACACAATGTTAGATGCTTAATAATTGATGTGTACGTTTTTAATAAGTTTACAATAATTTCTTTCATAACACAATTTTGAACCATATAAGTTCTTAACGTTTGGTTTGTCCCACTTTAGTTTGTAAAGAGCATTTTTGCTGGTCTGTCATGATTAAGGATGTTTAAAATTGCATTTTAATCATAAAACGCACAGATTGAATTGATTGCATTTTAAAGAATATTCACGTTTTTGATAGGGAGTGCATCTCCATTTCTTTTTCTTTTTAAAAATATATTTTAGTTTCTAGCCATTATTGTCTTTCTGTTGTTCTGAAGGAACCACATAATACAACTGACAAATACGGAGCAACCATGATTATATATATATATATATATATATATATATATATATATATATATATATATATATATATATATGATAATTTTATTTACACAGACATGTACAAAATCTGCAACACTGGCATGTCGATGTTATCGATCAACAGTTACTATAAACTGAGATCTCATCAGGCAGAGTTAGAATCCGATCTTAACCTCAGATCATATTTGGAGAGAATGAAATGGAGAGATAAAGAGAGAGAAGAAGAAGAAAAGAAATTTAACATTTCAAAAATTGAAAAAAAAACTCCTATATTACTATCAAAATGGGTTACTGTTATTTAAATCAATAATACAGGATAAAGTCTTGATATTCTGTGTGTGTATATATATATATATATATATATATATATATATACAGGGTGGGCAAAAATAAGGGTCCTATTTTGAATAATTCATTTTTTTTTTTAGAATAAGTAAAGGACCCCTTCCGAAGCAAGCATGAGCCGTATTAGCCCTAAGGAACGTACCCTCATTTAGAAAACATTAATTTTGCTTAAAAAACTCAAAACAGTGTAAAAAACAATACTTTAGTTTTTGTAAGTTTTAAGAAGTGTTTTTCGGCTAAAATTTGTTTTGTTTATTTCAAAAAATCTCGGAAGGGTCAGTCTACACACACATAAAGTTTGGTGAGTTTAACTTTTATTTTGTGGAAGTTATTCAAATTCAAGTTATTCAAATTTAAAGATAGGACCCTTATTTTGGCCCACCCTGTATATACAATATATATATATATATATATATATACTGCAGATAAACGTTTAAGAGAAAACCTTTTTACTGCCAAATTAGCATAACTATTTTTTAAACCGTTCATAATTAATTAATGTTTGGTATTATTAATTTGGAACTGCATTGGCATATGTTTGCTATCTATATGTAATAGTTTCGTCTATATTAAAAGTAATTAAAGTTATTTCATAAATAAATGGGAAAAATAACTAAAACACCTTCATTTTACCTTACTGAATGTTGTGGCTCATTACAGGCGAGACATAAGCCAGAAGAGAAAGGGGTAGAGGGAGAGTGTGGCTGTCTTGCTCAGTCACTGTCTGGCCCCTTTCTCTCGGCCTCTTTCTACAGTTTTTATAATTTCTGTTAAAAATAAATAAATAACTGTTTTTATTAGTTAAGTTGGTAATTCGAAAGTTGAGTTCGGCCATCAAAACAGAGCATTTGTACATTTAACTTTTGTAAGTATGAATGTTCAAAAAGGCAATAATTTCGGTAAAAATCTAAAATCTAGGTCAATAACTTTTTAAAGATATTACATAAAGTTAACGTAACTGTCCTAATAATTTAGAATGACCCATCAAAGAAGAATCTCATTTTTTTAGGGAAGGGGGGGGGGATTTAGCTGAGGGTGTTAATCTACAAATTAACCAAAGTTTGTTGTTAAAATTATGGAATTCTTTGAGTAAAATCTTTTTTTAATTAACGCCCTCTCCCCCTCCCAATTAATTGCTGCCCGGAGGGTGGATAAGTTTTGCTAGTATATATAATTAATGCTCCCTTCAAAGGTCTGTAAAGGAAATATGAAAAGTTTCTAACTAAAACAATATTGTAATTCCCTCCCCTTCGTTGAACACTTCATGGAAATTGACTGTGTTTATTTAATGAATATAGATATATTTCCCTTTCTTTTTTGTATGGCTGTCTCAGTTGCTGTGGAAGCAAAGATGTTGGATAGAAGTCAATGGTGAGTTCAGTTCTGGATTCGAATCCTGCAACCAGTGGTACAGTTATCCCAGTCATACTGATGATTCATGGTTAAGATGAAATATATGTATTTGGATATGTAAAAATATTTATAATAAAATAATTATATATATAGGTAGTAGTATGAAAATATATCTATGGCAAGTAAGCTACACATTCCCGCAGGAAATCATCAGACTAAATAATAGCCTGAGAGGAATTTTAAAGTAATTTAACAATGAATCCGATTAGTTAGTTACCTAGAGTAAACACTACTTAGATAGAAGAGTAATCACAAACAATAAATCCATACATTTAGCCTGATGATTTCCTGCGGGAATGAAACATGTAGCTTACTTGCCATAGATATATTTTCATACTACTACTAAGCTTTACTGCTGAAGTAGATACTTAAAGTATATATCTATATAATTGGCATTACTTTATTATATAGATATATACAAGCAGCACATGGTTAATAATATAAAAACATTCTAAAAAAACAAAAAAAAGGAAAGAAATATTCTCTTGCTTAATCACGACAGATAAAAGATAAAAATAAAAGCCAAATCGCAGCAGCTATAGTAATCCTTCTTTACATCAAAGATATGTCAGAAAAGATTAAGCAATTCTGATGTTGATACAACATTAGGATGTTATTCAAAAAGAGTCCAATAAAATGCAAGTACATTAGCAAGACCAGAGCACCTCTTCCGGAAAGCATAAAGAATGGCAGATGCTGGGAGTAAGGAACAGAACTGGCTCTACCTAACTGAGGAGGAAACGGTAGGGGAGTAAATCTGCTTGGGGAGACGGAAGTGATGTTTTATTAGCACTCTGAATATCTCCTCAGTTTTATTTTATGGCCCCTTACTCAAAATGTTAGAAACAAATTATATAGGATTAGTTCGGAAGGACCCCCTCTCCATGAAAAAGATTGCTTTCAGCAGTGTTCTGGAGGTCTGTTGGAAAAATTGTGATGCGTTACTGTTAGCCCACAGTATATTCAGTCCAGATAACTACAGATAGAAGGCAATTGATAAATAAAACGACACCTAAGAAACCCTTCTCCGAGTATTTCTTATCAATGGCAGAAAGCCATAGAGACTGACTTTTTGAAAACTGACATGCGTAAGCACGGATGTGAGTAGCCAATGGAAAAATTAGCTGAAATCAAGATGAATCACTTATTCCGTGTCTGTGGAGAGATGGCAGTGCAAAAAACAACGACTAATAACAACCTGGATGATGTGCTAATGATAAGTAGTAAAAACGCATTTAAAATAATTTAAAAAATCTTTAATTAGTGAAATATCAATTTTGGTAAACAAAAAAACAGGCAAATTTACAAGTTAATCATGAGATTAATTGAGCTGACACTTCAATGTTTTAGATTACTATTATTTTTTTAATTTTTGGCTTGGTTTTCCTAAAGAACTCTAATCAGTTTTAACTAAGAAAGTCAAAATTAAGGAAAAGACACAGTATGTACATATGTGGAGAAAAGAGACAGAAAGTCATTCTTTGCTGAAACAAAAGCCATCTAACTCCCGATATTCCTTTTCATGAATAATTTGAAGTTTTAGCCTTCCCAGCAAAATTAACATTTTCAGCTTTCAGAGAAAACTGTCGTAAGAGGGAAAAGGAAGAGAGGAACAGAAAATAGCAATAAAAAAAAGGTTCTTACGATTTAGCAGAAATCAGCCTTTTCTTATTTAAAAAAAAAGCGGATTTCAACCAAAATGTGGGTAACTTACATCCATGAGAAACTCTAATTATTAAAGCGGAAATTCGCTTTTTGGAGATTAAAAAAAAGTGGAATTCTGCTAAGAGACAAAGAACTCACATTCCTGGTAAGTTGGCTTCAGGTTATTCCTCCAAGTATTTAGTAAATAAAAGTGACAATGAGATCCGTAGTCCAACGGTCTCTTTTGTTTAGACCTACTTGAATTTGTTGGTGTTTCTGGAACGTCAGTGTTTCATTTGAAAGTGTTTCCATTAAAGATTTGTTTTAGGTGGTTTTATTTTGTCCTTTCTCTTCCAGTTTCCTCCGTTTTATTTATGTTTGAAAACTCGTTTCCGATCGATGTTCCTCTCCCTGAAATATCCTTGGGTTATCCTTTAGTCTTCTCCCTCAGATGTGTCGTCATTATCATCATGTTTTGGTATTTAAGGTGCTGCGAGTGTCCTGATCCAAACGATTGATATCAGTCAGATTGTCTGCAGACAAATCCCTTCTTACGCATTCAAGCAAGGTCTTCCTTAGTCTACCACGCTCCCTTTGTAACAGGGATATCCAGGCGTGTTATGTAGTATATTCATAATAACTGATAATCTATATAATAAAAGTGCCCGGCTCCCTTAGAGGGGAGAGAGATAGCTTAAGCTTGAGATAGCAACTGTATTAATTTTGTATTTCCTTATTGACTAGCAGGGTTACCCGGCGTTGCCTGGGACTTAAAAAAAAAGAAGTGAATAGCATGTGTAACATCATTATATTAAAACTTCTATCTCTCTTCCTGTCTCCTTCTCTCTCAAGCCGTCTCTTTTTCTTTCTCCCTTTTTCGTTTAATACTGTAATGTTAGTAAGGAGGCCTTCACAGAATTGCGAAAAGTACTATTAAAATTCAAGTATGAAGAGAAATAATGTTGATAATGATTATTGCTCCCGGACAATGCCGAGTAAAACAAATAGTTCCAGTCTATCCCCCTCATTACAGAATAATATGAAGATAAATGATGCTGATAAAGACAATAGTCTGGTAATACTGTAATCTTACGATTTTTTACCCCGGACAACGGCAAGTAGAACAAATGGTCCCGTCAATTCCCTATTTCACCCAACCTCCATTTTAACATATTAAGAAGTACGGTATGTTGATGAAGTTAATAGTCCAAAGAGATTTATTATATATCCCTTACCAAAAGTAATACTGTTGGATCCCGGACAATGCCAATAGAACAAATGGTCCCAGTAAATTACCAATTTCTTGTCCCCACGCCCCATTTCACAATAATATGAAGATAAAGGATATTAAGCACTTTGGATTAGGGTTCCCGGTGGTATACAACATTCTAAAAAAAGACAGAAGTTCTGTATCCCGAGAAACACTGCGTTTAAACACACCTAGTCTATCTAGGATGTTGAGCACTGTTATGCGCACTTTAGGGTTACTATCTGCTCGATCAGGGATATTCATATCGATGAAAAAAAGAAATTTAAATGAATGTAAATATGAATGAAAATTTTAATGGAAATGTTAATGTAAAAAAATGAATGCAGAATGAATGCAAAAAAAATGAATAAAAATATGAATAAAAAAATGAATGAAAAACAAAGAATGAAAAAAAATGAATGAAAATGAATGTAAATAATTTAATAAAAAATATGAAAAAATGAAGGAAAAATAAATGAAGGAAAAAAATTGAAGGAAAAAATGAAAGAAAAAAGTGAATGAAAGATTGAAAAGTGAATGAAAAAAATGAATGTAAAATGCAATGAATGTAAATTGAATGAATAAAATGAATGAATGAAAAATGAATGATAAAAATGATTGAATGAGAAAAGAATTAAATGAAAAATGAATGAAAAAAAATGAAATGAAAAAATGAATTAAAGAAGAATAATGAAAAAATGAATGAAACAAAAATTGAATGAAAAAATGACTCTTTCCCAAACCTCCGACCCTGACTCCTTCACTACAGACTCATGTTCAGAAGAGGTGCGGTTAAGGAATGAGCAACCCTTCCTTCAGTACAGACTCATGTCTAGAAGAGGTGCAGTAGGCGATTGAGCAACACTTGCTTCACTTCAGACTCATGTTCAGAAGAGGTGCAGTTATCGATTGAGCAACCTGCTTATTCCAGGATTTTAAGCACTTTGGATTGACTAACTTATACCACTTACCAGACATTATAATGTATTGTTAATATTATGACTCCTTAGTAGCACCATGTACTTTGTCTCCAAGCTACGCTGCTTTAAATAAATCTGCTCTATCTAGGATATTGGGCACTTTTTCGATAATATATACCACTTCATATATGAAATACTGTAATGTTACTATTATGATATCGGGCAACTTCGAATAGATTTTCTTGTATAAAACAGTATAAAAAAAAACAAGGATGTTATTTTTTCTGGGCTTCGCTGCCTTTAAACATACCTGCTCTATCCAGGTTATTGAGCACTTTGTATTAGCTAACTTATACCACTTACTAGATATTATAATGTATTGTTACTATTGTGACTCCCGGGCAACACCATGTACTTTGTCTATTATACAACAAAATAACAAAAGACAAAGAAGTTCTTTCTCCCGGGCACCACTGCGTTTAAACACACCTTCGCTATCTGGGATATTGAGTACGTTTTGATTACTATATACAACTTCCCATATGAAATACTGTAATGTTACTATTATGACTCCCGACCAATGCAGAATAGATTTTCTTGTATAAAATAGTATAATAAACAATGTTATTTTTACTGACTACGCAGCCTTTAAACATACCAGCTCTATCCAGGATATTGAGCACTTTGGATTGACTAACTTATACCACTTACTAATGACTCCCGGGAAATGTTGAGTAGATATTCTTGTATAAAATAGTATAACAAAACATAGTGATGTTGGTATTCCTGGGCAACGGGGCCTTTAAACATGCCTACTCTATCCATGAATATTGAGCACTTTTGTGCTACTACCTGCTCTATCCAGAATATTGAGAGCTTCCATCAAACAACGGTATGAAAAAAAGGCAGATAAATTCTTTATCCTAGGCAACACTGTGTTTATACACACTTGCTTTATCTAGGATATGAAGCACTTTTTTCAGTATTTTTGGGTTACTACCGCTCTATCCAGTACCTCGTTTAAACACACCTGCTCTATCAAGGATATTGAGCATTTTTCAGTGCTTTTGGGTTACTACCTGCTCCAATCAGGATATTAAGCACTTTGGATTATGGATCCCGTATAAAAGAAAGAAGTTATTTATCTTATTTAAACACACCTGCTCTATCTAAGATAATGAGCACTTTTAAAATTAAGGAGGCCTCCATAGCACTACTAAAAAAAAGTTTCTTCCCTACCTGCTATATTTTGTAGAGAAATTCCCTTTTTTATAAGTAAGGAATGCAAAATATAAAACTCAGGATGCCTCCAGAGCGCTACTAAAACATTCAAATAAAATTAAGGAAGACTGCAGAGCACAAATAAAGAAGAAAAAAGAAAAAGTAGAAGAAAAAGAAAAAAGAAAAAGAAAAGAAAGAAAGAAAAAAGAGGAAAGAAGAAAAGAAAGAAAGAAAAGAAAAAAGAGAGGATGAAAAAGAAGAAAAAGAAAAAAAAGAAAAAAGAAAAAGAAAACAGACTTCTTCTGTTTTCTTTTTCTTTTTTCTTTTTGAAAAAGAAAAAAAAAAGAAAAAGAAGAAGAAGAAGAAGAAAAATGTGGCGAGTAGTGATGGGCAGTATCTACTAAAATTTAAAATGTAAAAAATGCTGACTCATTTCCTGTTTTGAATCATGAGTTGGTGATTTCTTTACATTGCAGGCATTGGTGGGTAGTGGCGGGTTTTGAATTATGAGTTGCCGATTTCTTTACATGGCGGACAGTGGCGGGCATTGGCGGGTAGTGACAGGCAGCGTCTACTGAAATTTAAAAGATGCTGACTCATTTCCTGTTTTGAATTAGGAGTTAGCAATTTCTTTAGATGGCGAAAAGAAATGTAATAATAATAAACAATAATGTGACCATTGAGAAAAAAATCACTATAACGTCATATCTGGACGTATGAGCCGGCAGTCCGCCTACATATCACTATGACGTCATATGCACAAGAATATTTCCAAATTAATACATAATAACACTGACTTTAGATGAAAAACGTACCCCCTTACAAAAGCTTACCCTCTTAGAATATATATCTGTTTCTAAATCTTACTCATTATACATCCAAGTAAACACTGAGGAAGAAAATATAAACTTTATGGAAGTTTGTTTAGTAGATTTTTTACTTTTCACTGGACATAAAAACACACATTTTTGCTCTTTATATATATATATAGACTAGCAGGGCAAACCGGTGTTACCCGAGTACATAAGACACAAAATAGAAGAAGTTAAATAGCGTGTGTAACATCTTTATATTAAAACCTCTAGCTCTCTTCCTCTCTCTTTAGCCGTCTCTTTATCTGTCTCCCTATTTTTCCGTCCCCTCCCAAACCCACTCTTTCTTCTCTACTCAGCCCATTCCACTCTCCTGTTTCAATGTGTTGAAAAAAAAATGATAATGTAATTAATTTACCGGAGCTATCCCTTTTAAATGTAAGATTTCAACTTCACATTTATTGCTCCTGGACAACGCTGAGTAGAACAAAACACAATTAAATTCTTGATGCCGGGTAATACCGTTCCCCCACCCACTTTCATAATAATATGAAGAAAAATGATGTTAATAAGGAAAATCGTTCAAAGAGATTTACATGTAATACTGTAATTAACATTTAATGCTCCCGGACTACCCTAAGTAGAACAAAAGATTTTGTCACAAACACCCCACACACACCTTGTTTACCAAATATAATACAGTAATGTTAATAATGACAATTTTATTTCTCCCCAACAACGCCGAGTAAAACAAAAGTTTTGTTACCCCCTTCCCCGCTTCACTTATCAAATATAATACTATAATGTTAGTAAGGAGGCCTTCACAGACCTGCCAAAAGTACAATTAAAATCAAAGTATGAAGAGAAATGATGTTAATAATGACAATTTATTTGCTCCCAAACAATGCTGAGTAGAACAAAAGTTTCTTTAAACCCCGTCATTTAATAAATATAATACTGTAATGTTAGTAAGGGGGCCTAAAAGTACCATTAAAATCAAATTATGAAGAGAAATAACGTTAATAATGATTATTGATTCCAGAAAATGTCGAGTAGAACTAATAGTCCCGGTCAATTCCTAATTTCTTGTCCCATCCATTTCACAATAATATAAAAATAAATGATGTTGAAAAAGACAATAGTCTAAAGAGATTTAATATATACCAGTTACCAAAAGTAATACTGTAATCTTACAATTTAAGATCCCAGACAACACCGAGTCCTAGTCAATTCTTAATTTCTTCCCTTCCCTTCACTGCAACATATTATTTCTTTCTTACCTTCCTTCCATTTCAAGATATTAAGAAGTATGGTATGTTGATGAAGCCAATAGTCTGAAGAGATTTACTATATATCCCTTACCAAAAGTAATGCTGTAATCTTACAATTATGGATCCCGGACAATGGAGAGTAGAACATATGGTATTAATTAAAGTATTAATTTCTTGTTCCCACTCCCCATTAAACAATAATATGAAGATAAAAAGTAATAAGCCTTTGGATTATGGCTCCTGTAATACAATATTCTAAAAAAAGACAGAAGTTCTTTATCCCGAGCAACACTCTGTTTAAACACACCCACTTTATTTAGGATATTGAGCACTTTTGTGAGCACTTTTGGGTTACTACCTGCTCTATCAAGTATATTCATATGAATAAAATAAAAAGAATAAGAATAAATGAATTTAACATGAATGAAAATAATTAATGAAAATATGAATGAAAAAGTGAATGTAAAAAATGAATGAAAATTATTAATGAAAAAAAATCAATGAAAATGTGAATAAAAAAGTGAATGAAAATAAAACCGAATGAAAAGGGAATGAAAAAATTGAATGAAAAAATGAATGCAAAATGAATAGAAAAATGAATGCAAAAAAATGAATCAAAAAAATTAATTAAAAAAAAAATGTTAAAAAATGAATAAAAATGAAGGAAAAATAATGAATGAAAAAAGTTAATGAAAAACTTATGAAAATAAATGAATGAAAAAATAAATGCTAAAAATTGAAGGAAAAAGATTGAAAGAAAAATAAATGAATGAAAAAAAAAGAATGAAAAGTGAACGAGAAAATGAATGAATGAAAAAAATAAACAGTAAATAAAAAAAAAAATGAATGAAAAAATGAATGGAATAATGAATAAAAAATGAATGGAAAAAAATTAAATGAAAAACCTCCGACTGCTTCACTAGAGACTCATGTTCAGATGAGGTGTGGTTGGACAACCCTTGTTTCATTAGACTTATGTTCAGAAAAACTCGATTCAGGACTGAGCGACACTTGCTTCATTACAGACTCATGTTCAGAAGAGATGCGGTTGGCGATTGAGCAACCTGCTCTTTCCAGGATATTGAGCATTTTGGATTGACTAACTTATACCACTTACCAGATATTATAATGCAATATTACTATCATGACTCCCGGGCAACACCATGTACTTTGTCTAGTATACAACAAAATAACAAAAGACAAATAAGTTCTTTCTCCGGGGCAACGCTGCATTTAAACACACCTGCTCTATCCAGGATATTGAGCACTTTGGATTATGGCTCTTGGGAAACAACATTATAAAAAAGACAGAGAAGATCTTTATACTGGGTAACACTGCATTTAAAAACACCTGCTCTATCTAAAATATTGAGCACGATAATGAACACTTTTGGGTTACTACTTGCCCTATCCTGGATATTGAGCTCCAAGGATATATGACAATATTTAAAAAAAAGAGAAGTTTTTTTTTTATCCCGGGCAACACTGCGTTTAAACACACTTGCACTATCTAGGATATTGAGCACTTTTTAAATTAAGCATACCTCCAGAGCATTACGAAAAGAAAAGTTTTCCCCCCACCCTATATCTTTTAAGTAAGAAGTGAAAAAAGAAAAGTTAAGAGGCCTGCAGAGAGATACTGAAACTGCCCAAGTAAAATCTAGGAGGCATTCAGAGCACTACTGAACTTATATATTATAGATTAAAATATGTCCTCAAATAGCGTACGCATGTCGCATACATCGTTTTTTAACTTAAGGATACGTCTAGAGCACTACTAAAAACATCATTTCTGAGTTTCTGGCCAGACCCATCAGTTCTGAATAGAACGTGACAAAACGATAAATTAAATCTAGAATCATTGTCTATTAAATTAAAATCAAAAATGCAGACTCATTTCCGGTCAAGAAATGTGTTGGCATTTTATTCCCCCTACTCCCCAAGAGAATGACATTATTTCCGAAAGATTTCAAGAAATAAAATATAAGGTGGGATTTTTTCTAGATTAACACCAGTTTGAAATTTTCCATTTCATCTATGGCGGCTATTGGCCATTGGTTATTTTACCATTAGACAAATTATTGAAAACAAATTATTATTTGTGAAAAAAAAAAAATCTGTCCTAAAACATAATGTAGGATTTTTCTTTTGATTAACACCGGTTTGCAATTTCTGATGTCAAATAAGGTGACCTTGTGCAAGTGAATATTTTCTATTTTTACCATTAAACAAGTGAATATCTTCTATTTCACCATTAAGCAAATTATTGAAAAATAATTATTATTTGTGAAAAAAAAAACATCCAGCCTAAAATATAATGTAGAATTTTTCTTTTGATTAACACCGGTTTGCAATTTATGATTTCAGATAAGGCGGCCATGGGCAAGTTTATATCTTGTATTTTATCATTAAACAAATTATTGAAAACATTATTTGCGAAAAAAAAAAACACCTAAAATATAATGTAGGTTTTTCATTTGATTAACACCGGATTATGTCAGAAAGGGCGGCCATGGGCAAGTGGATATCTTCTATTTCACCATTAAACAAATTATTGATAAGTTATTATTTGCGAAAAAAAAAAATCTAAATATCATTTAAACTACTTTTCTTTAGAAATAATAAATAAAAACTTAATTCCTCATAAATAAAGTGGGAATTTAAACCGAAACCTCATCGTCTTCAGTCTATCATTTGAGCTACTTAGACAAAATATAAAATATCTGGGGAATTAACTCATCCAAATGAAAGTTTTTGTTGTTAGGAGCATGATGCAGTCCTGTGCAGTTCTAAGAGGTCCACCCTCCCAGGCTTTGCCACCCCTCTTTGGGGAGGAGTAAGTTTATTGCTTACTGCCTGAGGCGCCCTACCGGGGAATGCCGACGGAGCTGCCCAGGCAATTTTTAATGGCCAGAGTGCTCACTTTCCCGGGCGCTGGCTTTTCAAACCCCACTTTCCCGACCCGACCTTGGGTCACATCTTACTTGTGGGAGTAAGATAAAACTGGCCTTGTGCCTAACCGCCTGGAGAGGAGGTAAATAAATACTACAATTTAAAATTGTTTTCTTTTATATGACAGGGTGCTATAGAAAATGAATATGCTTGTGGTTTAAGAGCACAAATTGACCATAATACTTGGTTTTTGCATTGTAAACTGTAAGCCATTAAATTAAAAATAAATTAAATCACAACTGTTCATTTATATGACAGGGGCGCTATAGAAAATGAATATGCTCAATGTGCGATAGTGTAGTATCTGTTCTGTTGTCAGGAGACCATCATCCCGGGCATTACCGCTTCCTTTTTTTAGGGGAGTAGTGGTAGTATCTGTTCTGTGATCATAATTCCATCCCCCAGGGATTTCCATCTCCTTTTTGGTGGTGTAATGAAGTATCTGTTCTATTGTCATAATACCCCCCCCCCCCCCCAGGGATTTCCTCCTCCTTTTCGGGGGGTATACTGTAGTATCTGATCGGTTAAAAAGATACTTTAGAGTCTGTTACATAATGCGTTAAAAATTGTGTACAGGCGATGAATGGTTAAAAGGTAGTTTAAACTCCAGAACATAATACGCTAAAAATTGTTTTCTATTGTTGTTTTTCTTAAATATTGTTAAATATTTGTATAAATATTTGAAAAAAAAAAAAGGCTTGAAATGCAAGCAAATATTGATTGTTCTTTCATACCAGTTAGAAGAAGCGTTGTGACATATTGTCATCACAAGACAAACTGACCTCCAGTTAACATGTTTAGTCTCTTGTATTACCTGTTTTTCCCGCGGACATTGGAGGAGGACAGAATGTTTCTCTCCTTCCTCCTTATTTAAGCCCTCCTCTGATTGTTAGAAATAGTGCTCTCACAACTTCAATTGTTTTTGTCCTTGTGGGCATTGCTTCCTCTCCAGCTCTGGACAGCTTCTTGCGGCTAATCTCTTTTCAAATTAAACTGGTTATGTCTATCACAGGTTCTCTTATTATAAGCAGCTCAATTCATTGCTGAACAATAACTATAACCTTTGTAGCCATTCGTAAAACAGTTTACATTTTGGTATGATCACATTGAGCAAAATGAGTGCATCCGGATGATTATGACTTGCCTATTTATAACTCACTAGAAGAATATCGGTCCCAGGATGGGTAAATTTACTTCCTCAAATAAAACAGTTGAGCACCACTTTTATCTGCCATTATGAAGAATAAATTCAAGATAAAATGATACTAAACCTTATTTTTAGAATTCTTATTTTGATCAAAATACCATACATGATTTTGATTTTAGAAAATTTCTAAAAATTAAGCCTTATGCTCAGAAGAACTTGAAATTCAAGGAATCTTCTTTAATTGGTGTCTGATGACTATGGATCAAATTCAATGCAAATCTGATATATTTGAATTTTTTTTTTTTTTTCCTGTCCATATTATGCCCCTTAAATACCCTTTAAACTAGAGAAACTAAAATTTGAAGAATATTTATTAATAATAATACCTATTGTTAAAATTTCACAAAAATCAGAGGTATCTGAATTTTCACAAATGACTTCCATAAAAATAAATTAAACTAAAATAACTCACATTAACAACCTTAACGCCTAGCTTGATTGGTTAATTTGTTTAAGAGTGAATCCTGTACATACAAATACATACACATATACACATACCTAACTTTATATGATAGAGATAAAGGACTTTCTACGATGGATGTTTCTTTCATTTTTATCATAGAATATTGATACAAAGTAGCGTAAAAATATGATTTTTCTATTAATTTCTGCTTTAGACATTATGATAAATATGCAAGCCGAGCAAGCAATTTGTTAAAGAAGAATAAGAAAAACTTTTTTTTTCTTTCTCTTAAATAAAAAGCGAAAGGGGATCAAATTAAACTATAAATTCCAATTGATCACAAAGTATTGACTTATTGATTTCCAATACATTAAAAATGATATATTACAATTAAAAATTCAGAATCATTGTCATCATTATAAAAATAAGATAGTGTCTTGATTAAGATAAAACATCTTAAAAATTTGATAAATGTTTCAAGGAGTTACAACTGCATCAAGTAGATCAGAATTGTGCAAAACTAGATTGAATTTTTTTCCTATTGTGGTTCCTGTTAGATCTGACCTGATTAAAGACAGCTTCTGAGTTATTGATTTTGTATAGGTATTATTTTTAGAGACTTCTAAAATTAAAATCTATAAATGTAGAAAATATTCCAAAGGGACAGAAAGTCCTATTTTTACAAGAGGATGAGAGACAGAATAAGAATGGATCCATTTTTAAGATGTGTCCATTCAATGAAATACATTTTTAGCAATGAAAATGCTATTTCAAAGTTAAGTATGACAGACCAACACAAAAGAGCCTTTTAAAGAGATGTTTTTTAAAAAGATAGAAGTGTGACTTTTCACTCACCTTATATCTTTATATAAAATTAGGTATGTGTATGCAGTTATATGTTTGTATATATAGGATTCATTCCTAAACTAATTAACCGATCAATCTGAATTTTGGAACACAGCTGCTATTTAGTTTAATTTAAGGGGGCAAACAGTTTTAACGGAAGGCATCCAGCCCTCTGTGAAAATTCAGATACGTCTGATTTTTGTAAAATTTAGAGGGCATAATATAGACACAAACTCTCATTTGAAAATTCAAATATTTCAGATTTGCATTAAATTTGATGAATATGCAAGATGCAAGATTTTCAGAATTTCAATTCATTCTGATAACCTCTTAAGCTTAATTCTTAAATTTTAGACAAATTGGAATAAAGAATCTCTGTTCAGGGAATTAATTTAACCCATCCTGGGATATATATACATATATATATATATATATATATATATATATATATATATATATATTAAAATATTAAATTAACTTAAAGATAAGCGATGTATCGTTTAATAATAATCTATCGTGATAACATGCTCAATATATTGAATAGACCAATCAATTCAAGAGATGAAAGATGAGAATAAAAAATTGTTCTGATACAATATTTATTAAAACATCAGAAGTTCAAAGCAAGGAGTTTCATATCCTTAATCCATGGATTTTCAAAGACAAACTCTTTTGATCAGAGGATAAAAACCGGTAATGTAATTGTGAATATTATCGGAAACATTTAACTTTTTAAAATTTATACACAAAAAACAAAAGATAAAGAAGTTTTGGTTGAGAAGAAACGTAAAGTTAGGGTAGTCACCATCCAAAACACGTCAAAAACAAAACAGCTATTATAGTGGAAATAAATGTTTGAAAAAGAATACTAAAAGGTGCCTAGATTGGTTGGATGAAGACCGGGTAACCCTGTTATTACAGAAACTGGGAACAGGAGAATACCAAATATACGAATCTGATATTGCCCAGAAAATCTGAGGAAGTTTCATTCGATCAAACTATTAATAGAAGATATTTGATGAACGAAAAAGTCTATTCCACTAGCGATATAAATGTCTTAACATCGTGAAAACCGATAACTAGGATTTTTTGCCATACACAGAAACAGTAAACTCTTTGGTTGAGCAATTCAAGATAGATGAAATCCCCAAAGATTTATTCTTTGTTCAAGGACTAACAGCCCTAAGTAAAAAGAAATAAGGTCTAAAATCTTAACAATTTTGGAGCAAGACACAAAAATCACGTTACAAAGAGTGACAGAAGAATATCATTGGTGTTAAAAGGGATAATACCCAAAAGTACAATGCATAAAAAAACAAAAATTCGAAAATGTGAGACGTGCGGAAATACTAAGCATACTAAAGATGTATGTTGGTATAAGAACAAATTATATGGATCTTGCAGAATTAAGGGTCATAAATGGTTTGTTTGCCGCAAGAATAAGAAAAAGAATTTTGAAAAAGTAAACGTTGTGTGGTCAAAAAAAGAAATCCAGAACAGTGAAAATCGAAAATATGTAGGTGTACGTATAAATGATCATACAATCACTTTTTTACTGGATTCTGGCTCAGACATAAGTATTAATGATGAACAAACCAAGATAAAAATAGGAAAACCCAAATTATCTGAAACAAAGAAAATTGCCAAAGGGGTTTCAGGAAAAAAATTAAACTTTAAAGGAGAATTAAAGTGTGATATTTCTTTCTGCGGCAAAACTGCAAAAACAAAAGTATATTTGATTCATGTCTCTTCGGAATAGACTGGATAGTACTCTTCAATTTATTTGAACTCCCAATGAACTCTTTTTGCAACAAAATAAACAGTGCAGAAAAGAAAAATGAATGAATTGAAAGAAGAATATCCCAAAGTTTTCTCTGAGGGTTTTGGTTTATATACAAAGACAGAAGTCAAGTTTGAACTTAAGGAAAATGTCACTCCAATTTTTAAACCAAAGAGAAACGTCCCTTTTTCCTCCTTAGACACAACTAACAAGGAACTGGAAAGATTCGAAAAAATCGGAGTTATATCAAAGGTAGACCATGCGGACTGGGCATCGGCCACCGTCTACGTCAAAAATAAAAACAAAAAATAAGAGTGTGCGCCGATTTTTCAACAGGCTTAAACAACTGCCTGAAGGATTATAATTATCCACTTCCTTCGCCAGAAGACATTTTCTCAAAGTTAAATGAAGGAAAATTTTTTCAAAAATCGATATATCTGACGCATACTTGCAGGTTAAACTGAATGAGGAATGCTAAAAATATTTGTGCATAAATCCACATAAGGAAATTCTTAAACTGAATAGGCTCCCTTTCGGCTTAGAGGTCACCCCAGCTTTGTTCCAGCAGATTATGAACACTATGTTGGTGGGTCTTGAGTTTGCTATCGC
>OY744521.1:57982175-58247175 GCA_963556195.1 Sepiola atlantica
TATATAGTGTGTAGATTTCAACTTTGTGTTGAGAATCCGAATAACAGAGCTCAATGTAATTTAAACAGAGCAAAACAGAATTATAAAAAAGAAAAACTATACACACATTAAGGTTGTATACATTATAACTTATTTCGACCCCTTAATTAGGTCTCCTCAGATGTATGAACAACCATGTCAAAAAAACAAAATTATATTTATATATATATATATATATATATATATATATATACTAGCAGGGCTACCCGGCGTTGCATGGGGCGATACAAAAAATACAAACATAGGCATTCATCCTCCTTTTGATGAGCATAATAATCAGAAGAGAAAAAAAATGTTGAAATAAAAAAAATAAAAATTTGGAAGAAAAAAACAAGTGCCATGTCTGGGTCATATAATGCACAAGTACCAGTCCCCGGGTCATATAGTGCACAAGTACCATGCCTGGGTCATATAGTGCACAAGTACCAGTCCCCGAGTCATATACTGCACAAGTACCATGCCCGGGTCATATACTGCAAAAGTACCAGTCCCCGGGTCATATACTGCACAAGTACCATGCCCGGGTCATATACTGCACAAGTACCCTGCCTGGGTCATATACTGGACAAGTGCCATACCCCGGGTCATATACTGCACAAGTAACATGCCTGGTTCATATACTGCACAAGTACCATGCCTGGTTCATATACTGCACAAGTACCATGCCTGGTTCATATACTGCACAAGTGCCATGCCCCGGGTCATGTAATGCACAAGTACCATCTCTGGGTCATATACTGCTCAACTACCATGCCTGGGTCATATATATGCCCCATGGACCCCTAAGGGGTGGATTTATAGATCTGGGAATACTCTCATCATCTTATTCTGTGAATTTTACATAAGAATTTTATATATACTTTTATATGTTATGTATATTCTCTAACCTTGTTTTAAAAACCTAAATTGTGTTTTTAAACGTGAGTTATCGTTCTTCCTTAGCTATCATCTAACAAATGAATTTCATTAAAAACTATGAATTGTTTTATGAACTTGAGGTATTATTTGCAGGACAACACTGAATGCTTTTCTTATATAAGATATTATAAAATGTACATGTATTTGTGTGCGGGCAGTGGTGACTAGTGGCGGACCTTGGCGTAGTTTCTTACCCCCCCCCCCCCATATAAATAGAATTGACGCTAAGAAACATTAAACAAAATTAAAAGTTATTTCAAATTATTACGTAATTAAATTACAATATGACTCAGCAATTTCAAATTACTATAAAATATAATGAAAAAATAACTGAAAAGGACCCCCCCCCCCCCCGATGAAATCTGCCCCATGGACCCCTAAGGGGTGGGTTTATAGATTCAGGAATACGCCCATCAACTTACTCTGTGAATTTTACATAAGAATACACTTTTATATTGTATCTATATTCTCTAACATTTTTTTCTATAAGGCACACACACACAAACATACAGACATTCAGTTTTATATAGATAGATATATATAAAAATTAAATTGCAACAATTGGAGATATTTTAAGTAGCATGACTTCTAGAGTAATGTGATATTGTGGTGACTGCTAATGAGTCTAGTTAAGAATAGGATAGAATGACCACTGACCCCCACCCATTCTCACACTTTTGATAGTCTTGTGCCTAATTTTTGCAAATAAATAGTACAAAGTGTAGTATCTGTTCTGTCAGTGAAGGAGAAATCCTTTTAGACTGAGACAATTTTTATATTTGTCCCACTCCAACGTACCTCTTTTTGGTCGTTTTTTATGTGGGGTATATACCCCACATAAAAAAACGACCTTGTGTCTAACTTTGCCCTCGTGGGGAGACAAGTAAATTAAACTCTCAAGCTTTGTGTAAGACAACTTTTACCAAAATTATCCATGTTTAGTATGAGAAAAATGAACTTTGGAAGTGATTTTCTCATTTCATTCATTATGAAACGCAATTTAAAGAAGTAGTAGCGGCAGTGTATGTTGTTTTTATCGACTCTCAATTGGACAAAAGCTCAAATCAGCAGTTTTCTTTCAACGAATCAAAATGCAGCAGATATTCACTTCCAAATTTCGTATGTACTACAGGGTGTTTCAAAAGTCTTGGGAACATTACAAATGTGTATATCTCATGAACTATTCCAGGTAGAAAAATGAAACTGGTGCCATTTTAAAGCTTGCTTAATCAAGTTTTTGGTCATACTAATGATTTTCGTGTTATCTTTCCAGGTGCAGTAATGGCGTTCTCTAAACAAGACAAGGCATTTTGCGTCCTCCAATTTGCAAAGACTGAATCGTGGACATGTGTTCAGCGTGCATTTCGCAGGAAATTTAAAAAAGAAGCCCCTGAAAGGAAATCCATTGTCAGATGGCATGCTAAATTTGTGAAAGATGGGTGTTTGTGCCCAAGTAAGCGAACAGGTCGCCCTTCAACTTCAGAAGATGCAGTTGAGCAAGTTCGGACAGCCTTTCAGCGGAGCCCCCGTAAATCAGTGAGAAGAGCCAGCAGGGAACTTCAGCTTGCTCCAGCAACTGTCTGGTGTGTCTTAAGGAAACGACTGCAAATGGTACCTTACAAGCTCAAGTTGGTCCAAAAGTTGAAGGACACTGATAAGCCACTTCGCCGTGACTTTTGCATTGCAATGCAAGAGAAGTTGGAAGATAACGGCTTTGATGACGGCTTGTTTTTAGCGATGAGGCGACCTTCCATCTGAATGGCAAAGTTAACAAGCATAACACTCGCATATGGGGTACTGAGAATCCTCATGAACTTCTTGAGCACGAGCGAGATTCACCAAAAGTGAACGTGTTTTGTGCAATTTCCAAGAAAGGTGTCTATGGACCGTTCTTCTTTGAAGAGGCAACTATCACTGGTGAATCCTATCTCAACATGCTGGAAGACTGGTTAATGGCTCAGTTGGAACAAGCAGAATCTGATGACTTCATTTTTCAACAAGATGGTGCACCACCACACTGGAGTCTTAGAGTAAGGCAGTTTCTTAACACAAGGCTGCCTGGTAGATGGATTGGGAGATCTGGGCGAGGTGATGACGTTCTCATGCCCTGGCCTCCTAGGTCTCCAGATCTTACCCCGTGTGACTTTTTCCTTTGGGGCTTTGTCAAGCAACAAGTCTATGTGCCGCCCCTTCCAAGAGATATTGACGAACTAAAGGCTCGAGTAACGGCAGTTGTGGGAACCATTGACGTCAAGATGCTGGAACGCGTTTGGCAGGAAATGGACTATCGACTAGATGTCTGCCGTGTGACGAATGGTGCTCATATTGAGCAACTTTGAAGATTCCCCACAAAACTTGAAACTTTAACCTTTCCAACGGTACCAATTTCATTTTTCAACTCCTAATAGTTTTTGAGTTATTAAAAATCGTTATGTTCCCAAGACTTTTGAAACACCCTGTATAAAAACCAAACACTCTTTTTTTTCTTTTTTCTCAGAAACAACACACATATATAAAACATTCTGGCTAGGCCTTTGAGGCCGACTGACCATTGCCAAATAGCACACACATGACAAAAAACTTTCACGAACTTCTAAACATAGCAAGAGCAAAATGAACGCATACACATAAGTTCATACACACTCTCTCTCACTGGCAAAACAGGCACGTTAATATACACACGCATCATCATGCCTATCTCATTTACACACATTTTCCTTACAGATATTTCTGTCACTAGAACATTCTTGGGACTCTAAACTTTCATATTTTATGAACTTTTTATCTTTCGGAATTTTTGAGATGAGGATTTATAATTTGCATCATTTAGACTGTTATGGGTGTTATTCTCACAACGATGTAACCTCCAGCCTTCTTCCGCAAGGACCTGTGGCACAACGGATATAAGTGCTAAGTAATAATCAGTTCTAAGTGACAGTGTTCTGGAGGTTAAAGGTTCAATCCTCAGTATGGGCGATACTAAGAATACAATTACGAATTACTTAATCATGGCTGACAGAACAAGAGAAAGCTACCCTTATTGATTGAATAAAGGGTTCCGTTCCAAATTCCATACAGATTCCCGAATGCAACAAGATGCACCTGAAGAAGAGAAAAGTAGTCTGAGTAATGCAAATAATATTCTTTATCTTTCGTTGCCTTAAGTTTTCAATAAAAATTAATTATTTCATATGGATAGTCTTCATCATTCTTCTTTTTGATAATGTCCTATCAAGACAAAAAAAGGACAAAAACTTCATAAACTTTAAATTGCTTCCGTTTAGAAACTGATTTTTGAAGTCTAACTCCGCCCTCGTGGGGAGGCAAAACGAAAGATTACAAATCAGCCGATTTTTTAAAAAGCGTATATATTTCGTTTATTTATTAAAATAACTTGCGTAATCATCCGTTTTGCCTCCTCAGGCTAGGAGCAATGTGTAGTATGGAAAAATCCTTCTAAACTGAGGTAAGATCCAGAGTGCCCCTTTTTGGGAAGCTTGATTTTTCCCTACAAAACGAAAGATTACTTAAGTACCGTGATAAATATTTCATACCCCCCCCCCCATTTCTGCCCTCGTGGGGAGGCAAGTAAATAGTGACACAAAAACATGTTTTAAAAGAAAACATGTTAATATTTTATTTGTTTTATTTATGGACTCTCTGCCTTAAAATAAATATTAACATGTTAAAAGAAAAAAAAATTCCAAAATATACTGCATTTATTCAAATAAATAAAAGATTTATTTACAAGTGTTTTGTAAATAGAGACCACGTGTATTGCGAGGTCAACCGGTGACTTCCAAAACATGTCCCGCATCTTGTGTTAATGATCTGGGGTCCTTATTGTTGTCTTGGTCCAATTTTTCTATAAAATATTGCAAAAATAGCAGGCTAGATCAACTTTTTTATAAGTGAGTCATAAAACAGTTACTATTTAACAAACAACTTAATACTTGATATAAAATCTCTCTTCATTTAACTTTTCTCCTGTCAAGATCAAACGTTTTTAGATATTTCTCAAGCTCACTCTCCAGTCCTGACGATTCTCCAAACTCAACTGTACAGTCTTGTCCAATCAATTGATTTCAAGTTTTCTTTTACCAGCCAAACTTCCTGCAATTCAAGACATCCATGCTTCTGCAACGGTTTGCCCAGAGGATGAACGTTCCACATGGCTATAACAATTCATCCTTAGGATAAAATCTATGCTGGGCAAATGTAGTGCTTTCAGCAAATCCTCCAGTTTAACAAGTTCGGTTTGGTCAGATTTAATATTACAGATCCATCTAAGTACTACACCGCCATGTAACATGATCCTCCTGATACTATACAACTAATCCCAGATGTAAAGGGGGACAGCTTGCAATGTTATCAGAGGTAACAATTCACAAAATTTTTCCATGCTGCCTTCACCCTTTTATATTTAAAAGCAAATTTAGTTAGTAGGTATGACTGACAAGGTTGGAATAGGTTCACTTATTGCGGATTGGTTGAGTCGAGTCATGTGATTAAACGGAGATTCGGAGTTAACACAGTCTGAGAGAAAAACACCGAGAAGAGTTATATATTATGTGACCAAGCGGACAGAACTAGAAGAGCACAGATTTTGATGACTGATATCGAAAAGAAAAAGGCTGATTTGATTTTCTTACTAATGAATTACTACTTATCAAGACTAAGTGCAACTCGAGGATAAAGGTTTATGAAATGGAATGACTGTCATTATTAGAGGATTGCAAATGATAAATGGAATGAAGTAAGTTTGATTATTTATGGGGAAAAGGTTTATGACAAGAATCTGTTGACATTCAATTTGAAGATGACCATGTTGTAATCTGCAGGGAAGCAGTCCTGTGATTATGTGTTCCATAGACAGGAAGTCCTTGCGAAGAAGAAACTCTGTTCATGGAAATTACGCCTGACGCACATGAATGAAGAAAGGAACATTTTTTTCATTGTGGCAACAAAATGAGTTCTTGCTGTGAATGCCTTACAAAGAGGAACGAGAGATTGGAGTTCAGTCAAGCACTTTCGATGGAAATAACGATAGAGTAGAGAGAGACTAGCAATGTCTTTTCTGTAAGAAAAGGGCTGTAAAGAACAGAAGAGATCATCCCTCACTAGATTGCGAAGTAGATTTTGTGCTGAAGAGTTTGAATGCAAAACACGCTAAATCCAATTTCTTTAAACTGGGATATTAAACAATAGAAGAACAAATGTATCAACTGTAAACTTCAACTAAAAGCTTATTTTAATTGAAAGACAAATTATGTCGATATCACATTATGTCAAACATGATTTTGGGCCGCCATACAGTGTTGAGATGCAATACTTTTTGTAGTAAGTTTGGCAATTTTGAAACGGGCGTTTATCGCGTTTCGCATTCAAACTTTTCAACTCTCCCTCGGCAACGAAGACTGCTCTAAGCAACAGCTCCCCAGATGTGGCAGCAGTAGTTTTTTTTATAGCACATGCGCAAGATCACGTTACCTTTTTAAATCTGTTTGGTACTCTGCAACTTCTATGTTCATCTTTTGTTTATAAAATCTGATTATTTTATTTTCTGTTTGCATCTGCACTAGTCTGGCAAAAGGCGTCTGGCTCAGAACACTCTCTTCAGTGCGAATATTATATAACCGTTTCTTTTTCTTTTAGAGGAAATATGAAAAACTCACTTACCCTAGCCATTTGTTCTACCAGGTTGAGTCTACCATCCAGTTCTCGACGTACTTGGGCTGCTTGTTCATCAGCATTATCAAGCTGGAAATTTAAGAAAAGAAACTTTTGTTTAAAAACGTTTTTATGTTCAAAGCATTTCAAACAAAAACCCTTTTAAAATTACCTTTAAATTCAGATACATCATAAGAGTGGAAAGAATAAATGGAAAAAGTGAATAATCGCACAGATACAAATAAATCAAATCAAACTCTTATCCCTATTTACTACCTCCCCACAAGGGCAGAGATAAACACAAAGTCGGTTTTTAAATGTGGGGAAAATCTATCTCTCCATCAGAGTAAGACAGTATAGGGAGATGTGTGCAGAAGAGTAGACTTTGATAGTATAGCCATGTTAAAAGAAGGAATGAGAATTTTGGGGTTAGTAGATGTAGAACAGTTGAGGTAGCAGGTTCAGTTCACAAGGGAAAGCCAAGAAAAAACATGTAAGGAAGCAATAAAAAAAATGTGCCTGAAGGAAAGAGGGATAAATAAAGACCTGGAAAGAGATAGGTTACTTTGGATGTCAACTTCTTAAAGCTGTCCAACGCATGCCAACTACTCCCGATGATAATGATGATGATGATTAATATTATTATTAGTAGTAGTAGTAGTAAGTAGTTTTATTACAGATTATAAAAAAACAGCAATAGACATGAGAAGGGGAAGGGGATAAAAACAGAAACGGAATGTAAACTAGGCAGAGAGAATCTTTAGATTTTTTCGTGGGGAAGAAAAATGATATTTCAAGTTCACTAAATGGGGTAATTAGGTTCTAGTCACAAGTTGGTCAAGACCAGTTAAATATGATAACATTTTTCAATTTTAACGATACAAGTTGGGGCCAAAATTTTGGACAATGTATAGATTTGAATATTGAACAGAACAAACTGAAAGCATCATGTCAGTTATGCGTAATAATTGATTTCACCTACTTTATAGCAAGATCTTCAGACTAAAACTGAACAATTTAGCAACAAATCCAAAAAGATGAGAAAATGTTAAAATCATATCAAATCTTCTCTCCAGAACTGCTACGTGCAGAAAAAAAGGACCTAAATCCATTGAGAAATGTGGAAATGCATTGAGTGCATACACACGCACACACACACACACATATTTTCAGGAAAGAAGAGATATAGATAGAGAAGAGACTACATATTTGAACATAGTCACCATACAAACAACAAATCTACATTGCATAAAATTCTCTTGTGCAATTATTGATTTGCACCTGCAAGCGGGACGCGTGAAATGATTTCAAGTATGAAATTTACTTAGATAAATTTGCTATATGCAAAGAAAAATGACCGAAATCTGTTGAGAAATATTTAAATGCATTGAGTGCACACACACACACACACACACACACACACAGACATTTTCAGAATTAGAGTTGTGATACAGCAGTCTGTGGATGACCACATATGCCTCCCCCCACCCCCACCTTCCTGGATTGAGCACTGTAGTAAATGTAATTGCCAACATTTATTAGCAAAAATGCAAAGCTTGGTATATTGGGAGATAAGAAATCCCCAAATAAAGTGATAACATCTGTCACCAGTCATCTGGGTTTCGTATGTCGCAAAACAATAGTTTTATTGCCAAGATAATGTTGAATTGTCACAACATTGTCGGATGTCAGAAAAGGCGATGGACAGAAATGAGTGCCCCATCGGGTGGTTCTTGCATCACAACCCAGGGCACATCCTCGGCATTGAGTAGACATTGACATATTGAGATAGCCCACATCCAGGAATTCAAAATCTTTTGCATGAGACAATGATTAAATTGTTTTTGCTTGGTGAGGCGATGGATGAAGTAGGATGTCTGCTGAATGAGATTTCTCCGTGTTTTATGAATTAATACATTTTTTTCTTCTGTGAATAAGTTTTGAGGGAGGAGGAATTTCCCCCACCCCACTGAGATAACAGTGGGAGATAGAAACAGATAAAGGAGAAGAGAGGGGCCGAATAAAAATATGATTAACCATTCCAGAATTAGAAAGGGCAGATTGGAAATACCAAATATGTTGAGAAAATAATAATGAGAATGTATTTTTTATCATGGAATTAATTCTATCGGGAGTCCCGCCCAGTCTCAAACCATCTGGATCTCAATATAAACGAGTACAAATTGAGAATCAATGACTCGGTTTTGCTTGCCCCGGGGTGTCACCAGATCAGGATCGCTCAAAGTGTGTTAAGAACTTGCTGGTCGGAGATGCAGAGTTAAAATTTAGAAGTGTGAAATTACCCCGCTTTGTAACAGAACAAGTTTTTTTTATTTACCAAATTATTATTCTTTTAAAGAAAAATCCAACGGATGGAGTTGTTGAATTATTTTATTGTTTTTTTATAGTTCTGCTTGAAATGACCCTTCGCTTCACAGTGGTACTAAGTTGCTGACCAGTGCCGGACAGTTGCCCTCTGATCTTTAAATCACAACGTGGGAGAGCAGAGATTGCCTGACAGGACCCTTCGACATCTTTGGGCTTTATCAGTGTTTCAACTTTACATTTTAGTTGTGCCGCAACTGAGTATTATTATTGTTTATGATGTAAACAAGACAATTAATTTAATTATAAAAATTGCATGTAAGTTGGGAACAAAATTTGTAGGGAACTTGTTCTGTTTCACAATGTTTACAAAATACTTTTGTGTAAGTAGAGGAACTTCTCTATTTATATATGTATATCTAATTTTTATTAGTAGTGACTGAACGTTTATTAATGTTGCTATGTGTATCTATCTGTTTGCCAAGTGACATCATATCAATCAGCAGCTAACTTGAAGTATGAGTATTATTTGAAAACATGACAACATTTTTTTCCAAATGACTTCAATTATAAAGTTATAGGAGAGTATGCTGTCATTTTAAAGCATAGGCTCACGTAATTGGGCAGCATTCCTTCTTTTATGCATGTTTGATTAAACAGGAGTGCCAACTTCTGCTTATTCAGCTTTTGATCCGTTTTTTCTAGTCTTCGTACGACGGATTTGATGTTATAATCCAAGGAGTGTAAAAAATCTCCATATTTTGTGCAAACGTTTTCGACTGACATCAGTCGTCGTCAGGTGGTTGCAAAATGAAATAAATTGGTGAATCTATCAAGAGGGCGCTCTTTTAAATTATTTCAAAAGCACTTCAATACACCTTCACCCCCCTCATAATAGGAATGGTTGATGCTTGGTTTATTAATGCGTATAAACAATGCTTCCATTATGAGAGGCAGAAGGCATTCCGAAAATTCGGCCACCATAAGTCAACTACAAATAGATAAAAATTTATAGAGGCAAGGAATGATTGCAAAGTAATGATAGATGAAGTAAAGAGAAGGTATACAGAGATAACCAAAAAATGCATGCAGTCACAGAAATTAGGTACTCATGATTTCTGGAAAATCTACAATAGTGTGATGAACAATGGACAATCGACAATTTCCTCACTATCAAATCACAACGATGTTGTTTGCATGGCAACTGATAAGGCTGAACTACTTGCCCAGCATTTTGCCGTAAACTCCACTTTGGACTCAGCAAACCATCCCCTCCCTAAATTCCCATTGCGGACTGAAGCTACACTTGAGAACCTGGTCATCACCCCATCTCAAGTCAGAGACATCATAAAAACCTTGACACCTCCAAAGCCTGTGGGTCTGATCTTATACATGTAATAGTAATAAGGAACTTCTCTGCTGAGTTGGCCCCAGTCCTCTCCAAACAATACAACAAATGCCTTGCTGAATCTTGTTTCCCAGATAGTTGGAAAATTGCCTCTGTGGTAACAGTCTTCAAAAATTCTGGGGATAGAACTGATCCTCTAAGCTACCGACCAATCAGTCTACTCTCGATCTTTGCTAAAATCTTTGAATCATTAATCAATCTAGCGATAGTCCGGCATTTAATGCTAAACTTCTTTCTGATCATCAATACGGATTTAGACAAGCACGATCTACTGCAGGTATCCTAACCGTCATCTCTGAACGCATATACCATACACTGGACAAGGCATGTGAAGCTATGGCGGTAGCGCTCGATATATTCAAGGCCGTTGACAAGATCTGGCATGAAGGACTTCTCCTAAAACTGCACTCATATGGTATCACTGGACAAATATTTAATGTAATTAAATCCTTCCTAACAAAATGAAAGATCCAGGTTGTCCTCGATGGCTGTTCTTCTAAGCTACATTACATAAATGCTGGTGTACCCCAGAGATCCATCCTTGGACCTCTACTGTTCCTGATTTTCATAAATGACCTCTCTGATCTCATTGAGACTGAGATAGGAATATTTGCTGACAATACCATGCTCTACTCTCGTCATGTGGGCAAAACCAATGTGCACATATCTGAGGCAATGGCTGAATCCTTAGAAAATGACTTCCAGTCTGTAGTGGATTGGGGTAAAAAATGGATGGTAACTTTTAATGCCGCAAAGACAAAGCTACTTTCCTTCAATAACTACAAGAAACCTCTTAAACCACCGACTGTCATGGCAAACAACACCCTACCTGAGAGTTCACCATTCAAACTCTTCGGCCTAACTTTCACGGATAACATGAATTAGAATAAATATATTGAAGACATTGCCAGGGCTGCTGCACAAAAGGTGGGCTCTCTCTACCGTGCCAGTAAACTTCTCACACCTGACATTATCCTATATCCACATCTGGGCTGGGGCATCATCCACTAGTCTCTCTCTCTCTTAGATAAAGTCCAAAAAAGAGTTGCCAACTTGATAGGTCCCTCACTATCCACCAAGCTCCAGCCTCTGTCCCATCGCCGCAATGTTGCTTCCTTGTGCCTGTTTTACAAGTACTTCAATGGATTGTGCTCTGATGAGCTTGCTGCTCTGGTACCCCCATGACGTAAATTCACTAGACCAACCCGACAATCTGCCAAATCCCATCCATTCACTGTGGAGGTCCCCAGATGCTGAAGAACTTTCTACTCCAAAAGCTTCTTTCCTCGTGCTGCTGGACTCTGGAACTCCCTCCCTGCTCCCTGTTTTCCTGACGGTACTGACATGCAGAAATTTAAAACTAATGTAAACAGACATCTCGCTGTGCAGCTCCCAATTTAGGTTGGTATTTGAAACCAATGGTACCGATGTTGTTCTGATCTTCTGTAATACAAAAATTAATAAATAAGAATATATATATATATATATATATATATATATATAAATATATATATATGTGTGCGTGCATGCACGGCTTTTCTTTTCATGTAAATATGTATAATGCATTCGTCTATCTTTGAACGGTTTTTGCATGAAAAGAAAAAGGGAAAACTGAGTGCACATGTTCACGCATGCATGGAATGAAATGTAGACAGGTTTACCCTCTTGAGTTCTCTTTTAGTCACGATTCAAGGCCAAACATGTTGCTTTGTCTATTTATTCAACCCTAACCAGTATTTCAGCTTTTGGAGCGTGTCCATTGTTCGGGGTTTTGTTAAACGAAAAAAAAAGTCAGGAAAACAAGAAATAAACAAAGAATAAAACACATTCTAGGAAGCTATGTTGATGTATAAGCAACATAATGTAATTTGACACATTTTAATATAATCTAATATATATACTATCAGGAGCTGTGCCCAGGAAAACTGAGGAATTCAAGATTATTATTAATTTCTAACAGGTTAATAGCTGGATTTTTAGCTTGGGAGTATTTGTACTCTTAGTATTTTTGTTTAGCATTTTTTTGTAAACTATGCTGTTTTTTATTATTATTTTTACCAAAGTATTATTTTTTTAATAAGGAAATTGAATACATCTTTGAGGCATGCATGAAAATGTATTTAAGTTAAATATTTTTGAAAATCGCGCAATTTAAATAAAAAGATCATTCATTTAATTTTTTTTTTTTTGCAAGCTTTCGTTTGTCAGGCGAGGCTGTTTTATAGTTTTTTCCCCCCTTTTTTCTTCCTCATTTTTATGGTATTAACCCTGAGGTGTCAAATCACAATAGAAGTAGAAGAGCACGTCAAGTTCTAAAAGACGTTAGGATAAGTAGAAGTCCAGTCGATGTTATGCACAGATTGGTGCTTTTTGGATAAGGAAATTGACAACATCTTTGAGGCAGGCATGAAAATGTATTTAAGTGAAATATTTTTGAAAATCAACAATCGTGCAATTTAAATGAAAAAATAATTTATTTAATTTTTTGTTTTTTTTTGCAAGCTTTCGTTGTAGAACAACTTTGTCATGCGAGGCTGTCTTATAGTTTTTTCCCCCCCTTTTTCCCCCCCTTCCTCATTTTGATGGTATTAACCCGAGGTGTCGAATCACGATAGAAGGGTTAATAAAAAAAACTATAACACAGCTTCGCCTGACAAAGTTGTTCTACACTGAAAGCTTGAAAAAAAAAAATTAAATAAATGATTTTTTCATTTAAATTGCACGATGTGTTGATTTTCAAAAATATTTCACTTATTATTTTTTTATTTTTTTAAATAGGTAGTATTTGATCATTACAAAAATATAAACACTTTTATCACAGTAATGTTGTTGTAATCTCTATTTATAAAATTATTGGATATAAATAGCTTCCAAAAACTGTCAATCTTTTAATACACGAGAATTTTAAATGCTTCCAAGGGAAACTACTCTTTGAGAAAAAATCTTTATTTCTTCCTTTTAATTATAATGCACGAAGGAAAGAAGTAACACTCGAAATATTTTCTTACTCTAAATAAGCATTTTCAGAAAGAAATTGCCATGAAATCAAAATATACTCCTGCAAATAACAGTGGAGGGGGAGAAACGAAAAGAACGGCGAGTTCGAATCAATGACTTTGATTAATTCACTAGAAACTTTTATATATTAATCCACGTGTGCTTGTTGTGATTTAACAAAAATTAAATGTTTCTCGGTTAAGAGGTGAATTTTTATATATTATAGATACTAATGTCATTTTTAATATTTCAGACCTCTGCCCTCTTTGACAAAATGTATTTTTGATAAAAATGAATGAATGAACATGAAACTTTTAAAAATAAGTGGAGATAAGATACATCTAAGCGACTAAGAATTCTTTTTTTCTTTCCACAACGAAAAAGAAAAAAAGACTTTTAAATGTACCTGCTGTCCAGTTATCCATACACGTTTCATACTCAGCTAAATAAAACTATATTAACGCCATTCAATGTTTTAATGTTTATATAAAGTTTATTTATAAAGCTCTTGGTATTGAGAACTTTAAAAAAATATTGATTTTAAGTTCATTTTATCAATATACTTGAACTTGCTTAATTCATATATATATATATATTGACTTGAGAAGCGTTGAAACGTAAATTAAATTAATTAAAAAGAAGGAAATTTCCACTAAATGCTTTATTGTGCACATCTCTAAGTCGTTTTGGATGAGACACTGCACATGATGTCAACATGATGGCAAACAAATGTCTCAAATTGTCTGCAGATTCAGATATAGATGCTTTCTGTAATGTAGCATCCCAGTGGTTATCATCCTCAAATAGTCCATGTGCACTACATGCATCCCTGAATGTAGTCATAACTTGACAATTAATCATTTTTAGGTCATTAAAGCTGTGTGGACCTCTAACATGGTGTAGAAGCAGTCTCAAACAGAAGCATTCAAATTGATTTGGATGCCCAAAACTTGTTTTTTTAACGCCCGGGTAGCCTGGAACCGGCTTACCCTGTAATCGTCGCTTGAATATCTTAGTATTAGTGTCACAGGTATAATAAAGTGGAACTTCAGAGTACAAAAGTGTACGTGCAAAAAAATCTGTTCAACACAATTTGAAGAAAGCCGTTAGAGTGGTTGCATGTGGACTTGCAACTCTATCTGCTGCAGTACTTTCAGTAAAGTATATCCGCTGTCCACTTTATAGATGGACTGACAGGTGAATAACTTGGAGATGATGTACATGTATGTGAAAGTTAAGTATTCTCCAAATGGCTTCATTGGTTGATATGTAACGTCCAGTTTCGTGAGCATTACTTTCAATTGTGAAGATAGCTTGATCACTACCTTTATTTACATATTTACAAATGTATTTAATTGATTTCACGCTGTTGCAATATTCAACATTGATATGGGCATAAAAAATCTTACAAAATAGTTTATTATGTGGTACAACCCATCGGTTGTCTACAGGAACTGTTATGTTGCCATTAGGATAACTGTCGTTTCAAAACCTACAGCTACAGGGGATAGTCGTCGATATTGTGGGTAGTTATTTGTATACAACTGGGTTTCATTCAAGAAGTGTCTGGGATATCTCTTATTGCAGTGTCCATCTTTGAGACATGGTGAACATCTGCTTATATTTCCACATGGTCCATGAATCATGTGGTGCCTAATGATATCATGTAAAACAGGATATGACACTGGATCTGGAATTTCCGCACCGATAAGTCAGAGGATCTTAACTTTTGTTCAAGCCAAACCAGACAATGAGCATGTGGCAATCCTCTTTTCTGCCACTCAACAGTGTACATGTATGCTACTACCACTCTGAAAATGTTTCCTTTCGTTAAGAGTTGGATAAGGATAACTAGCTTCAGATGAAAAACTTGGTATAAGTTCATGACGATCGTGAGGTTGTTGATTCGAAAGGAGTTCATTCACAATCTCAGGCTATTTTGGATTGCAGGTAAAAGTTATAAAAACAATCTGCAGTTCCATGTTTTCTCACAATACACCATCGCATCTCAAGTGCGTTCATGTATGGTAGGATTATCAGTTGGCCAACACTTTCAGTATTGCCATCAATTATAGTCACGTAAGATGTAAAAAACATGAAATCAATTTTGATCTGATCCATATATTGTGTTAAAAGTACAAAGGAAATATTTAAAAAAAAAGAATGTATTTAATTTAATTATTGGACAATATATCTAATTAATATTAATGTAGCAAATAGAGGCGGTAAATAATTACTTTTTTATTCACCTAAATTATATTTTAGAAAAGTTAAGTGTATATCGTATGCAGTTTTTATATAGACATATGTATATGGTATATCAGTATGTGAGAGTATAAGTAGTGCAAGCATTTACACATGTATGTATATATGTGAGTAGGTATGGATGGAGGTACATTCTACGGTGATGCATATACATGAGTGTAAGCCTGCACACGTGTTTATAACAAGTTAATTCAAAAACTGTTAGAATAATGAAAAAAGAAGCACATATATATATATATATATTGTAATATATTATGCTGAACTAATCAGTGGAAAAGAAAATGTATCCATGTGCTGTATGTATGTGTGTGTATGTATGTTAATGTGTGAGTGGATGTGTATTTTTTAATGTATATGTATGTATGCATCTATCTATATATGTGTGTGCATGTGTGTATGGATATATATATATATATGTGTGTATAAATATGTATATCCGTGCATGGATATATGCATATATATTTGTGTTTTTATTTTTATGTATGTTTATGTATACTTGTGTATCTATAGATTTGTGTGCATTTGTGTATTTTATATGAAGATCAGATATTTATGCTTAAAAATGTATGTACATAGATTAAAACTTTGACGTGTTAAATAGAGAAGAAAGGAATCCAAGCTAAGTTGGTAATAAAAAAAATAAAAAAGAAAGAAATAGAAGGAACGGTAGGTAATAAAAATGATAAAAAAGAAACTAATTGAAAGAGTTAACAAGTAAAAAATGTAATCCAATACTGAGCTTGACCGGTGAAAATTATAAACATATCACATCCCCCAAAAAGATTTACTTAATGGGAAAGTTTTCCAAATTCATCTCACTTCCTTGTCTTCTTTGGTCTGAAGAGTTTAACTCTCTGTGAAGAGTACAACCGAAACATGTATGCACATATGTAACCAATAATGTTTGTATAAATAAAATGTTATACTATATATATATATATATATATATACTAGCAGGACCCGCACGGGAGAGATATAAATTAAATTTTAAAATAGAAGTATTAGAGTATAAATTCGTACAAAAAAAGAAGTTGAGAAGAATGTGTATGCATGTTTTTAATCTAACAAAATAGATTTCTCTATGTTTCGGTGCTCCCCGCCCCCCACGATTGTAAGTAGTGAGTTCTTTGTAAAAAGGAAAACAATGAAAAATATGTTATGAAAAATAATGAACGTGATCTAAGAATATGAGTGAAGCTTTTAAAAGTCAGTCTAGTTTGTGCACTCTTTGATGTCATCCATAAGGACAGCCCCACGATCTGAAAATGAGTTGGTGACCCAAACAACCCCTGAGTTCCCTAATAATATGCAGTAAGCAAATGATTATTTCGTATTGCCCATTAAAGAAAATGTGGAAATCTTTTTTTTGGAGGGGGGGGGGGGGAGTTTAATATATATAAAAAAATCAAAAACCGGTTTTCTTGTGTGAATATCCAATTTCTTTTGTGAGTAAAAGAAAAAAAAAGGAAACTGAGTTTCCATACCAAAAAGGTATTGTAAAAATTTTTTTTTGAAAGTTGAAGAATGAAACATGTATTTTGTTTTTGAAATAATAATGACTATGATTATTATTATATTATGTTTATATGTAATGTTACATAATTTGAGAGTGTAAGTTAACCCTGTGATGCAAATAACCCCTAAATTCCGTAATAATGTTGAATAAACCATTGGTAATTTCGTATGTGGCAAGAAATAAAAAGGTAGAAATCGTTTTTAACTTTGATTTTGTAGGTTGGAGGCGGGCTTTCGTTAGAAGAACGAAGACCGTTTTTGCAGTGTTTTTCGTTTTTTTTTGTTTGAGTTAAAAAATTTATAAAATTACTGAATAAGCTTGAAGAAAATGTTATTTAAAGAAATCTATTTTTAATGTTGACAAATGAAACGTGTATTAGTTGGTTTAAATAAAAACATTACTAGGATTCTTATGTAATGTTTATTTTTAATATGATAAAATTGACGGTGGTATCGGATAAGTTGCTTTCAGATACCTCACTGAAGGAACGCACTTGTATCCCAATTGATAATCTAATGGAGATGTTGATCTTCTGTGCAGAAACCACATACTTCGCGATGGGATCTGATATATACCGACAGGAAGAAGGTCTAGCTATGGGATCACCATTGTCCCCAGTACTGGCCAATGTATACATGTAATACTTTGAGGAAATGGTGTTAGGATCAACACCACTAAAGCCAACAATGTGGCTACGATATGTGGATGACATATTCATACTCTGACCTCATTGGAAAGATGTTCAAACATTACTGGACCATGTGAACTCTATCCGTCCATCTATACAGTTCACGATGGAAAAAGAATATAATAACAGATTATCCTTCCTAGATGGCACTGATCAGAGGTTTAGGTCATCTATATATCGAAAGCCAACTTTCACTGGACAGTATCTAAATTTCAACTCCCACCATCCATATAACATAAAGAAAGGAATCGTCCGCTGCCTACAACATCGAGCAAAGACAATATGTAGTAACAGCATCACATTTCAAGAGGAGATGGACAGCTTGAGAGAAACCGTCAACCGAAACAACTATCCCGAGAGCATGACATCAGCTCCAAGAAATCAAGACCAAACACCAATGGACACCACCTGAAAACTCACCACAGTTTGTATACCATATCAAAAGAATATGTAATCCATATGACATCAGGGCAGTATTCAGGAGCAACTCAACTCTCCAAACGCATCTTGTGAGAGTTAAACCTCCTACGGAAAAATGCATGACAAAGAACTGCGTGTATGCGATTCCCTGTAAGTGTGGGAAAATATACAAAGGTGAGACATGTCATCCACTAAAAGTAAGACTAGAAGAACACTGGAAAGCCATAATACGTGGAGATATAGAAAAATTGGGTATGGCTGACCACATATGGTGGGAAAAGGGAAATGTTTCTACCCTTATGGGACGAAGTAAACATTATGGATAGAGAAGAATGTTGGGCAACAATGACTTACTAAGCAGACCTAGTATAGAATTTAATATGGGAACCATTAATTATAAATAATACATAAGGTTATAATATATATATATATATATATATATATATATATATATATATAAATATTATAACACACACAGTGATATGTAGTAATAAAAGTACCGATATATAGTGATAAGTAGTAAGACTACACATAGAAAAACAGAAATTTCATACTAGAAATGTCCGCAAGGACCCGTGGCTCAGTGGATAGAGTACTAAATTAAATTCAGTTCTAAGTGATATTCATCTGAAGGTTAAAGGTTCAATCCTCAAAGAATTGCGAATTACTGAAGATTTCAGTCATGGCTAACGGACCGAGAGCATGCTACCCCGTTGATTAAATAAAGGGTTCCGTTCGAAAAAATGTATGACTAAAAACTGTGTGTATGTGATCCCATGTAAGTGTGGGAAAGGTGAGACATGTCGTCCACTAAAAGTAAGACTAGAAGAACACCAGAAAACCGTAATACGTGGAGATATCGAAAAATCGGGTATGGCTGACCACATATGGTGGGAAAAGGGAAACTATCTACCCATATGGGATGAAGTAAACATTATAGATAGAGAAGAACGATGGAGAGTAAGACGACTCAAAGAAGCAGTGCATATGTTAGGCGATAATGACTTACTAAGTAGACCTAGTATAGAATTTAATACAATATGGGAACCATCTCAATATCATCTCATCTCATCTCAATCTCTCATCTCATCTCATCTCAATATATATAAGGCAAAAATCTGTGATATGTATGTAACGCTAAGGCTTTTAAAATACTAAACAAACACCTCCGAATTAGGTATTATTTTAACCGGCATAACCTCGAGAAAATAATATCGAAAATTTTTTTTTAAAAATTCATTTTTAAAGGGTCAAATAGCCATTTTTTCGTTTAATGTGATCACGATTTTTAATGTTATCTTGTGCACATGACGTCACATAGATAGGTACATGACGTCATAGTGATAGGTTCGGATACTATTTTATGCTATCGTCACGTTATTATTGTTCTTTTTGCATTTTTCTTCGGACTATTGCCCTGATAAAAGGGAGGGGAATAAGCGAGAGTTATTTTAGTATAGCTCTAGAGGCCTCCTTATATTTGGCGGTTGAAAATGAGGAAAATATCATGATGGTATTGAAAATAATGAAGAATACCATGAGAGGATTGAAAATGATGAAGAATACCATGTGAGGATTGAAAATGATTAATAATATCATAAGGAGATTAAAAATGAAGAAGAATATGATGAAGTGATTGAAAATGATGAATAATAGGGTGAGAGGATTGAAAATGATGAAGAATATCATGAGTGGATTGAAAATGATAAAGAATATCATGTGAGGATTGTAAATAATGAAGAATATCATGAGAGGATTGAAAATGATGAAGAATACCATGAGAGGATTGAAAATGATGAAGAATATCATGAAAGGATTGAAAATGATTAATAATATCATGAGAGGATTGAAAATGATGAAGAATATCATGAGAGTATTGAAAATGATGAAGAATAAAATGATGGGATTGAAAATGATGAAGAATATCATGAGCGGGTTGAAAATGATGAAGAATACGATAAGAGGATTGAAAATGCTGAAGAATATAATGAGGGGATTGAAAATGATGAAGAATATCACGAGAGGATTGAAAATGATGAACATCATGAGAGGATTGAAAATGATGAAGACCATCATGAGAGGATTGAAAATGATTAAGAACATCATGAGAGGATTGAAAATGATTAAGAACATCATGAGGGGTTGAAAATGATGAAAAATACAATGAGAGGATTGATAATGCTGAAGAATACCATGAGAGGATTGAAAATGATGTAGAATATCATGAGAGGATTGAAAATGCTGAATAATACCATGAGGGGATTGAAAATGATGAAGAACATCATGAAAGGATTGAAAATGATGAAGAATATTATGAGAGGATTGAAAATGATGAAGCGCATTCTAAATACATACCTATCACCGGCCCGGTGCACATGCTGTATACGTACTTATTGCCGTCCATGTGCACATGCTATATACGTACCTATCGACGACCCAGTGTGTATACTACATATGTACATATCGCTGCCTCAGTGCGAATACTAAATATGTACATATCACCGCCCCGGTGCGAATGCTAAATACGTACCTATCGCCACCCCGGTGTGAATGCTAAATACGTACCTATCGGCACCCCTATGCACTACTATATACGTACCTATTGCCACTCCAGTGCACATACTATGTATATACCTATCGCTGGCCCGGTGCGCATACTATATTCGTACCTATCGCCGCCCTAGTGCGCATACTATATTTTTTTGGCACCACCCAAGAAAACTTTTTTTTTCATCCTCCCACATACTTAGAAATATTTTTAATTTAAAAGAAAAAAAACAATTTAACCCCCCCTCAAAAGAAAATTTTTTTTTTTACCCTTCCCCATACATAGAAATATTTTCAGTTAAAGGGCGACGATAGGTACTTATATAGTATCTGCACCGGGGTTGCGAAAGGTATGTATATATTATGTGCACTGGGGCGGCGATAGGTACGTATATAGTATGCGCACCGGGGTGGTAATAGATACGTATATAGCATGAACACCGGGCGGAGATAAGTACCTATATAGAAGGCGCAGACAGAGGTGGTACTTTTTATAGAAATAAGTCATACTATTGCCCTGGGAAACGTACGATGAAATGGTGGGGAAGAAAAAGCTTTCGCAAAAGGCAAAATTAGAAAGTAGCGGTGAAATGGGGCGACCAGGGAAGAGAAAAGTAGAAAGATAAAGAGACGGCTAAAGAGAGAGGGACAGAAATAGAAGTTTTAATATAAAGATGTGACACACGCGATTTTTCTTCAATTATATGTTTTTATGATCTCGAGCAACGCCGGGTAGCCCCGCTAGTTAATTATAAATAATAGATAAGGTTATAATATATATACATATATATACACAGTGATATCTTCTATATAAAATTGAATGTCTGTATGTTTGTGTGTGTGTGTGTGTGCCCTATAGAAAAAAATGTTAGAGAATATAGATACAATATAAAAGTGTATTCTAATGTAAAATTCACAGAGTAAGTTGATGGTCGTATTCCCGAATCTATAAACCCACGCCTTAGGGGTCCATGGGGCAGATTTCATCAGGGGGGGGGGGAGTCCTTTTCAGTTATATTTCAATGTTAATTAGTACTAATTTGGAAATTATCTAATGTTCTGTCAGCTAATCCGATAAAAATGCTGAAAACATCCCATAATCCCTTGCCGGATGTATCCGGTCTTGCCCTAAATTGTGTCCGGTTGTATCAGGTCATCCCATAACTTCTGTCCGGATAAATCAATAACATCATAGGAAGGCTACGTTAAGAGTGTGTAGTGAAACAAGGGTTGCTCAATCAATCCGCACCTGTCCCATAATCCCTTGCCGGATGTACCCGGTCTTGCCCTAAATTGTGTCCGGTTGTATCAGGTCATCCCATAACTTCTGTCTGGATAAATCAATGACATCATAGGAAGGCTACGTTAAGAGTGTGTAGTGAAACAAGGGTTGCTCAATCACATCCGCACCTGGCCACCGGTAAGAGTTATTTCAGTAGTGCTCAGGAGGCCTCCTTGATTTTCAAACGAATGTTGGTGCCTTCTTAAGTATAACGGTCCCTAGAAATATTGGTGCTTCTTAAGTATAACGGTCCCAAGAAATATTGGTGTTTCGGGCCAAATTTTTTTTTTTTTCCGTGAACTTAAAATATTTCTCAGGGTTGTGGTAGAGCAAAAAAAATGTTGGCGGGTGAGATTAGGGGGTCGAGGAAAATTTTAGGGGTCAGGCCAAATTTTTTTTTTTTTAATTTTTTTAACTTAAAATATTTCTCAGAGTTGTGGGAGATTGGAAAAAAAGTTGGGGGTGGGGCTGGAGAGATTAGGGGGTCGGGGAAAATTTTAGGGGTCGGGCCAATTTTTATTTTATTTTTTAACTTAAAATATTTCTCAGGGTTGTGGGAGAGTGAAAAAAATGTTGGGCAGGGACTGCAAGGATTAGGGGGTCGGGTAAAATTTTAGGGGTCAGGACAAATTTTTTTTTAACTTAAAATATTTCTCAGGGTTGTGGGAGAGTGAAAAACATGTTGGGAGGGGGGCTGGAGAGATTAGGGGGTCAGGGAAAATTTTAGGGGTCAGGCCAAATCTTTTAGGGGTCAGACCAATTTTTTTTTTTTTACATTTTTTTGAACTTAAAATATTTCTCAAGGTTGGGGAGAGTGAAAAATTAGTTGAGAGGGGGGGCTGGAGAGATTGAGGGGTCGGGGAAAATTTTAGGGGTCAGGCCAAATTTTTGTTGTTGTTTTTAACTCAAAATATTTCTCAGGGTTGGGGGAGAGTGAAAAATTAGTTGGGATGGGGGGCTGGAGAGATTGAGGGGTCTGGGAAACTTTATGGGGTCGGGCCAAATCTTTTAGGGGTCAGGCCAAATTCTTTCTTCTTTTTTTTGAACTTAAAATATTTCTCAGGGTTGGGGGAGAGTGAAAAACAAGTTAAGGGGGGGGGGGGGCTGGAAAGATTGAGGAGTCGGGGGAAATTTTAGGGGTCGGGCCGAACTTTTTAGGGGTCAGGCCAAATTCTTTCTTCTTTTTTTTGAACTCAAAATATTTCTCAGGGTTGGGGGAGAGTGAAAAACAAGTTAGGGGGGGCTGGAAAGATTGAGGGGTCGGGGAAAATTTTAGGGGTCCGGCCGAACTTTTAAGGGGTCGGCCCAAATTAGTTGGGAGGGATGGCTGGAGAGATTGAGGGGTCGGGAAAAAAGTGCATTTATATGTAAAATTCACAGAGTAAGGTGATGGGAGTATTCCCGAATCTATAAACTAACCCCTTAGGGGTCCATGGGGCAGTTTTCATCGGGGGGGGGGGGACTGTTTTCAGTTATTTTTCATGATAATTTATAGTAATTTTAAAATCTTGAGTCATATTTTAATTTAATTACCTAATAATTTGAAATAACTTTTAATTTTATTTAACGTTTCTTAGTGCCAGGGACGCGCCTCTAAATTTTTAGTTCTTTGGTATTGTTTTTTAAATAAGCGACAAACGCTAATCAAAGTATTGCTACTATTTTACGAAAGCAAATTATAGGAAATTACAACATACCCGCCAGCGATTAAGTCATTGCATTCAAATTCGATTTTAAAGTCTTGAAAAAATAAAATATAATTTTATTTCGGGATCAAAAATAGAATGTAAGAATAATTAATAACTTTCATCCAAAATGTTTGTTTACATAGTATATTCCTTAAAGAAAATCCAGTTACATAAAATACATATTTATTAAAAAGAATTTACGTGAATTACATTATTATAAGTTTTTAACACATTTAAAACGATAAGAATCATATGGGGAAAAAGGAAAATAGAGGGTTGAAGGAGGGAGGGAAATAATGAGGACCAGGGAAAGAAAGACGGCTAAAGAAAGAAGAGAGATTGAAGTTTTTATATAAAGATGTTACACACACTCTTTAATTTCTACTACTTTGGTTTTTTTTATCGCCCCGGGCAACGCCGGGTAGCCCTGCTAGTGTAGTAATAAAAGTATTGAATATAGTGATAAGTAGTAAGACTACACATAGAAAAAACAGGAATAGGTTTAAGGCTCCCAAAATTCATACTAGAAATGTCCGCAAGTATCCGTGGCTGAGTGGATATAGTACTAAGTTAAATTCAGTTCTAAGTGATAGTCATCTGAAGGTTGCGAATTACTGACGACTTCTCCAAGTCAAGGCTGACAGAACAAGAGCATACTACCCGCGTGGATTAAATAAAGAGTTCCGTTTGAAATTCCGTCCAGATTCCCGAGTTCAACAGAAATATTCTCAAGTTCGAAGAGATACACCTGAAGAAGGCCGGAGGTTACAGCGGCCAACACATTGTGATGATAACAGTCAAGATGAGAAATGTAGTCCAAATAAGCAAAATTATACAAATTATCAATCCTCATCTCAAAAATTCAGAAATATGATAAAATTAAGAAGTGTACTTATTAGAAGTATGTTTGTGTAATTTTGTAATGCAGCACCATGTGTTTGTCTTAACATAATCCGTATAGATATTATGTGTTTGGAATAGCTGAATGATATTCTTATAATCTGTAATTGGTGGTGGTTTTGTTTAACGGTTCTGAATGAGTCTGGCGTGTTTTAAGTGGCGCATAGAGTAGATAATTTGCAGTGAGTAAGTATAGTGGACACTGGCTATGTGGATATTGTATTTAAGAGAGTAAGTCATCTAGGAACAAATATATGTGGACGAAATTATGTGAAAGTTGCTGCAAACACGCTTGAATGAATACAAGTATTGCAGTGGGTATTTTAGTAGTGTATAATGCATGTGGTTATTTTCTTACTCTAGTCAAAGGTACAGAGGAAAAAACAGTCAACATATATATATATATATATATATATATTCTATAATTATATATATTCTATATATAGAATTCACTCATAAACTAATGAATTGATCATTATGAATTATGGAATATATATTCTAGGAAACACGGCGAACGTGGACACATTATTCTTTGCGACCTCCCCACCCCCTAAAAACAACTTTTAAATAAGTGAGATACAAAAGATTTAATAGAGAAAAAAATTGCTCTACATCAAATTTTTAGTTATATTATGTAATTAGATTTTAACTGCAATCGTGCATGCACACATAAGTGTCAATAATATGTATGTGCAGGGTAAACCCCTAAACTAATTAACTCATCAATATGAATTATGGGATATGTATTCTAGGCAACACGGTATGTAATGTGGGCACATTATTCTTCTATTATAACCGGTGGAATTGCACTCTACACCTCTCCTCCCAAAAAGAAAAAAAAAAGAAAGAAAAAACTATTGCTCTATATATTACTTATACTCGTCCTAGGACGGGTATTCTGCTAGTATATATATATATATATATATATATATATATATATATATATAGTCTTGGAAGTTTCTCAACTATATTAAAAAAAAAAAAAACTTAAGTCCCAAGTCGTTCAGTGGAAAATCACTCATGTAAGTCAATTTAACTTTTTCAGTTATTATATTAGTTTGCTTCTAACATTATTTAAGGGATCATCAGTTGTTTACCATGAAAAACTGTTTCGGGAATTTAATATATATTAATATATATTTAATATATATATATATATATATATATATATAGAGAGAGGATGTTATTGATGAATAAAAATCATATCAATAGAACAGGTGTGCTGACTCAAGTGAATCTCCTGTGTAGCTAGGAAAGAGACACCAGACTGATTTAAATTGATATAACTTGGTTAGAAGTTTTATAACAAAAATAACCAGAGTGTAAGGTTTTTAAAAGAGGATGGTTCATTACAACGTATATCTTGTAAAAACCAATAGCACGACCGATAATTTAATAGGATTAACCTAATACACTCGAATACAGTCCACCAGACATACTACTGTTCATAGTATATATACACTACAGACTAGTACACTTATTAGCCTTGAGAGGAGTAAAGTATCCCATCACAATACATCCCCCCAAAGCTGAAAATCTCCCTTGAATTTTCTGCTTCTAATATTTCTTCCTTTTAGGAACCGGGCTGAAGTGCTCCACTGGTTTTCTTTCACGTGTGCTCTTTCTTTTATTCCGAACTAATGGAATTGGATCCTTTCCAGTTTGGGGTGAAGACAAATTTTGTTCAGTTCATAAGGTTGGTCCAGTAGATGTATACATAGGTTCGTGTACAATATTGGGTAGTGGCATGTCAAAAGCATCACATAGAATCTCCATTGGGACTTCTTCCTCGCTTTTTTTCATTATTTTCAGCATATCGTGGTCTAATTTGGTTAATGTGTCTTTTACACACAAATTTTTTACTTTTTATGGTGCAGACCACTTTGCCAATCATTTTCTGAATTATACCATCCATTCAATAACTTTTTCCACCTGGGAAATTTTGAAATATACTTTATCTCCTGGGGAGAATCTTATTATGTTTACATCTTCTTCCTTTTTAGCAACCTTTTTCTTCGGATATGGTATCAATCTATCGAAAATTGATTGTATTTTCCTTGCTAACATAAGTTCTGCAGGGGACAACTTTGAGTCGTTGTTTCCATTAGAAGTCACCATATAAATTTCTAAAAAATTCTGGATAGTTTTTTCTTCCGTGTCCATATATTTATTTTTTTGTAAGGCACGCTTAAATGTGTCAACAAATTTTTCAGCTTGACCGTTCGATCTAGGATAATATACTGGTGTAGTAATGTGTTCAATGTCCAAGGAAGTACAAAACTCTTTAAATTCTTTTCCTGTGAACGTCGTACCCTTGTCGCTGACCAGTGTCCAGGGAACCCTGAAACGACTGAAAATTTCATCTAATGCACTGATGATGTCCCAAGATGTAGGATGCTTGCACATGAATACCTCAAGCCATTTCGAAAAAGAGTCCACTAAGATCAAGTAATAATATCCATTAATCAGTCCAGCATAGTCTATATGTAGACGTGTGCCCACGGCAAATCCGTTTTTGGTCAAGGATTTGTTTTGACCAAAGGCGCCCTTACAGCCAATTGACAACCTCGGCATAGTTTTACAAAACTTTCCATTTCTTTGTCCATTCCTGTCCAGTATACGTAGCATCGCATGAGTAATTTACTCCGGGACATGCCAGGATGACCAGTATGAAATTCTTTCAGCATAACTTTACGTAGAGATTGAAATATTACAATTTTATCTGCGTACATTAAAGTGTTGTTGCATATTGAGAATTGTGAAATTTGGGTTCCCTTTTCTTTCTTTCGTTCAATCTCGCCTGGTTCTTTATTTTTAATATAAAATCATCTTTTTTGGCTTTCTTTTTTTATTTATTCCAATGTTACAGGTAATTCTTTGATAGTGTTTAACAACAGACCTGAGATTTCTTTTTCCTCTTTTAGTGCTGCTATAACCGTCTCTTCTAAAAGTTCTTCATTTTTGGGGATTCATTTTGACAGTCCATTTGCATGCCAATGTTTTTTTCATCCTAAAATGATAGTTCAGTAGGGTTACACCCCATCGCTGTAAACGATTAGCAGTGTGGGTAGGAATGCCTTTTTTTGATCCAAATATAGTTACTAACGGTTTATTGTCTGTTTGAAGTATAAATGATCTACCATGTAAAAAGCGATGGTATTTTAACTCCGAACACAATCGATAATGCCTCTTTCTCAATCTGACTATAATTTTCCTCAGCCGTTAGAAAAGTCCTTGCAGCGTGCACGATCGGTTTAGTAGTGCCATCTTCATATTTGTGTAGCAGTGCAGCACCCACTCCATATTCACTAGCATCAGTCGCAAGGATGATTTCTTTCACAGGATCATAATGAGCTAAGGCTAGATTTGAGAGTAGACTTCTTTTTATTTTCTGGAAAGCCGTCTCGCAATCTTTTGACCACATCCAATTTTGTCTTTCCTTAATAATTCATTAAGAGGGGGGGGCTCTTAAATCGTACATTTTTGGAATGTAGATCGCATAATATTGGGCCAACTCAAGAAACGATTGTAGTTTTGCAACTGTGTCGGGTGCAGGCATATTTTTAATTGCATTGGTCCTCTATGGGTCTGGTAATTATGATCCTACAGGCTATCGTTTTACCCGGTTGAAAAATCGGCGCACACTCTTATTTTTTTGTTTTTCTTTTTGACGTAGACCGTGGACGACGCCCGATCCACATGGTCTACTATAGATATAACTCCCATTTTTTCTAATCTTTCCAGTTCCTTGTTAATTGTGTCTAAGGAGGAAAAAGGGACGTTTCTCTTTGGTTTAAAAATTGGAGCGACATTTTCTTTAAGTTCAAACTTGACTTCTGTCTTTGTATATAAACCCAAACCCTCAGAGAAAACTTTGGGATATTCTTCTTTCAATTCATTCATTTTTCTTTTCTGCACTGTTTATTTTGTTGCAAAAAGAGTTCATTGGGAGTTCAAATAAATTGAAGAGTACTATCCAGTCTATTCCGAAGAGACATGAATCAAATATACTTTTGTTTTTGCAGTTTTGCCGCAGAAAGAAATATCACACTTTAATTCTCCTTTAAAGTTTAATTTTTTTCCTGAAACCCCTTTGGCAATTTTCTTTGTTTCAGATAATTTGGGATTTCCAATTTTTCTCCATGTTTGTTCATCAATAATACTTATGTCTGAGCCAGAATCCAGTAAAAAAGTGATTGTACGACCATTTATACGTATATCTACATATTTTTGATTTTCACTTTTCTGGATTTCTTTTTCTGACAACACGTTTACTTTTTCAAAATTCTTTTTCTTATTCTTGCGGCAAACAAACCATTTATGACCCTTAATTCTGCAAGATTCACAGAATTTGTTCTTATACCAACATCCAGCTTTAGTATGCTTAGTATTTCTGCACGTCTCACATTTTCCTGTCTTTTTGAATTTAGGAGTTTTTTGTTTTTTTATGCGTTGTACTTTGGCAACACTTTTTTTCCTCAATTTGGGTATTATCCCTTTTAACATTAATGAGACGCTGACATTCTTCCATCATTCTTTGTAACGTGATTTTTGTGTCTTGCTCCACCATTGTTAAGATTCTAGACCTCATTTCTTTGTACTTAGGGGTTGTTAGTCTTTGAACAAAGATTAGGCATTTAAATAAATCTTTGGGGATTTCATCTATCTTAAATTGCTCAACCAAAAAGTTCACTGTTCCTGCATATGCCAACAAATCCTCGTTATTCGTTTTCATGATGTTTAAACATTTGTATCGCGTGTGGAATAGACTATTTCTTCTATCGAATATCTTCAACAGTATATTAATAGTTTTCTGGGAAATATCAAATTCGTATATTTGGTATTCTCCTGTTCCTAGTTTCTGTAATAACAGGGTTACCCGTTCTTCATCCAACCAATCTAGGCATTTTTTAGTAAATATTGTTTCAAATCGTCTGAAATATGCTGGAAATGTAACACCATAATCAGGTTCGTATACAAATTCAGATAAAGAATTGCAGAAAAAAAACTGTTTTTTTCTTTCACCGGTGGTCTGTTTCAGATATTTTTTAAAAACTTTTCTGTTGTTGCAACTTTTGATCTTGTTGTCGTTGTTATTGGATGCTAATACACAGAATTTTAGTTATTTCAACGAATTGTTCCATACTAAAAATACTCAGAAGAACTCGACACACAAAATAAATTTTTTTTTTTTTAGAAAAAGTAATAGCAGTGAGTGTACTATTATTAGTTACTAAAAAGTATTGAACTTTTATCTTGTATAGTTCATAATGTTAATGGTCCAAGTTCGCATTTGAATCACGGTCCATCATAGATTTTTTTTTTTTTATCGAACAATAAAAGCATTCTTAATTTTTTAAAAGGTTTTCCTTTTTGACACGCTTTTTTTTAAAGATATCTTTTAGTTGTACTGGAAAAAAATCCACAGTAATCCTTGTTCGTTAGCACACATATACGTTCAAAGATAAAAACTGTTTGTTGGATGCTTCTTTTTTTTTTGTACCTTATAGAGGTAAATCCTTCTTTGTAGTGTGAATTCAGATTAGTGAACCATGTTTGAAGTTGATATCTTTAAATCAATGTCAGTCGGATTCTTTCGTTCACAATTTGACTTGCATGTATTTACTGAATAAAACAAAGCACGTGCATGACTGAATATATCCTAAAATTTGGTTTTGTTTTGAATCCTTGTTTGCCAGTTCATATAGTTGACTTTATCATATCTTTTATGGGTTCGTTTTCGAAATTCTCGCCGCCATAAGTTGGTTAGAAGTTATAATAACAAAAATAACCAGAGTGTAAGGTCTTTAAAAGAGGATGGTTTATTACACGTATATCTTGTAGAAAACAATAGCACCACCGGTAATTTAATAGGATTAACCTAATACCGTCAAATACAGTCCACTATACATACTACTGTTCGTAGTATATATATACTACAGACTAGTACACTTATCAGAGGAGTTAGGTATCTCATCACAACATAAATGAAATGACTTGGACATATGCCCATTGCAGTTGGGCAATGCCCAACTGCAATGTGTGATTGCATCAGAAAATTTGACAAATTGCTAAGTTTATGTATCCATGAAGCACACTGGTGCAAACGACATAATTTTTCTATCAGCCAATGTAAATCGAATGATGGGATTATAACTGAGGATAACAGCCACAGTGTTCAGGATCCTATTGCTGGCGTGGAGAAATTTTAAACCAGACAAGAATTTGGTGGCCCAACGGTGAAATGCATGCATGGGATATAGCATTTCTTGTGTTTACATGGCATCAAGCTACAATCTTTTTAATGCGTAATGTTATCAACAGTCAAAATAAATGTGTTTCAAGAAGACATTATGAAACTGCAAAGATGAACATCTATTGTTTTTGCTTTTTAATACTCTGTCCAGTGGCAAAAGACGCTGGTGGTGCCAGTGGTAGCAGTATTGCCGTAGCCATCGAAACTGTCTTACCACTCTTGATTAGCAGCTTATGAGGACATGGTATCACATGTGCCATCACACATATGTTAATAAATAAAAATTGAGTATACACATAAACTTATGGGATGTCATTGATGCATAATAATATCAATATAACAGATTCTGATTAAAGTGAATCTTAAATTATTTTGAATAGGATTTCTCCGAAATGTGATGATTACATTGTTTCACTAATTTCTTGTTTTTTTATATAATTTGCACAGTCTTGGTATTCTTCATTAAAACTGGAACCATGCTCAACGTTTAAGAGAGAGAAGATCTATATGTTTCTCTATCAGTGAATCCAGAATTCAGTTGCCTTTAAAATTGTGATCTTAACAGTTTGAAAACTGGAGCCCTTTTTTTAAAATTGTTTTGTTTAGTTTATCAACCAATCAATCTTCCAGCTGACAGGAATACTTCAAACGGTCACTGATTTCTCATTACTTCCATTGCATCCACATGCACTTGCGACTCAGTCTGGTAAAAGGCAATCCTAACGGGTGTCTTCATAATGTTAAAGAGTAAGACAATCAATAGTTAATAGACTGTTTGGCTTTGCAATGCCTTCTAAATCCATAAAACTCTTACAAGACCGCCCATTTGTTTGCTGGAGCCACGTTCTATAAAACAAGGAAAGATGTGTTCATCCATCGGAGAATTCTTCTTGAATTTCTTGTAGCATCTTCCCTTACGTTTTTCTAGTGAAAACTCGAAAAACACAACAGGAAGTTTTAGCGTTCACTTTATTCTCGATGATACAAAGTCTTCTCACACTCTTTCAAGTACTGTGGGAAGTTCTGAGCACCCATCCTTAGTCAAAGCCGTGTCGAAGGCACGTCCTTGCTGCCCTGTCCTAAATTCGCTCTGTCATCTTTCTATTTTCTAGCTATTCAAGTTTTACAAGACTGCACAAGTTGCATGCTTGATACGGCACAAAAGACGTTTGACTCTGCATCACTAGTTATCATCAACTCTCAGCTGCATAGAGTAACAATGTATGTGACTTTGTTTAAAAGAGACTCAACCATATGAACATACCGAGAGCCAGCATTACAACCAGAGAAGAAGCAAGACTGTTATTGGATTGTTGGGATGGATTGTTTCAGAAACGCTTTGGAGGCCCCTTTAGTTTTAGTTTTTGTCACCTTAATTAAAATATTGTCGGAAAAATGATATAGCGACAACTTGAGTCGTCATTAGCAATACTGACATTATAAATCATTTTAAAAATCTTATTGTGCCGATGTATAAATATGACCAAGCCTTAAATCATGTTAAACTTATCTTTTGAAAATCTCCATCTTATATAAATAGAGATTTTGTATGTCCATTAATCACAATTTTTTAAAACGTAATAAATACATTGCGGAATTCGTCTCATTTCGAAATATCAGAGATCTAACTTAACTACTTTTAGAAAGCGGATGCATTACTGGAAATTAAAACCGAATCCTTGAGATGTTCAGTCTGACGTTCTACCAACTGAGCTATTTGGACTTTCTTATAAATACAGCTTAAAACATTAACTTAATAAAATAATTATAGCTTTGGTATGATGTCATATTTAATTCTAGTGATATTAAATTTTGAAAACTTGTATTCCTTATAAAATACTAGCAGGGCTACCCATCGTTGCCCGGCGCCCCCCCCCCCATGTTTCCTCCCTCCCTCTCAGCAGCCTAACCCATTTCCTGTCTCTGGACATACACACAGACAACTCTCCTTGAGGAATAAATCAGCATTTTATTTCCAAATTAGTACATTAAGAACATTTAAATGCTCAGGACCATAAAATAAAATAACAAACCAGAAGAGGTTAAAAAGTGTGTGTAACATCTTTATATTAAAACTTTTCGCTACCCCTCTCAATCCGTCTCTCCATCTTTCTCTCTTCCCCGTTTTTCCACTTCCCTTCTAGCAAGGCTACCCAGCGTTGCCCGTGGCCATAAAAAAAAACCAGAATAGAAGAGGTTAAAAAGTGTATGTAACATGTTATATAAAAAATTTTGGTAAGTTCCTTAAAAAGATAGAACGGCCCGGAAATTGGGAACATAGTACGTTTGATATATATATATATATATATATATATATATATATATATATATATATACAACTGATCCCCCACTAAATTCTAAAATATTTGTTTTTCTTTATCTCCGTTTTCCACAGTGTTAACATGCAATTGCCTAAAAAAAGCAGAATGTCATTTTTTCAGGGGGGGGGGGGGATATAAAAGGGTATTAATCTGCAAATGTACCCATATGTAATTTTTAAAAATCTTATACATCTTTTTAACTATACGTCCCTTCTTTTATTTTAAGCAATTGATTTTAGTTGTGTTTACTTTTCCCGTGAAAATTGAATAAAAAAACTATTAAATTATATAACTAATTAAATACCTTATTTTTATGGTATAAATAAAAATATTAAAAGTTTAGATATTATTGTAGATGAACACCCATCTCCCGATAAAATGGGATTCTACTTTTTTAGGCGATTACGTGTGAATACCCTAAAAAACTGTCGAAAAGAAAAACAACAAAAAACTTTTTAGAATTTAGCCTGGTGGATTAGTTTCGCAAATAAATTTAACATAAAATGATCCTCCATTTTCGAGCCATTCTATTATTATTCTATTATTATGGAAGTTAACCATTTTTTTGCCATTAGAGATGAATTCTGTACGTTATTGTTTTGGGGCTGTTGCGTGTGATTTTACAATCTTCCTGTCGAACTTGGGATTAGTGCTAAAATATATTAGTTAACTGCCCTTATAATTTAGAACAACCCTAAAAAGAAGAATCTCATTGTTTAGGGGGGGGGGGTGTAATTTAGCTGAGTGTTTTAATCTACACATTTACCAAAGTTTGTTGCTAAAATTTTGGAATTCTCTAAGTAAAATTATTTTTTTAATTAACGGCCTCCCATTCCAATTAATTGCTGCCTGGAGGACGGGTAGGTTTTGCTAGTATACATATAGTTTTAATTACCTACGAGACACCATTCTCGAGTGTTTTCGATCTCTCTGTACAAGGGTTTGTCAGGACAACCTGATATGAGTAAACCCTGACCAAATATTCAAAATAACATTGTATTCGAAGCCTAAATAAGATCCCTCGACACGGCTATAACCTGGCTCATACGAGGAATGGTGCATCTTCTCCAAGTAATGTTTCCTCAAGTAACAGCACTTAGTTGGATACTCCACCAGACAAGATTAATTCTTATCCTGGAATCCGGTAAGACCAAGAGATCGCAAGAAAGATACACTATAACATAGTCAATTGGGGAGAGAAAAATCGATGTTCTTAACTTCTTTACTAACTCAACGTTTGACAGGTAAAGGAGAACTTTCATGGAATATTTAAATATCTATGTATCTCAGGAAGGAGCACCTTGATTTCTGAGAACTTCGGCTGAAGTAAAATGAAACATATATATATGTATATATATATATATATATTAATTCAACATTTCGTAGCAAAGTGTTGTCAAATAAATTATATCTAAACTTTATATGCACGAAGATCTTTACAAACGAGAAAATTAATAATAATAACATAAGAAACAAACAAAATAACGCGATGATATAATTTCAGCATTTCAAAAGTTAAGGTAGACAAAATGAAAATATTTTAGAGGTTTTAAGCATTAATTTGTATATTCTTCATCTTCTACGTAACCCAGTTTTGTTATTAAGAGAGCTGCAAGTGTGCTGGGCTCTGGAGGGAGCAACATCAGAAAACGTCTCACACCTGTTATCCATCAATGCAGTCCGATCTAAAGAGTTGACATCAGCTAGGTTGCATACAGTTACATCACTTCTTATGCAATCGAACTACGTATTCCTCAGTATACCATGCTCCCTAGTGTCTGGGATATTTTTGATACAATACTTGTGAAATATATTTATTTAAGTAAATATTAAGTGACAAAGAATGAATCCTGAATTTGCCTAGAGAGATCAAAATTGTTTATTGTTTTCGGTAAGTTGGGAAGTAATGGAAAAAAATATGCCATCATTTTGTACAGCATGGGCACCCTAGTGTCTTATATAAGATGTCTAAAAAGCTGAATTCAGATTTTACCTTTTCTGTCAATGTAATAAATTCCCTTTTGTAATCAAATTGATATTTATGGTAAGCATAAAAAATTCAAATGAGAAAAAAAAATGCCTGGTTAAAAAAACTTAGACTTTTTAAAAACTGGTAGACAAAAAAAATTCTTTTTGGCACATTTTGGTCGACATTTGTTGGCTTCAAGCCATTTTATAATTTTCTGTTTTAAAACTTTTTTCTCTTTACTTTCTTTTTAGTCTAAAGAACATTTTATCAATAATAAAAATAATATATTATAGATAAGTGCACCAACTCCCCAAATAATGCTACCTCTACAGAAATGTCTATTCACTTAATAGGATGAGTCTAAAAGTAAAAGCTCAAAGTTAACAGCTTTGGGCTAAAAGTTAGAAAGGTAAAGAGTTAAAAGGTAAAAAAAAAAATATTTAAAAATCAGGAAATAAAAAAGACATTTCTTCTAACATATAAAGTAATCTTGTCAGATTTTCAAAGTCAGACCCAAATAGCATTTAAGCTGACAAATCAAACTTTTCTTTTGACTAACTAATTTCCATATTGTTACCTCCGCCAAGACGGTAATTAGGTTTTCAACCAAGTTTGTTTGTTTATGTACAGCCTAGCGCCCACATCGCTTGCCCAATAGTCACCAAACTTGGTCAAAATATTGATCATGGTCTAACTTAGAAATCATTTAATTTAGGGATATCTAGGTCACGGTCAAGGAAAAGATGAAAGTCACACTTCAGTTTTGTTCATTGTAGAGACTCGCTACTTGGCTCATAATGTACCCAATGAAGTCTTGTATCTTATATGACCTTTAACTTTGACTATTTAAAGTTTGGTCATGGTCAATATTTTAACGAAATCTTAACTTCCGATTTTTTAAAATCTAATGTATTGATCTGATGCTCTTTGATAACAGCAATCACCAGGCAAAATTTCGTTCTGATCAGTTAAATAGTTTTTGAGTTATCAACATTTTCATGGCATAACTTTGGGAATACTTCATACAATATGGAAAAGTATAAGACTTTGGCCTATCCTTACTTTGTTAGGCAGAAGTATGCAGTCTCATAACTAACTTATGCACTTGTTGTACCATGTTATTGGTAATATAATAACGTACTTTGCTACAATTTATTTTTACGATTACTTAGTTTGGCCCAGATACCTGATAATGCAAAATATATTAATCACTGAAAATTAGAAAGCAGCAAGGGGAATAACTCATATTTTTCTTAATTCAAGAATATAATAAGAGTTGTTTCCCTTCCAACTAAAAGACCAAACAAATAAAAATTAAAAACTAAAATACATTCTGCTTTCGGGCAATGCCAGATAGGTACAGCTAGTTAAAACTAAAAGAGAGTCGATGTTAAAAAATCTATCATTTTTTCTTGCGTACAATACGAGAAAATTAAAACCAAAGAGGAGGGGACACATTTTCAGAAATTTATACTCAGCCTTAGAAACCTCATAATTTAAAATGGCAACATTACAAAAGTTAGCAACAAAGTTAGATAACAAAACACAAATTAGACAGTGAGCTACCAATATTGCAAAAATCTTTTCTTTCTTTCTCTGTAACTAAAACCTAACGCAACTTCCATTAATAGTGTTTCTTTTCAAGAATTTCCTATGGGACTACTTCCCTACAAAATACTACATGGTTGTTTTCAAGTCCAACATCAACAAGTACCTGTCGAGTCATCCCCTTAAGTAATCAAATTTTATCCATTTCGTCCATCGTTTAAAATCCTCTCATAGTACTGTCTCATCATCCAACTTATCCTCGAGTGGTGTTTAGCCTTGGTGACTCATCAATAAAAAAAAAATGCTTTTTAAATAAGAAATGTTTAATGTTTAAACAGTTTGTAATGGTTGTTTATATTTTAATTTTCTCTATTCATTTTTAAGGAAAGACTATTCAATCATTAAATATAATTAATGTCAACTTCAATATCTCTTTTGCTTTACTATGAGTTGACTGAATCATCCTGACAATTGTCGATCGGGCCTTTATGTTACATGTGCGTATTCACTAATTTTTAAACTGCAACTGTTTATATCACTTCAAATCCCTACTATATCTAGTCACATGACTAAACCCAAACAATTTACTATCTACTTATACCATGGGACAGCCAACCGCTGAGTAGGGGTTCGTACACGTTTGAGATATGTCCTCGACAATCAATCCGACGGTGAATTTGTTGCCGTCGCTCTGAGATATTAGGGTTAGGATTAGGGTTACCCTTTTCATGCTTTACCTTCTCTCTGAGAAGGAGTTAGTTTATTGCTAATCACCTGAGGACATCTATTAGGGAATGCCGACAGGGCCTGCTAAGGCATTTTTGGAGAGCAGAGTGTGATTATCCTAGTGCGCTGTATTTTCAAAACCATACCTGACCTCGTGTCTAACCTTCTGAAAGGGAGGTAAATAAAATACCATGGGGAAAATAGAGGTATGTTTAAACCATGGTAATTATACTAAACGATGTTGTTAGAAAAGAAAAAATAGAAGGAAAGGCAGTGGCTTAATACGCCAGTAATCTATTTTGCTTTTTCTTGTCTTGCCGAGCAGATTACACACAAGAGTTTGCTAAATAGCAATAATTCTCCAAAATAAGTAAGTGTCAGTCATTCTCGAAACCGGTTAAAAAGGTCATAATACTTTAAAATGGGATCCGGATTGTAAATACTCACATCCTCACACATTTCACGTTAAAAACAGTATACAAATAGAATTCATTTTGTGCACCGTTTTTAACACCGATCATGCAAGGGTGTAACATTTTAAAAGCAGCACACAAAAAATGCAATGAAAGAAAAAAAGATAAGGAATTATAAAATTAATTTTTGTATTGTTAAAAGAATTAAATTGGGGAATTATATTCATTTGCGCTTCGTTTTCAACATAGATTAATCAAGTTTATGATATTTAAATGTCTACACTGTTGTAGACTACAACAGTTCACTTAATGTAGAGGAATGAATGTACATAAAATGTTTAGATATAAATCATAAATCACTAGAACTTAAAAATGAGTTTTTGACAACAGTGCAACCAACATAGGAAACCAATATGTTGCAATTTGTTTCAATGAAACAGACAGTACTCAAATAGCTAACGGCTGATTGACTGCAGTTACAATATTTTTTCAAAAGAAAACATTAGAGAAATATTTAACAGAAAGCAGAAACTATAAATATTAAAATCGCTTTTGGCAAATCGGTTTCGGTTTTAGTGATCATCAAATGCAAACCGCTTTTAACCGGGTTTTATAAAATCGATTTTGACCCCAACAACATACGATATAATATTTGGCAATCATTCTACACATATCTTGAAAAACATATTTCTGCCAAGTAATGTACAATCATATTGATAGATCATCGACCTTATGCTACACTGAGCCTTGTGAGTACTTAAATGGGTGACCATATCGAAAATACTGTAAGCAAACACACCACCACCACCATCATTATATTCGGTTTAACGTCCGTTTTACATGCGTTGGACGGATTTTAGAAAATGACTTCCAAACAAACCTCTCTCTGGCCAGGTCTTCATTTATCTCTCTTTTTCTCAAGTCCATCCTTATCACTTCCTCTCATGTTTTCCTTGATATTACCCTGTCAACAGACTTTTCTACCTCAATTGTTTTACATCTACTAACCAAAGAATGGATGAGAGTTCATCTTTCAACATGGCAACATCATCAAAGTTTCCTGTTCTGCTCACATCTCTCAACTGTTCAGATTTAATGTTCCGTTGACGTCTTAAAATTTAAGCCTGTCTTTCACATTACACATCCATCATATCATTCTCATATAATTTCTCTCCATGCTATGCATGTTCTAAACCCTCACTGGCCAGATTTCACTTCCATACATCATCACACTGTATACACATGCCTGATAGACTCTTCCGTTGGTCGACAGTGGTAACGTTCTGTTAGTAATGGCAGAAGTTCCCTAACATTCTCCATCCACTCCTGATTCTTGCAATCACACTAGCACCTGCTCCACCCTGCACTCAAATTACATTTTAAGATACCAACCTTGTTGGGAGTATAATAAATGACAGACTAGTGTCCTGTCACTAAGATGGTTCAGGGCATCAATGTTGCTTAACGCGATACAATTGGGCATATGAGCCTTAAGCTTAGAAAAGAGCTTTACTTTTTATTAATCTCTGTATTAAAGAAATTGAGTCAACTTCATGTGCATGTGTGAATTTCTCACATTAACTTAACTTTGATAATTACACAATGAATTATTTTTTATTTACTACCAATTGAATATTTATTGAACAAAAAATGGCAACACTAAAATAAAACGAAATTTAAAAAATCCTATTTAAAAAAATAATTTAATTACAAAATTTAAAACCATCAGAATTCATTTCAGTTTATTCGTAAATAAGCCAATGATTGTAATCTTTTGTTAATAGTTGGAAATAAAAGAATGAATTACTTTGGGACCCTTCGAAATTTGAAAGGAATTTAGAAGCATTTAAATTGTCAAATAGAAAGTCATTTAAACTGGCTTTAAAATCCTTAGCAAATCTTCTTTTAATCAAAAGATTGAAAGTATCCATCAAATAATTGTATAAATAGTGTACAACAGTATAGTGTAGTAAATAATAAAGTTGCAACGGAAAAGCAACTAAAAATAAACAAATACAAGTCATTTTGTGCGGAATCAAACATGTTTTATCAGTTGGTTTGTTTTGTAGATTTATATTTAAAAAATAAATAGTGTGTAAATGATAGATTTTAGTTAACACCTAGATGGGACCCTGACAGTCACTACCACTTCGAGTTAGACTTCACCTGGCAGTATTGCCAATGAAGAGATACCCCTACACCGCTGAAAGCTCCCAAATTGGAGCTTCACACCAAGATTCAGTTTCTTCTCATAGCCAGGATAGATTATATTTAACCAATAGATGGTACCAGGATTGCAGTGTCGAGGGTTTTGGAAAGAGTTGAAGTCGGACTCGTAAGATTGCTAGGAGTCAAAGTCAGAACCGGATTTTTTTAATCCCCGAAGAATCAACAGAGTTTAAATATTGGAAGACTTTAAAATTCAGAGTCAGAGTTGGATATTTTGGAATTGTCGAAGTCAGAATATTTGAAATCGTAGGAGATAGAGTCAGATCATATACTTCCCAACTCTGCAACGCTGAATAGTACTGACAGGTACTACCATTCTGGATCAAAGTAAACCTATTGGAAACTAAGGGGAGTTACTCCCCCAAAGCTCCCAAATTGGTGTTTCATCACCGGACAGAAATTAATGATAGTTGACATCTTTAGTTTCTACCAATTACTCAAGCACAGTATGACTCCAAATCGATATTCTTTAAGACTGACGAGTCGCACAGATCTTACACTGATTTGACACACAATGAATCAAGATAATTTCAATTTAGATCAAAAACACAGCAGGATGTCTAAACATGCAATATTATTAATATAATAATAATATTTATTAATCTTATTTTAATTCTCAAAAAAAGACAAAATGTAAAAATTAAAAATTGAATTAACCTATTTCTTCATGAAACAAAAAAATGTCAAACAGAAATCTGAATATAAATGATGAAATGGAATGAAGTTGGTTTTGTGCTCAACTGCAGCAACAGATTTTGCTATAGCAACTTGTAAAGAAAAGGTTACCTTAACACTTCACTTAATAAGTTCAGAGTCTGAACTATAGATGGCACCACTAATAAAAAAAATCCATATGATTTTTATAAAGTATTCACCTTCAAATAGAATGTGTCAAAATTTGAGTCTAATCGAATTATTAGTTTACAAATTACAGTTATTTAAGTGAAGCTACTGTTGCAAATTTTCAAAACAATGGTAACAACTAAATTTCGTGTGCTGATAAAGCATTGCTTTGTGATGTGAAAAAATACTATTCAAGCAAAGCAGTGCTTTGATAAGTGTTATTCAGATACTGCTCCGTCAGAAACAACGGTTAAGGGGTTATATGCTGATGTTAAACACGGTCATACAGACATAAATGAGCTGAATGCTCAGGTCGCCGAAATTCTACAGTTGTTCTGGAAAACATCAAGAATGTCCACAAGCTCGTTTTGGCCGATCGTAAATTGAAGTTGCGTGAGATAGCAGAGGAGTAGACGATATTAGAAGGCGAAAGTGTATTCGCAATTTGTCAATAAGAAAGCTGTTTTCAAAGTAGGTGCCGCATTTGCTCACAGTTGATCAAAAACAACAATGCGTCAATGATTCCGAGAGTTGTTTGCAACTGTTTCGATGCAACAAAAAAAGGTTTTTGTGTCAATATGTGACTGTTGTATATTTGAATGAGACGACGACAAACGTACGACTTACCTCGTGTGGGGAGCCGGGCACAAGAGGGAAAAGAAAGAGAAGGAGCAATGCGTTTTATGGGAAGGAAGTACTTCTGGCGGAAACGGAAGTGCTTCCGGCGGAGACGGATTGTGGGAAGGAGGCTGCACGATAAGAGCAGTCAATGTTTGGGTAAGAGAGCGAGCAGTTTGCCTGAGCAACAGGTGGTGCCGTCGTCTAAAGTGATTGAAGGAAGAAGAGAGAGAACGAAAGGGAAGAAGAAGAAGGAGAGAAAGAGGAGTTTATTTTTATTTTTATTTCGGGTTGCTACCTACTGCTCGAAACTTAAGAACAAGCTACATCCCCAATGCAGCACGGAAAAATGACAGACGCGGGTGTAACCACGATGGTGAAGTCATTCGACGGAAGTACCGACGTTTGTCAGTGGATAAGGAAGGTTGAGCTGGTCGCGAAACTGAAAACCGTTACGGACCTAGCATATTTCTTGTCGTTATTTTTGGAAGGAGACGCCCTTGCCCTATATCTCGAGCTTAGCAAAGACGAACAACAGAATGCGGAAATTATAAAAATCCGTTTGAAAAGAGCGTTCGCAGAAAGCCCATGTGAAGCGACAGAGATGCTGAAAAATCTACGGTGGGCAGGTGGGTCTGTCGATGTTTACGCCAATAAGGTGAAGCGATTGGCCGGACTGGCAGGATATGTGGGACGAGGGTTTGAGACAACGGTCAAGCTATTCTTCACCACTGGATTCCCAGAAGATGTTGCAAGGGAATTGCAACAGGTTCCCGGATTTGACAATGCCGATGTCCACGCATTAATCCCCAGGGCAAAGGTGCTGACGTGCAGGCGATCCTCGTGGGTGAAGGACGAATCGGCAGTTACACAGAGCGGTGCACGAGGCCAAGTGAAGGTGGCAATCAAATGTTTTGAATGTGGTGGGCCGCACCTCCGGAAAGACTGTCAGAAGTATCTGACGCAGATCATATGTTACCGGTGCCAGCAGAGTGGCCACCTAGCTAAGGACTGTCCGGGAAAACGCTTAATGGGGTATCATCACGCCGGCCGATACCCCGGCGCAAAGACGACAGGGATAGCCCCACGGATCGTGGTCGCAGTGGAGGGGAGAGTGATCGAGGCACTGGTTGACACTGGCTGCTCAACTACCATGGTTCGAAAGGGCCTGGTGAACAGATGGAGTGGGGGTAGCAGCATCAAGGCATTCGATGGCACGGAGGTGAAATGTCGTGGGACCAGCACTGTTCGCATCGACATAAGAGGACGACGACTGACTATAAAAGTATTGGTAGTCGATCGTCTGGTGCCTGGGGTAGAGGCAATCCTCGGCATGGACGTACTCTGCCGGATGGGGGGGCGTCACTGTTGACACAAATGGACGCGTTGAGTTCGGTGACGACCACTGTGCGGCGGGTGTGAACCCGGAAGCCTCGTCATGTGATGGAGGTGGAGTGGCTGAGTGCGAGATCAGCGATCAAGACTTCATCGCAACATTTCGCGATGGTAGGTGGACTGCCAGATGGAAGTGGACGACGGGGCCTCCGTGCCTGCAGAATCGAGTCGGGAGGTATGACACCAAATTAACGGAGTCACAGGAGGCGTCATTTGAGGACGAAGTGGAGAGGTGGATCAAGGAGGGAATTCTCATGCCATGGAAAAAGGAACTTAAAGGAGGTCTGTTACCTCTCATGGCGGTGATCCAGCTGACCAAGGTTAAGGTCCGCCCCGTGTTGGATTACCGGGAACTGAACAAACATGTGTCTTGCCACACAGGGGGTGACGTCATAGACGTTTGTGTAGAAACCATGCGGAGATGGAGACAGAAGGTTGGGGCGTCCACAATTGTTGATCTGAAGTCGGCGTATCTGCAAATCCATGTCGAGCAAGATCTCTGGAAATATCAGCTGGTACAATTCAAGGAGAAGACGTACTGCTTGACACGTTGTGGTTTTGGGTTGAATGTCGCGCCCAAAATCATGACTGCAATACTAAAGCGGGTGTTGAAAGAGGAGGACGTAAATGAAGCAACCGACTCCTAGGTAGATGACATACTGATGGATGAGACAGTGGTGCCAGTACCAAGAGTAGTGGAACAGCTCAGGAGGTTTGGTCTAACAGCAAAGGCCCCTGAGCTGTTAAATGGTGGTGCGGCTTTGGGACTCCACTTAGAGGAAGATGCAATGGGAGAGCTGCGGTTCACGAGAGGGAACGCTATTCCAGAGGTCACGGACAGAATGAGCAGACGACAATTGTTCTCAGTTTGCGGGAAGTTGGTGGGCCATTACCCTGTAGCTGGGTGGCTCAGAGCAACCTGCAGTTATGTGAAGAGAAAAGCAGGAGGAGTGAAATGGGAGGACAGCGTTGGCGAAATGTGGTGGCTGTGATGCGAGATGTCCTAAAGGAGGTGGATAAGGAGGACCCAGTGAGAGGAAGGTGGAGAGTCCCTAAGACAGAAAAAGGGGTCGTATGGTGTGATGCAAGTAGCATTGCCACTGGCGTCGCGGTTGAGATTGGAGGTGAGGTGGTGGAGGACGCGGCCTGGCTTAGGAAAGCAACAGACTTCTCCCACATCAACGTAGCCGAGTTGGACGCAACTATCAAGGGCATAAACCTGGCATTAAGGTGGGGACTTAAAGAGGTGGAGCTACGTACAGATTCAGCGACCGTGCTGAACTGGGTGCAAGCGGCTGTGACAGAACAGCGGAGAGTAAAGACAAAAGGTGCTTCGGAAATGATCATCATGCATAGAGTCGGGATCCTACGAGAGTTAATCGCCGAATTTGGATTGAAAGTCAGTGTTTTGTTCATACCTTCCGCCAAGAATAGGGCAGACAGCCTAACGAGGGTGAGAAGAGGGTGGATGGAAGCCTTGGACGAAACGACAGAGAGTGCTGATGAAACATGCTGCATGACCCATGAGGAAGTCAAGGACCAGCACTCTATGCACCACATGGGAGTTGACAGGACTTTGCATCTAGCCCGCAAGGTAGATCCCAGTGTTGCGAGGGAGGTCGTGCAGAAAGTAGTCCAGCAATGCGTGCGGTGTCAATCGATAGATCCGGCACCGGCGTCACATCATCAGGGAGAGCTCCAGGTGGGCGAAAATTGGAAGAGACTCGCCGTTGATGTCACCCACTATCGAGGGGCTCAATATCTAACCATGATTGACTGCGGACCAAGTAGGTTCACGATTTGGAGGGAGTTGAGGAATGAGACGGCTAGTGAGGTGGCAAGCACAATGAATACAGTGTTTCTGGAACGTGGACCCGTGGACGAAGTCTTGATGGACAATGGGGCGGCTTTCCGATCAGGAACAGTCAGAGAGATGCTGGAGAGATGGAACATCAGACAATACTTCAGAGCCGCGTATAGGCCGGAAGGAAACGGCATAGTGGAAAGGAACCACAGGACCATCAAAGCGTTGGCTGAGAGAGGGGGAACCGCACCAGGAGAGGCCCTGTTCTGGTACAACATGACTCCCAGATCAGGGCAGGTGAGGGAGACGGTGCCACAAGAACAGATATATCGATATGTCTGGCGGCATCCAAGCGTTCACCCACCAGAACAGAATCGAGCAACCAGGAGCACAGTGCGACTAGAAGATGAAGTGTGGGTAAAGCCGCCTGGTGCGCGATGTACGACACAATGGGCGCGAGGAACAGTTACAGCCAGGAATTCGGACAGTAATGTGTCAGTCGATGGCATGCCGAGACACGTTCTGGACCTAAGACCTGTGGAGAGGCATGAGACAGAGTTGCGAGAGAGGCCAACAGCAACCGATCTGAATGGAGGTGTGCGTGAAGGGTCACCACAGAGATCACAGCGAAGCCGGCGACCTCCAGTGTGGACTTCAGACTATGTAATGTGATCAGAGATCAGGGGGTGATGTTGTATATTTGAATGAGACGACGACAAACGTACGACTTACCTCGTGTGGGGAGCCGGGCACAAGAGGGAAAAGAAAGAGAAGGAGCAATGCGTTTTATGGGAAGGAAGTGCTTCCGGCGGAGACGGATTGTGGGAAGGAGGCTGCACGATAAGAGCAGTCAATGTTTGGGTAAGAGAGCGAGCAGTTTGCCTGAGCAACAGGTGGTGCTGTCGTCTAAAGTGATAGAAAGAAGAAGAGAGAGAACGAAAGGGAAGAAGAAGAAGGAGAGAAAGAGGAGTTTATTTTTATTTTTATTTCGGGTTGCTATCTACTGCTCGAAACTTAAGAACAGTGACGATAAATGAAACAACCACCACTTTACTCTGGAGTCAAATCACCAGTCAGCTGAGTGGACAGTAGCAGGAGAAAGCCGTCCAAAGCGTCCAAACATCAGCAGGCATGGGTTTGACCTCCGTATTTTGGGATGCGCAAGGTATTTTCTTCATCGATTACCTTGAGAAAGGAAGAACCATCAATAGCAAATATTATTGGTGCGTTTGAAGGAAGAAATCGCAAAGCAAAGAAAAAAGTGCTCTTTCACCAGACAATGAATCGTGTCACAAGTTGATTGCAACGATGGCAAAACTACATGAATAGCACTTCGATTTGCTTCCGCACCCACCCTATTCTACAGATCTGGCCCCCACTGACTACTGGCTGTTTGCAGACCAAAAAGAATGTTCTAGGGAAAAAGATTTGATTCCAATGAAGAAGTGATATCGGGAACTGAGTTGTATTTTGAGGCCAAAGGCAAATCGTTCTACTAAAAAAGGCATTGGATTTTTAGAGAAGCGTTGTAACCAGTGTATCACTTTTGAAGGAGACTATGTTGATGAATAAAGTCAAATTTTGCCTAAAAGTTGTTGTTTTATTAGTTAGACCCAATATATATATTGAGTGATGTTTTATATTCTAATGGAGTGATTCCCAACTGCAAGTAATGCAGCATATTAGTGCGCTATGTATGCAACAAAATATGTGTGTGTAGAAAACATAGTGATGCAACTGTAGTATTTAGATAAATGAATGAATAAATATTAAACATTTAAAAAAAATAATTCTTCTTGTGAGTGAGGGCTTAAAATAAAACACTCAGCCATTGATACGTTTTGGATTTTCATGCAAAATGAATATTCTGCATAAGCTTAAAGAGGTTTATCAGTTTTATTGCAATTTTCTACCTATTATCTAACTGAATCCAGCGAGAGAGACTACACTCAACTGAAGAAAAAATTAAGGTCTGCTCATGGCACATTTAACCAAATATTAAAGAAATTGTGTAAATAGGTTATAGAACAAAAAATAAGGGTAAATGTTGATATTTTCATATGCTCCAAAGTGTACCGTTAGTAAAAATACTGGAGAAACTTTAGGCCAATATAACACAAGAGACTTTAGGACAATATAACACAAGAAACTTTAGGCCAATATAATATGAGAAACTTTAGGCCAATATAATATGAGAAACTTTAGGCCAATATAATATGAGAAACTTTAGGTCAATATAACACAAGAAACTTTAGGCCAATATAATATGAGAAACTTTAGGCCAATATAATATGAGAAACTTTAGGCCAATATAACACAACAAACTTTAGGCCAATATAATATGAGAAACTTTAGGCCAATATAACACAACAAACTTTAGGCCAATATAATATGAGAAACTTTAGACCAATATAACACAAGAAACTTTAGGCCAATATAATATGATAAACTTTAGGCCAATATAATGGATATCCATAAAAAAATGCATTTTATTATATTTTATTTAAAAGTTTAAAATTATAGAAATAAGAATAGAAATATTAATAAGGGTTCAGGACATGGAGCAAAAGTGCATATGGGTCCTTGTTGATTCCCCAAAATGCCGGGTGTGTCTTCAGGGGGTTAAAGACTATAAATTTACCGATATTTATTTCAATTTATATCACTTTATTTACAACCCTCTCATCCAATAAATGCTTATTAAATCTTTAGGTGTCACTCTAAAATTTGAGTATCATAAAATGTAAAAGATACAAATAAAAATCGTGGAAGAGATCCTGAAAGCAATGTATACAGAGCATTCAAAGAACAATTCTCTCTTTTTTCATTCCTGGATGACTTTTGTCTCTCACTTGCTGTTTGGTTAAGGAGTCTTTCAAGAGTCAGTTCTTTTATTGAGAATTTTCCCTTAAGGCGATTATTCTAATCGGCTAACCAATCATAGAACATTTCCTATTTTCAGTTGGTCAGTCAATGAAAGCCTTCATTTCACATTGAAGAGGAGTCTTTAGTCAAGTTACAATACAGGAACTTGGTCTTATTCAAGGAATAGCACGCCTCCCTAATTGTTAACAAGTAAGTATATTATCAGATATGGCAGATGTCCTTAGTAACCTTTTTAAATTGTAAACACAATTTGACTACCAACTGGATATTTTGATGTTTTCAAATAATAATTGAAATCTGTCCTAAAAAAATTATTGTTCCAATTATTATATTGAACCTTCAAATAAAGTATGGGTGGGTATACTTCGTAACCCTTTTAAACAATTTAATAATTTGATTTGAATAATTAACATGACCTGTTAAATTGCAATTTAAAATAATTTTTTAAAACTGTTGTTTTGATAATTCACAAGTCATACAGGTGTCCGCTATGTCTGTCACCTCAATACAAAACATAACTTTTTTTTAAATCATGATTGAAACATTGACGTGTCAAGATTACTATCTGACAATTTCATTTGAGTTATTCAGAATCAAAACATGAGAAATATAACATTTTAATCTTAAAAATAAAATCGTTCATTTTGAGCGAAAATAATAATTGGTGATACTTCTCGTCCAAAAATGTGTCAATTCCTTTCTTTTAATTAATTATTCCATAACTAATTTAACATAATAAACTAGTAAAATACTTCAACATGTCACACTAAGAGTCAGCGGTGCATGCCCCTTGTTTTACCAAATTATTATATTTCTTTTTAAAAGATTTTGAAACTTAAATTTATTATTTTTTTAATTAAATATTTTAAATATATTATTAATTAATTAATCGATTTTTATTTTTTACAAATCACGCTTATTCATATTTACCTTCACAATATATCATAAGATCATTTTATAGAGATATTTCGACACTTTTACGCACACCATTTGCGATTCACTACTTAAAATTATATTTGGTACAGCTATATTTATTTCCATAGAAAACAGACAAACAAACTTTCTCTTTTATATATATAGATTATACTATACTCGTGTACATGCTTCATCAAAAGTGACAAGAAAAAAATTTATGCTTCGCCAGTGTTCGCATTCGCTATTTATCTAGATGTATTACTAAAATGTTCATATAAAATCATAGAATTGTGTCAGTAATTTAATTTTTCATATATAAATTATTATCATTTCTGATGACATAAAGAGAAAAAATACCAATCATTGAGTTTTTATTATACAGTAGAGGATTTCTTTTAGAATTAATGTAGTAAATATGAGTTGAGTGGCAGACTTCCATTCGTTTTTATCGAGAAAAAAAATGGTTTCGTCTGGAAGCTTGAAAAAAAGTATGTGATTTACTAGCTAACTTTTGCATGAGATGGAAGTACATACATTTATTTATATACCTTTCTTCTACATCTATAAAAGTCAATGTTTGTTTATGTATTATAGAAATAGATATGTGAACAGTTAGAACACTTAAGGGTTAAATTCTTTGGCCAAAACGTTCAAAGAATAACATGCAAGATGAGAAGAGCACAATAGAAATGATCAATTTTAATCTAAAAGATTCTGAAACAAAATTAATGAAGTTGGAATCCTTTTAAATAGAGACGGCACCTTTTGGAAATAAACGGCTTAAAACCAAAACTTAAGGAATACAACTAACTTGAAAAATCAATATCTAAAGAGAATGAAATAACACACTCACACGGAGTAGAATGACCTTCAATTTACATGAGATATAAAAGCCTCGAGATGAAGTAGTCGATTATACAATGTGTAAACACAATAGGCTAGCACACACTATTAACAATGAGTCTGAGTTTCACTGAGCGCACACTACTTCTTGCCTAGTGTCAAATCAAATGGTTTGGTTTGTCTGTTTTGAAGATTCCATAGTCTCTGATGGTATTCATTAGGCCAACCATGCACCAGTGTGAAATCTAAGTTAAACTATGAAATACACAACATTCTATAAATATTTGGTAAATATTCCAGTTTATTGTGTTGAGTAATTGTCTAGTATAGTATTCACAAGAGAGAAGGAAAAACATGTTTCTTGAGATAAAAAAATGTTCAGTAACTACAGTAAAAAACAATTCTAATTTTATGTTATGCAGACTTTTTTTTTATTTCATAGAAAAGTAGTATTTTAAATTTTAGTGAAAAAAAGACAAGTAGTTTTTTATTTTTTAAGATTTACAAATTTTATTACCTTGTGAATAAAAAGAGTCCGGCTGACATTTTTAATAATAAACTGTCAAGGACATTAACTCGGTCAGACAAAATGTTTAAAAGTCTTGATTGAATTATTGTCCTTGGAATTTTATTGTAAAAAATTGTAGTCCAACTCACTCCATTCATAAGGAGGAGCTATTGGCCGAGATCGAACAGATACTACACTTTGAATTATTTATTTGCAGAAAATATTAAAAAATTTACACTTAAAACAAATTAGGCACAAGGCCATCAAAAGTGTGAGGAAAATGGGTGTCGTTGGTCATCCTTGGTCTATAATGATAAAAATGTCTATCCTACTCTTAATTAAAATCATCTGTCACCACAATACCACATTTACACTTGGGGCCGCCCTACTTAAGATATCCCCAAATTGGGAATTTTTACACTTTCATCCTAACTTGAAGGCCAGATAAAAATTTGACTTTGCCTAATGTAAACATTTAGCGATTTACAAACTCTTATGGAAATACGTAAAATTTGAAAGTCTTAAATAATTTTTTTTTTTTAAATGAAGAATCTGAGGTTGTATTACATCCCCTTGTTATAATTATAATTTCATATTAATCTCCCTTGCAAAATTTCACAACTTCATATTGGATTTTGCGAATATAACTAGTTTTTAATCACTGCTTTGCATAAAACAGTCCATTTCCTATAATTTACCTATTTAATGTAATTTTTTATTGCTAAAATATGATTTTAAGTAAAATAAAAAATTGGGGGAGTAAAGCCAAAACCTATTTCACGTGACTGAAATAGAATTTAACCAACTTGAAATATATTACTTTTCTACACAATAAAAAAACGTCTGCATTGCATAAAATTAGACTCGTATTTACTGTAATTATCAACGATTTTTATCTCAAGAAGCATCCGTAATTAAAAAAAAACATGTTAACTGTCAGAAAAAAGATTAATAAACACTATATCAGTTGGGCGGATGTATACAATGCATTCACTCCCCACAACAAATCAATGCTGAATTTCTTTTTTTACTCTTCAGCATACCGTTGATTAAACATCAAATTTTAAAATCATAAATTTAAAAAAATTTCTTCTTCACAAAAGCAGAGATGTTAGTTGATTTTTCTACTAGCTTAACCAAAAACATCTGTTTACAAATGGCTTTTCTAAATTTCAACTAGAGCTATAGTTTGCACTAAACCAGAAAACAGACCTCATCCCTCTAAACATTGAAAAGTAAATGTTTCGAAAAAAAAAAAAAAGGAAAAAAAATAAAGAAGAAATTGAGCATTTGGTGTTCCATCAATATAGTAATATGAAAAAAATTGTTTTGTTTTAAATTGTGCAATTTTACTTTATGGTACCCAAGTGAAATCGCATTGTGATATATCTAATTATCCAATCAGCACCCTGTATTGTTTTTGCTTTGCACATGTAGTTCAAATCAACATAAGAGAGAGGCTGCATAGAATATAACATTCCAGTGTATTATCTATTTTCAGTTTTATGCTATTATGATCTGGAAACTAATCACAGCCATTTTTATTTCCGGCTTGTCTCTTTCACTAGCTTGTCTGATTTGCTATGCAAGGACGGTGGCACTGGGAGGGGGGGGGGGGGGGCTAGCTCAAGCCCCCTCACTTTTTGACTTGCCTCTCCCACTTTACGGTCATCAATAATTAAGTTGATATGCATGTGTTTAACCGCCCCCCCCCACACTTTTTAGGAGACGCCCCCTCCTACACTTTTATAACTGTCCCGCCGGCCCTGCTATATAATCAACAACCAATGCTGAGAAAAAAAATGTTGGTGGCCGTGCGACCTGGTGGCCGTGCGACCTGGAGGCCGTCCTGTACGGATCCACTTACACTCCTTACACTGGCATTCTTTTCATTCAACTCTGTACAAACAACCTGGGCTTTTCAAGACAACTACTAACTTGAAATTACATGTGATGGGTATCCTTCTAAGGACAACATCCTTTTCAGTCTATCAACAGTCACCCAACTTTGATGCGATATCCACACCCAACCAGCATGGATTAGAGAGATTGACCAGAGCTACCTAATGGAGAAGTAACTCGCCCAGGTACACCACATCAACCTTTTCTGTGACAACGGCAGCTAAAATAAACCTTCTTCATCTACTTGTATCTTTACGGTCTAAAAAATGGTTATTTGTTATTCATTCATATTTCTTTGCCATTACTATAATTGTCTTGTGTTTTCACCTGTAACATATACCTACCCCAACACTAACCCTAACTCTGAGGTGATGTTTAAAAAAAAATTAAAAATATGCCCTTCATTAATCCCACTAAAAATATAATAGTATGAATTATCTTTAGTTAAATAAAATCTAATTGAATCATACAAGATATTTTCTTTTTTCCATAAAATTTTGTATTCGGCAGCCATTTTGAGTACCTTAAACGGAATTGATATCTTAATATTAACCGAAACATAGCAAACTAAACCTCAGATATGAAACCCACCATCACCACCTACTATTATTATTATTATTATTATTATTATTATAATTTGAAAATGTGTTGTTTCTGCAAAAATTAAATGAACAAAAGTCTAGAAGACGGTGAAGAAGTCGTTGGGAAATATCAACTCGGGATAAGGAGAGATCATTTTACTTTAAACTTAAATAGAAAACAGAGTCCCCCTTCCCATCACACCTAAAATGTAACAAGTACGTTTAAAAGAAAACTTATAATTTGAAAATTTGGTGCACAATCGATAGTAATCCAAAGAAATTATTTTAAAGATTTAAATGAATATTTGGGTGAAGAAATTCTTTGAAAATATCAAATCTAGATCGGGAGATTTAAACTGACATAGCCAGACTAGTGAACACCCTCCCTAAAAATGTAACTTCTAGTTAGTTTAATTATATATATATATATATATATATATATATATATATATATATATATATATATATATATATAAATTCTATGCTTAATCGATAGTAAATCTAAGATTTTAAAAATATTAACTAACAATTTAAAGAGAAGGGTTTGAGTGAACGTGTCTGTACGTCCGCCTATAGTTGAACGAGATTTTAGAAAGTAGCACACTATTATAAAACCAGTTATCACACGCTTATTGATTTGGCAGAGTATAAAAGCCAGGGAAGATCCTTGTAGACGAGAAATTGACATTAGATGATAGCAAATAAGAAAGAAAGCGGCAGGAGCCATTACAGTCATTGCTGACTGCTGCTGCTGCTGGTAACGATTATCTTAATGCTTTAGCTCTTGCTACTACTGCCACTAGTACTACTACCCCCACCACTACTTTCGCTGCTGCTGCTGATGTTACAGCTGTTGCAGGAGGCCAGCCAGGAAACAGTATTTATTGGTCAAATGGAGGCAGTAGCAACACACTTTTCTTCTTTTTTAAACTTCTATAATTTCTTCACCCATTTTCCCTAATTTTGATGGCCTTCTGCCTAATTTGTTTTAAATGTAAATTGTTTATATTGTATGCAAATAAATAATTCGAAGTGTAGTATCTGTTCTGTCCTCGGTTAGAGAGGAGAATTCCTTCTTGACCGAGTTTTTTTTTTTAGCCAATCCACTAGTACTACTACTACCACCCTCACTAATTGGACAGCTGGATATCCCCCACATTAAACCCCAAACTTTGCTCTCGTGAGGAGGCAAACAAATGCGAACCTCTTAAGTCTATCATTGTTAATAAATTGAGATTTCGGTGCTTGTTGAAATAACAATCCTCGGTAGTTACAGTAAAAAATAGGATTTTAATTTTATGTTATATGCAGATTTGTTATTAAATTGAATGGGAAAGAAATTTGGTGAAAATAAATTTGTTATCCACCGCACCTCCAACGGTTGGATATGTGGTGGGAACATTCCTAAACGCCACATGAGCGTTCATGGCTGATAACAATTACATATAAAAATTGCTTCAGTATAGAAGGATTTCTTCCCCTTTGACTGAAGACAGAGCAGATACTACACATTGAATAATTTATTCACAAATAAAACATACAATTCACTTACAAATCAGGCACAAACCCAAGTGTGTGGCAGGAGAGGAAAATCCTCTGTCTATCCTACTCTTAACGCATTTTGACCCATTCGTCCAAGTACCATGCTATTCATTGTTTATTTGTCCATCACTTTCATTTCAGCGGTCACCAGAACACCACATTTACTCTATCGACCATCCACTTCAAATATCCCCAATGGTTTTAACTGAAGAAACAATAAATATATGTAATTTCATTGGGAAAAGATGGGGAGTGGGACAATAAAACACACACCAAAACAAAAGAAAAATCACCAAAAAATAAATATAAACAGATTAGTAAGAAATTGCCAACACTTTCTAAAAAAATGCAACACTCTGGTACTAGTCCAAAGGCTGGATAAAATCGCAAGTTGTTTTGTTTTTTTAAATTTTATTTAAGACAAATTTTCTCTGTTCTATCAAATACTTTTTAATTGCTTCCCAACAAAGTCACTTGAAAATAAAAAAAATTGACATGTTTCAAATAATACTAATAGTCAGTCAGTTATTGCTGATTGATGTTGTGGACCTTGAGTTTACTTTCGGCAGCCTCGTAACTCTCGCTTCCTTTATTTTGTTCTTTAGTCCTCACATTCCAAGAGTGATGGTTTTGATAAAGGGGAAGAACTGCTGGTTTCTGGATCGGAATCTATACATATAACACTTATTATTGGCTAGTTTTTGACCTTGAAGTGGTATTTTTTTAGCTTCATGCTTTGCCTGGAACGATTTCCATTAAAAATAAATTTGCTTACATATATACTGAATTACCTCCCTTAGTACGCCAGGTAAAGGAATAGCTATTTATATAGGGAGATATTGAGACACAAAGCTTATTATTATACTAAAGAAAAATATTCAAATTTCCTTAGCTTACGAATCGAATCTGGTAAACAGCCATTTCATGACTTTTAGTCTGATTGAGTTATCTTTTCTTATCAATTATTACTTAATGTTGCCTTTACCACATGTAAATATTTGAAATGATAGTCATTTACAAAGTCTTGTCCAAAAAATGAAAACATTTGGAAAACTTGTTTGCGTTCAGAAAACTTAAAATAACATTTTCTACATGATTACAAGTGTGCATAAAATAAGATTAGAATCGTATTTACTGTATTTACCGAGGATTGTTATCTCGAGAAGCACCCAGATTTCAGTGTTATAAAAATTGAATTTTTATATGTAGATACATCAGAAAGAGTAAAAAAATATCGTCAAGTTAAAGACTTGGAGGAATGCTATGGAAAGTAAATATCTGAAAGTAAATGTTACCAAGACCAAAGTGATTATCAGTGGTTATAGTAGTATAAAGCTCCCCAAAAGAGAAAAGTTCCCCTGCCTAGTTTGTGGAAAAGGAGGAGGGTGCAACTCATTTTTTTTAGTACTTGTAAGCATTGGGTACACAAGAAGTGCAGTGGAATTACTAGTAAGCGAAGATAACCAGTTTGTGTGCGAGAAGTGTAAGATAATAGAGATTGATAAAGAACTCAGATGTGGAAAAAGTATATGTGGGTAGTGAAGCTGTTGAGGTTGTCAATAAGTTTTCTTATCTTGGTAATATCATTTAAGGACAGGGTGGAGCAGTTGCTAGTGTGATAGCAAGAATCAGGACTGGATGGAGTAAGTTCAAAGAACTTCTACCATTATTAACCAGCAGAGCATTACAACTGTTGAACAAGGGAAGAGTCTATCAGGCATGTGTATGAAGTGTGATGATGTATGGAAGTGAAACCTGGCCAGTGATGGTTGAGAACATGCATTGCATGGAGAGAAATTATATAAGAATGATATGATGGATGTGTAATGTGAGTCTTAAAGAAAGGCTTAGTTCTGATGACCTCAGAGGAAGATTAAATCTGGACAGTATAGGGAGATGTGCAGAACAGGAGACTTCGATGGTATGGCCACATTGAAAGAATGGATGAGAGTTCTTGGGTTAGTAGATATAGAACAGTTGAGGTGGCATGTTCAGTTCACAGGGGAAGGCCAATGAAAACATGGGAGGAAGTGATAAAAATGGACCTGAGGGAAAGAGGAATAAATAAAGAACTGACCAGAGATGGACTACTTTGGAAGTGAATTTCTTAAAGCTATCCAATGCATACCAGCATGTAAAACGAATGTTAAACCGAATATGGGATATAGTCTAAATATATAACTTGATATAATCCTCGTTCATTCAAAAACATTTTATTCACAAACAATTCTTTTTTTTGCCCATTTTTGTAAATATACACATCTAGGGTATACAAAATTTACCAAACATTCACAAAAGGGCTTCATCCGTCACAGTTCGTCTGAAAAAACAAGATGCGTGCACTATTCATTTCATTAATGAAAATATATTTAATTTTATGTTCCTTATTCATCCTCTTTTATCGCTTCAATCAAAAAGGAAACGTTGCTTAAAGCCTGTCTTTTTTTGCATTTAAAAGCTCATAAAACATTATGTCCACAACATTTGCTTACTTATATATATATATATATATATATATATAGTGTGTATTTAGGCAGCATTTTTTCATTTAAGCAAAAATTGTTAAAACTAACAAAATTCTTCTGTTTAATTATACCTTTTTTTATTTTTTCAATTTTTCTAATGATCTTTTGTGTCAAAATCAAAAAATTAATGCATGTTCCATATTTATCACAAACGTTTTCGATTCTTCGTCGACTCATCATCAGGTGAAAAAAGAAAATAAACAAAAAAGCATGAGAAAAGAAAAGAATTTTAAAAGATAAACGGGCACGAGAAGTCAGATAGACAGCAAGAGAACGTTTTCATGCTGTTCCAGGACAGACGTTAACAATTTAAACTTCGGGACGCCAGACGTCACAGGATAAAATTGTATTACATTAAGCATTTTAAAATGTGATTACTGGTTTAATACATAATGTTATTAAAACCCAATAACTTGTTTTAATGAAGATAGCTTTAAGTATTTTTAATTATTTAATTGGTTTCAGAATATATTATTTTAGTGTTATTAACTAGAATGTGTCTTAAATCATAGGGGCAGTTATGTTTTTGTAGATGCTGATAAATTGAGCTAGAGTTTACAAGATGCATGGTGAGGTGGCGAGATAGGGTAGTGGTTGTAAAACCAATGTAGCTATTAGCTTTATTATTATTATAGGAGTTACATTCTCCCAAAGGACATTTAAATTTATTTTGATTTTAACACAAAAAAGATCATTACAAAAATGAAAAAAATAAAGAAAAATGGAACAGAAAAATTCTGTTATTTTTAACAATGTTTGCTTAAATATATATATATATATAATATATATATAATATATGGGGTAAGGTACACAATAAGTCATGAAAATGAAATGCCGTGGTAGACAAAAAAAAAGACAAACGGAAAACAGGTTAAAATGCGGGAGAAAAACAAAAACAAGTGATTTGACCGGTTTCGTTCGTATTTATTAATTAACGATCACTGAATATAATTAACCCATTACTTTATTAGAAATCTTAGTGCAAATGTATTATTTTGTACATTTTGCGTAGTCTAGACAACAAACATTAAATTAATACTTAATAATAAAATGGTATTGTCATACATTTTTAAAACATGAACATTTTTCTTTGAAAAATAATTTGTCTGATTTAATATTCATTCTTTTAATAAGTTCATTTTTTCCGGATTATTTTTAATGTTTGAGTTAATTGTTATGACAACCTGGTCTACATCGAATGAAAAGACTAGTAGCAGTTATAGCATGGGAATATCTCTTGGTGTATAAACCTAAGAAGAAGTTTTATTCTTTATATGAACATTTCATTATCATTAGTTTTAGCTGAATAATTTGATAAGAGTTGCTCTCGTTTCTGAAAAAAATAAATGATGTTTCTTGATTTTTTAACAAAAAACACGTCAACGCATGAATGTATTTTTTTTAATGAAAATAAAGCATCGTAGATATTAACAATAAAAAAATCTTTTAAAATATAGTTCTCATATATTATAAAATAAAAGCTCCTAAATTCCGTATTAATAAGACATTTTAATAAATTTATTTATTTAATTAAATATAGTTTCTGAAAGAAAAACAATAAAGTTTATTTTCAATAAAGTAACATTTTGGTCAAAACATTTTAATAAAATAGTTTCTGAAATTGACAGTGATTTTCTTTTATAATTTAAAATGTTATAAAACGAACATAATAATAATAAAACTATATTTTATTACAATGATGTTTTTTAATTTTTTTTAACTTAAAAATAAATCAAGCATGAAAGATTATGAATTCATTTAAAGTAACACCAAATCAATAATTAAAAATAATTAATAGAACATTTATTTGAAATAAATTAAAATGTATGTGTTTTTTTTTTGGAGTGGGGGTGGGCAAACGAAGTTTTTTTACAATATAGTAAAAATTTGTAATAAATTAAAACAGTCATTTTTTTAAGGGGGGGGGGGATTTGGATGAAACTTATTAATTAGTCTAAAATTGTATTTAATAAAGGAAATACGTTTGAAAAAAAAGGAACAAGTTAATGATTTCCAAGTAAATGAATAATCCTTAGGAGAGTAGCCGTGTTCTTGGCAGGGGAATAAAGTCACAATAGCAGGAACAAATTAAATATGATTTCCAAGTGAATGAATAATCCCATGGAGTTGACTCTCTGATTACAGATAGACGCATGTGTGTTAATTTATGGCTCACTTCCGGTCCTGATTGATGGTGGGTGTAAGAACCACTATTAATGACATCACTAGAAAATCTCGACTTAGTTCACCGGCTTTAATTTACTATATTACGACGGCCGTGATGTAGGTTAATATTTAAGCTGATGATTAAAATACAAATAGTGAAAAGCATAAAATGTGTATATGTTGCGACGCAGACACATTGAGATCATAGTTCCATTTTGAAAAAAAAAAAAAAAAAAATAGATACGATGCTGATATTGAGTAGTGATTGTAATTTAGGCTTTGCTTGCCTTGTTGTTTTTGCTTTGTTTTAAATAATTAGCACTGAGGATAGTCACGCCAAGAAATAAATGCACAGGAGCATTTTACATATTTCTTGGTGTAAAGCGAAACAATTGTATGCTGAATAAAAACCAAGTTTTGTGAAATTATGTAAATCCGTGCTTCATAACATTGGATATGGTATAAAATTAAATAAAACATATTGTATACTAAAATGTATATTTGAATATAAAAATATTTAAATAGAAATGTATATATATATGGAAATTGAAAAAGGAAAACCCCAAAATATTATTTATGTATTCATCAACGTTTCGTCTTTATTATAAGACTTCCTCAGGATGATTTGTCTGAAGAAAACATCATACAAGTACAGAATGTTTGGAAAGGATGGTGGTGGCGGCAGTCGTCCATGAATCTGCGGCCACTTGAGCTGCCACCATCATCTTTTTCAAACATTCTGTACTTGTATGATGTTTTCTTCAAACAAATCATCTTGAGGAAGTTTTATAATAAAGACGAAACGTTGATGAATACATAAATAATATTTTGGGGTTTTACTTTTTCAATTTCCATTACTTTAGAACACTTTCATCCTTTCTTTATCATATATATATATATTAAAGAATACCCATTCCAGAATGGGGAAAATTAATTCCCGAAACAAAACAGTTTTGCACCACTTGTATGTCCCCTTACGAAGATTAAAATCAAGACATAAATATACTAAACCTGAAGTCTTGAATCCTTATTCTAATCTGGTGAAAATCCATTACATGATTTTGATTCTAGAAGATGTCTAAAATTTAAGACTTCAGCTTAAGGAGTCTTAAGAAATAGAAATTCAGGGGATTTTGCTTAATTGCTATCTAATGATTATGCATAAAATTCAATGCAAATCTGAAATATTTGAATTTTCAAATAGGAGGTTGTGCCCATATGCCCCCTAAAAATCCATTTACAATACCCCAAAGAAATTGAAATTTTGGGATATTGATATCTAATACCTATTGTTAAAACTTTCACAAAAATTTGAGGTATCTGAATTTTCATGGAGGGCTTCCACCCTCTTTTCACCTCTTTTGCATAAAACTAAATTAACTTTGGTTTTGGTAACATTTATTCTCAGACCTTTATTTTCCATAACATTTCTCCATTGTTTCAGAAGGAAGCACTAAATTATCAGGATAAAGCATCTATTCTGGACAACACATACAAAACTCCCTGGAGAACGCTTCTAAGACACACATGGGCTCAGTACAGATCCCTGATGTACCCTACTTTAACATTAAAGCTATCATTAAATGTGCTGTTGATTCTAAAGCACTTTGACCATTTCTGTACATTGCTTGAACAACCTTCACCAACGACTCGCTTGCCCCTAGTTTACACAAAGCTGTCAAAAGCTTTTTCCAAATCAATAAAAGCAAAATACAAGTTCTTTTTACCAAGGTACTTCTCTTGCATTTATCTCAGGATAAATATAGCATCAGTGGTACTTTGCAAAGACATAAAACCAAACTGAATTGTATTTATGTTTATCTGACTTCTTATTTGTTGCTTAATTATTCTCTCAGCCACCACTGATCCAACAATTTTAAGCCTCTGTAATTATCTCGATCCTTCACCCTAGTAACAGTTTGCAATTGTACTAAGATTCCAGTCTTTCAGAACAACTCTTTATGTAATGATTTGTCAAATGCCTTTTTCACCCGCAGCCTTCAACATTTCTGCAACAACACTTGAGGGGACTGCATCTTACAGCTTCACGTACCATTTCTTTCTCAATTCTTATGGCTGGTCCAGATATTGCTTCTGCAACGTTGAGATTTTCTCGGTCCCATGAAAACTCAGTATTTAACAATTTCGAATAATAGCATTTCAATGCATCCCTCTTCTCCTGTTCATTTGTTGTTAGCACCAAATTGTCATTTCGAATGAACTTCTTTTCAACAATATACATCCCTTTGTAATATATCTGGAAATCTAGCTTGCTCAGTCTCCATCTTGGCTTTATATATGGCTCTTCTTGCTTTCCCCTTTGCCACCAGATAATATCCTTATTCATTAGACCTTTTCTACACTCACTATCGTTTTTGCTTTTCTTTGATACACTTCTCAACTTCCTCATTCCACCACCATGTCGCCCTATGTCTTAGAGACCCTTTTGCACACCCAAAAGTCTGGTCTGTTACCTTTAACAGTGTATCCTTCAACTTCTTCCACTGTTCTTCCACACTTCATAAAGTGGATCTGATAACCGGACACTGATACCCTTGGTCTCTAAACTTGTGTTTCCCGTGTTCTGCATTCGACCTCCTTATATTTCTCCTGGAGATAAATTTTCTTTTTACCTCATGAAATTTCAAAACTGAAATTAGCAGAAACTTAAAACAAATATTCATGTCCGTGTGTGTGCAGTTTTTTTATATTGTTTGGAGATTGTTTTTTGGCAGAAAGGAAAAATGGTGAAAGTGAAGCCTGTTCCCTCACACCATCACTTTAATCCCTTCTTCGTGCAAGGCCGATGCTCTTCACTCACCCACCCTTCTGTCAAAGTCTCATAGTGATATGGAGACAAGAGACAGAATGGGACAGATATGGACACATACTCACATTTAAATGTTCATATAATTAGAATACAAATATCACAAGTAGAACATCTTAGGATCATAGTATATACATCCACAACATCATAACATTTTTTTAAATAATCTTTTTTTTTTTTTAGAAAAGAACATAGCTGAGAATGTGCTTAATCAGACGCTATGAAAAGTGTAGTTCGAAATACTGTGAATGCCGTTTAAACAAAGAAAAGAAATTGTATAATTGAACAGAATGGATCTGATAGAATTTGACCTCAGCTAATGGACTCGCAGTGCAACAGATAAAGTGCTAAGTAACAATCAGTTTTAGTCTTCTGAAGGTTGAAGGTTCAATCTTCAGGACAGGTGATACTAAGAATATGATTAAGAATTACTTAAGACTTCTACCCGGGCTATGCTGACGGAACGAGAGCAGTCTACCCTTGTGAATTAAGGGGTTTCATTTGAAATTCTGTACAAATTGTCGAGTTCGACAAAACACATTTAAAGAATGTTGGAGGTTATATCAGCCGAAACGTGAGAATAACATCCAAGATGAGAACAGTAGTCCAAATAATTCAAATAATATATAATAGATTCGATAAAATTTGAACTCGGTTAAGACGATTCCAGAGTACCTACCTTAAACAATTGACCTTGTGCCTAACTTTGCCCTTGTGTGTGTGGGGGGTGGCAAATAAATAGGGACTGTCTCACAAAATATCAGTTTTATTTGATTTGTTTGTATTGACTTTTCTCACTTATTTTATCAAGATCTCTATTTATAAAATTATTTGATTAGGCATCATTGTGTGTAAACATGAATAAGTGCGATTTGTACAATTTAAAAAATAAAAATCGATACTTCAAGCAAACTACCATTCTCAATTAATAATTAATTTATATAAAAGAGATTGGATATTCGAATTTGGAGACCGCTGAACCGTGAGAGGTGGAGAGTGAGCTTGTGTAACATCATTGAACTTCTGACCCCTGAACAAGGGAAACGTGCCGTTAAATGAATAGAAGAAGAAAAAGAAGAAGAAGAAGAAGAAGAAGTTCCTCTGAATGAGGGCAAAGTTAGACAAAAGATCGGTTTTTAATATGGGGGAAATACAGCTTAAGACTTTGGATTGGAACAAAAATGAAAATGGCCTTAGACTAGAAGGATTTCTCTTTCACTGACCGAGGACAGAAAGATGAGTGTAGTATCAGAATAGATACTACACTTTGCTCCAAGGAAAAAAATGCAATGAATAAATTCAAGTTTCAAAATTCTATTTTTTTAAAATGGGATTTTGAAACTTGAATGTATTCATTGCATTTTGGGGAAAATAGTTTTATAACAATTTAGTTCAATTTATAATTTAATGACCAAACGTAATATTTAAATTTAATTTTAAAAATCCTATTTCAAAAAAATAGTAATTTGGTAAAAAAAAAAATGACATAATTAAAATAAAAGCAAAAAGTAAAAAGACCCCCCAGGTACTGGCTAATATATATATATATATATATATATATATATAGCTGTACATACCCGGCGTTGCTCGGGAGTGTTTTATTTTTATTTTTTGACCCCCGCCTTTCCAGTAATTTCTTGTAAGAATATATCTATATTTCTTTCATAATCCGAGGCTCATTTGGTAAACATGTAAATTTACTAAAGAATCTGATGCTGATAATGACGGTTTGTTTTGGGGTTACACAAGGAAAGTTTAAATTACCTACTAGACACAATCCTCGAGTGTCTTCTGTCTCCCTGTACAAGCGTGTGTCAGGACAACCTGACATGAGGATACGTACCCCTACAAGTAAACCCTGACCAAATATTCAAAATAACATAGTATTCGAAGTCCAAATAAGATCCCCTTGAAACGGCCTATACATTGGCTTGTTCGAGGCATGGTGCATCTTCTAGTAATGTTACCTCAAGTAACAACACTTAGCTGGATACTCCACCAGACTAGATAAATTCTTGTCCTGGAATCTGGTATAACCATGAGACTACAAGAAAGATATACCATAACATAGTTAACTGGTCAATTGAGAAGAGAGAAAATTAATGTTCTCAACCTCTTTACTAACTCAATGTTTGACAGGTAAAGAGAACTTTAATGGAATATTCGAATATCTATGTGTTTCATATAGAGGAAAGAGCCCCTTGATTTCTGAGAACTTCGGCCGGAGTAAAATTAAACAAAAAGTGAAAATCTACTGAACTCAAGCTGTACCTTGAGATAAAAAAAGAGCAGATCTTGCACTCTAGAAATCTTTCCTTCAATAAGACCTGGACACAGTTCACCAATGGATCACAGTCTGACAACTGAAGTTAACTATGAACAAATGTACCACCATGTATTTGGGGAGGAAAATCCAATGTCCACATACTCCCTACTCCACATAATATCAAGAATTTTTCTTGTGAATGTTACCTGAGCATTATTGTCAGCAGCGATTTGTGTTGGACAAAGCACATCTTTAAAATTATCAAGAAGGTCAAGAGTGTTTAGTCATCACTCAGCAAGACTTTTGGTAGCCTCTCTTCAGCCATGCAATTAAAACTTTATTACCCATCTCACCAACAACAACCCTGAGAACCTTTGTTATCTCCATGTTGTTGTTGTTGTTCATGCTGATGATCATCATCTTCTACTTCTTCTATTTAATGTCTACTAACCCACAAACTCTCATCCATTCTTTCAACGTGACCATACCAACGAAGTCTCTTGTTCTTCACACATCTTCCTATACATCTTCCTATCCAGATTTAATCTTCCTCTGAAGTCATCAGATCTAAGCTTGTCTTTAAGAGTCACATTACACATCCATCATATCATCTTCATATAATTTCTCTCCATGCAACACATGTCCTCACCCCTCACTGGCAAGTGTTTCACTTCCATATATTATCACACTTCGTATACATGATAGATAGACTTTTCCCTTGTTCAACAGAACTTACTCCATCCAATCTTAACTCTTGCAATCACCTAGCCCAGCTCTTCCCTATGCTCAAATGGTATCATTGTTATTTAACACTAAAGCACAATATCTATTGTAAACTATTGTATACGATTAATTGAATCAAAGGTGCTATTTTAAACATAGCTGGCGGAAATTCCAGGTTTATACCTTCCCCAACATTATTAGCATGTAAATGTCTATAATATATGTGATATGATTTGAAATCATGGTAGTCGATTCCATAGTTTGCAAGAGTATCCATTAGGTTAATCACCCACTCTTTTATTAAAAACACAGAAAGGAAAATCGAATTCGTAATGAAAATAGTCCTTTATGTTGTATCATAGAATTATGATATAAATAGATCCGACAGTGGCTTTGTTGCTGTTGGGCTGAAAGATGGTTCTGTTCAGTCTGGGGAGGTCAACACTCCCAGGCTTTACCTTCTCTCTTAGAAGGGGTTAGTTTATTGCTAATCGCTTGAAGTGCCCCTACCGGGGAATGCCGACGGGGCTATTCAGGCATTTAGGTAGATTGTCTGACAAGTTATCTCAAATTGAAATCTTAAGTGGCTAAGTGCTTGGGTGACCCTCTGATGACCAGTGAAAAGACCCGGTCACAAAGAAGGTAACAGCAGGGGAGAGAGCTATCCCACTGGACATGATAGGAAGTTTGAGATTTGCTGGGAAAATGGCCAATTAGTTAAAGCTGTAGGATGGGCCCATTGGGGCTCCTAGCCAAAGGACTGTGTGGCACTTATGTTTTATTTCGCTGGGATAGAGAAATCTCATTTGCAGATCTGCCATTCAACTTGGAAACACGAGTATCTTTTATAACATCCAACAAATAAATCTGTTAATAAACTGGATTCATGGTTTTTACTTGGAGTGAGAGTTCTTTGTTGCAGCACGGAGACGAGATCGCACAACAATCTTTGTACCGGCACAACATGTAGAGACGATTACAGCCAGTGAAGTGAACGCACGAACAACACATGTTCACAATCCTAGTGTGCTGGCTTCTCAAAACCACACCTGACGTTGTGTCTAACCTCCTGGCAACAAGGTAGTCCTTTAATGACTGTTGTAGCTTCTGATATAGACTTCGTCAGTGGTGACAAAAATTAATAAGTAAATGCTACTAATGAAAATGGGCATAGCAACGTGACACTGACGATGACACCTGCATCCGTGATATTGACAGTCGGAATGACAATCACGATAGAGGCATTGTTGATTGTAGATATGAATAATGACGGTAGTTCTCATAGAACTGATCGAAGATATAAACAGCAGCAGCAACAGTGTAGTTTTATCGTCCAATGCATGTTGCTAGAGATAGTTCACTTTGTAGGCTTATTGTATTGCTACAGGGTATTGATCTATTACTATTGTGAAAGGCAGATTCTTTTCTGAACGTTTCTCTCTATGTATTATTATGTACTATTGCACTACATTGATTTCCCCCGACAGCCTCTTTTTTGGGGGAAGGAAAAGGGGTTTTCGGTAGTTCGATGCGGCAAAATGCTATTCATTTAATTTTAAGCGCATAAATGCCTTCCTGTAAACATTTTAGGAAAGAAGATGGAAATAAAAAAATGAGGAAGAAAATAAAGAAAAGAAAAGGCAAAAAGAAAAAGAAAAAAGCAAGAAGAAAGACGAGGAAAAAATAAAAAAGATTAAAAATGTAGAAGAAAAAGAAACAAAGAAACCGGAAAAGAAAAAAAGAAATAGAAGATGAAAAAAAACGAGAAAAAAGTTAGAAAAAAAATATGAAGAAAAAAAATGAAAATAGAAGAAAAAACAAAAGAAATCGTTAAACAAAATAGCAAATTAAGAATGTTTTCCTCGCTCACATAAAACATGAAAAAAGTTTTAAACAGAAGAATGGCTTTAATTTCAGGTTTCTCTATATATTTATTACAGAATTTATGACGAGCGGATGTTCTGTGAAACTGCAGTAAAGTGTTATATACTAGATTTATCAAAGTTACATATAGGCAAGAAACACACACAGATACACAAGATCTTGTTCACTAGTTTTACTAATACAGATATTATTATTATTATAAAGCTCTATTTGAAAGGATGGCGGCTGTCTATTTGATTTAGAATATAATCACTTTTGGTGTACTGATATGATATTAGTGTAAAAGTTCCTTGTGAGAGGCGCAGATATGACTCTTCAAGCCTGTCAGACCTTTACAGACCATACCACAGAAGGGGCAAGTGTTGTGATGATCTGAGGGGATGCCATAAATGAAGCCACCTTTTGTTTGTGCTCGATTTTGCAAAACATGCACTCGTTGGTGATCAACAAACCAGCACATGACATAGTTACCAAGTTGCATGCTTGGCATCTTAGGTGTTCCATGTTTTCTCCTAGCGGTGGTGTCACGTCCCGTCTCTTCCTCGCTGCTCGTGTTTCATCCTATTCTTTTCAAAAAGCTTGCTGCCTTCAAAAATCGCTTTCCTTCACCATAACCTATCTACAGCCACCCCCTCCCATCCTCCAACATCAATTCCAAAGCACTTCAAATTGTTTTTGAGACAATCTTTGAATCGCTTATGAGGTTTATGCTGTGGGTGTGTATTCCCAGTTAGTTCCCCATAAATCACCTGCTTATGCAATCTGTCATCAGTAAGACGAATAAGAGGACCAGCCCAATGAAGTCTGCGTTTACTTATACGAGACTCGATGCTTGGAACAGCAGCTCATTCTAACACTTTGGTGTCAGGGGTAAAGCTATCCCAAGCAAGTGCCTAAGGCAATTCTGTTGGAAACACTCTAGCAGGTGAATATGACCTCTGCAAGTGGTCCATATCTCACAAGCATATAACAAAGTTCATACAACACATTCCTCATACACAGAGATCTTAGTTTTCAGCCTGAAATGACTAAAAGACACATCAGCCTGTTCTATACGTCTACTAATTTCAGCATCTAACAACCCGTTTCTCGAAATAACACTATCCAAATGCATAAAACAGTCCACTAGGTAGTCTGGCTTTCAACAAATATATCCGGTTCCTGATACGGGTTGCCAGGGGCTGGGGAAAACAGCCTTTGTCTAGCCCATGATTATTGTGATACCCATGCAAAGCTATCCATGATACCTTGCATATCATTCTGCGAGTGAGCTACAAAATCCACGTCATCTGCATAGAGCAAATCTCAACAACAGCGGAGAATGTCCCTGACAAAGTCTTAAAACGCTGTAAGTTATACAGCCGACCCGATGTGCGAAATCGAAGATACACACTTTTGTCACAGTTAGTGAAAGCCAATGACAGAGTTACAGCAAAATAGATGGAAAACAAAGTAGGTGCAGGTATATCACCTTGTTTAACACCATTGTCAATTGCAACAGGTTCAGAGAGACAACCATTGCAGTTGACACATGTTTTCATGTTGTCATGCAGCTTACGAAGAAGTCTAACAAACTTAGGAGGACATCTCATCTTATCCAATACCTTCCACAGCACATTCCAATTAACTATATCTAATGCTTTCATCAGATTAACAAAGACCTGATATAAGTCTAGACAATGTTCAATACACTTTTCCTGTATTTGACGTGCTGTAAAGATCATATCAGAGGTACCCCTATTTCTTCTAAAGCTACACTAACTCTCAGGCAGCATAAAAGGACAGATGTAGTGTGACGAGGCTGACGTTGAGCCAGCTACGGTTTGTCGTTCAAAGAGGCAGCGGGTGGTGTGCTATGTTTGCAGACGTTTAAGTAATAACAATATCTCTTAATGGAGTAATCCCCCTTTGCAAATTGGCTGTTTGGAGTCTCTAAAGTTAGGTGGCTCTGGTTGGTAGTCAATATATAGGCATAGGTGGTGGGTTTATTAATATAAAAACTGTACTTCTTGGATTTCAAAAGATTTTGGCTAATTTTTGTTTAATTTCTTAGCTAGTGTATAAATGATCGCATTAGGGTCCCTTTATTATTTTGTTCTACACCCCCCATTTTTTCTCCCCTTTTGTTTTTGATAAATTCTCCATCCCTCCCCAATTATGTGACATGTAGTTCAATTTGCTAGATATGCAGGCCTACTTTCATAATTTCGAAAGTGGTGTTTGGAATAAAGCTTTCAGGGCCTGCTTCACTTTTTTTTAGAAAGGCTAATTGCCGCACTCATCTTTCCTCCCTTTGCCCTTGTACAAAGAGACCATAATGGAGTCATGAAAATCATGGTAACATGCCCGTCAAACCAGATGTTGTCAATCAACTCTTTAATTTGCACTGCCAATGGTCTTTCATGATTAAAGTCTCTACCTTTAAATATTTAACAGTAAGCCCATCAATTTTACAATGTACTGGCTTTATATTTAAATTTTGAAATATAAATGAATTGATCTGAGATTTACTGCCTTTTGTCATTTATTTTTGTTCATTCTCATTCCACCTTCCGGTTTTTCAACATTGCATTGCTTCTGCCTCGAAATTCTCACCTTCATATTTACTTGTTTACTAGCAATGCTTCAAGCAAACTACCATTTCCTTCTATATATATAAATCAAATATATGTGTGTTCACGCATCAGTTGATCTCTGAGCATAATCATTCGCATATTTGGAATCACAAGGTTTCAACAAGCCTTGTTTTACATGAGTAAAAAAATTTCTATTATAATTGAAGGAAACCCCATTATTTTTTAGTTAGAAGCATACAAAACTGAGACACTTAACAGGAATGTTTTGGTTCTTCTCACAATGAGCAGAACAATAGGTAGCTAGCCTACAGTACACACAAAGTTTTGCGTGTCATGAAGACCAAGTTTTCTGAAACTGTGATGGTCTTTGGGCGTTTTTCCAATGAAGGCCACGTCATTCTGCCTCATATCTTCGAAAAGGGATTCAATTCACGATATAAAAAATATGTGAAAAATAAAACTATGTGTAGTAATAAAATGAAAACAGCCTTTGAATTAGAAAACAATAAAAACGAATTAATGAGATGTCCTTTTGCAAATTAGTCTTAGTATGTCAATCGCATGGACATATTAGAAACTGAAGTTTTTCTATTTTATATATGAATTTGGCACATTAATGTCACTGTCTGTGTCAGATATAATATATTATAACATTATATTTCTCAGCATCATTTATGGATATATTTACCAGTATTTCAAAAGTGCTTAATACAAAGTAGAGCTTTATAATTATAAACAGAATTGTGAATCACTACACAAATGTAATCGTATTTCAATCCTGATTTCTTCAGGCCACCAAAGATATCGATGTTTATAAGAGTAAAACTCAGCCTGGAAGAAATACGATATTATAAGCTGCTTCTATGGATGAGAAGATATTATAAAACACTATCGACCAACCGAATTCAACAAGAAAACTAGTCGCCTCAAAACGAACATTGTAAAAAGCTATCGCATCTAAATTTTATTATCTTTGAATATCTACGTCATTGGGAAAAAACCTCTTCATCATTTGATTATTCTCACACGTTTACTTTATATTGATATTTAGAAACCCCTTTCCCTCAGTTAAATCTCATTTTATTTTTAGTTTTAATATTTTCATACCCTAGTCTTAAAAATAAATATTTATTTGTTTCTGTTGTTCGTTGATTCTTTTGTGCCTTTGATCCTTTTAAGTGAATTCAGAGAAACGATTAATCTTTTCCTTCTTTATAATATATTTTTCGAACCTGTGATTAGATTATATGTCACAAATTTGCAAAACTACACAAATGTAATTGCATTTCAATCCTAATTTCTTCAGGCAAACCTTTGGGCATAACAATGTAGTATTATCAAAGTATTATGCTGAAACTGGATCTGTAACCCAAACAGATAGTTTCAAAAGCAGAGTTGCTGAACTATAATTGTGGATTTCTATTATATTATTACTATTATATGAAATTCTACTAACATGTCACTCATGCAAAGTACTAATGCAAGTTTTAAATATAGATGCCTTTAAACTTAATAATTGTACATTTATTGTAAGTATTATTCAAAACCGGTCGACTATAATCAAGTTACGGAAGTTATGTAACGTATCAGTGGCAAATAACCCAATAAATTATATGAAATTCAAATAACAGATGAAGTGTCATTTCTATGATTGAATTGAATATAGTGAATGGAGACAAACAAATAATGTTCTAGAAAATATTTAGGTATTTTTCTGGTTCTTTCAAAGTATATATCTCTATTTATATAATGTGATAATGTTTATATATTTGTATATACAGAATTCACTTCTAAACTAATTAACCGATGGTTATGAATTGTGGAACACAGTTGCTAGGTGTAAGATGTTCGAATGTGGGCTATTTTTAGCTTCATTTAGTTTCATGCAAAGGGAGTAAAAGAGAGGTGGAAGCCTTTCATGAAAATTCAGATACCTCCGATTTTTGTGAAATTTGGGTACTAGAAATCAATTAATAAATCTTCTCCAAATTTCACTTTCTTTTAAGTACTTTAAAGGGTTTTAGGGGAATAATATGGACACAACCTCCCATTTGAAAATTCGAATATTTCAGATTTGCAGTGAATCGATAATAAACATATTATCAATAATAAAGCTGCATTTTTCTCAGTTCTATAACATATTGCTTATTTATTCTTCGACTTTAGTTCTGACAAGCAAGGAAAGAAATCAGTTGTTACCCTTTTTTGTTTCTTACTTTGTCTTATTTAAATCTTATCATAATAAAAAATAATTTGCATGGTCTACATATAGCTGTTTAAAACATTTTATTTCTTCCAAACAAATTTTTTGACCGTCTTTAATCATATTTTCTTTGTCTTTTTTTCAGATGTAACAAACTCCACTGATGAGACGGATTGAACATATCTTGTTTTTGTTTTTCCTGGTAAACAAAGGAAATGCATGACTTGGGAGAAATAAAATGTTTTAAACAAAACCTTCCCTTCTAGTATTTTAATTACTACTGAGCTTTCGACCAACTTTCTGTGCAATTTTAAAGAATTAAAAGACTTATTTTAATAATAAATATTTAAATTAACTTAGCAAAATCAGTCATTTAGATATGAATTCCGAAACCGAGCTGCAGACTATATATATATAAAGATATATATATATATTTCAGATAGACCTTTTATAGCAATTTATCTAAACACTTCCAAAGATTGGATGAACCATAAAACTACAGTAAAGTTTTAAAATAAACCAAATATATTATTATTATCTATTATTGTTTATACAATTATTAAATTAAAAATAAAAACATTTAGATGGTTAAGAGTTATTTATTAGTTTTGTAACCGACATTTCAGGGCATATTTATGATGAGTGGTTTAAAAATCTATATAAGTAGTCATATTTTCCTACTTATAATTTAGAAGTTTCAATAAACCATCTTGTTTTTTTCTCAACCCATCCTTTACCGGTGAAAGTCATTAATACTGGACAGGATCGCAGAGGGGGGGTCCAGTAATCAATACATTCTAATTGATCCTAAACAAGGACTAAACAATGTCCACTAGCACATAAAGAATTTAGCATCTGTATTGATGGTGATTCACAAAGGGAAAATAACCAAACAATTCTTTGTTTTTTCCATCTTTCGTTATATCATCAGATTCGGTTTAACATCTATTTTACATGCGGACATGTGTTAGACGGCTTTTAGAAATTGACTTCCAAACAAACCCATCTCTGAACAGATCTTCATCCGTCTTACTCGCCATACTTATCACTTCCCCCCATATTTTCCTTGCCCTTCCTACTGATCCTGTACAGAAGCTGTAGTGTAAAGGACCCACAAAAATAAAGTTTCTATTTATTTTCTTTTGTTTACTAGATGTACATGTGTTTATGAAAAATTTCAAGAGTTGTATTTGTATTTTATAACGAAATTGATTCATTCTTAGTTTTTACTAACCTAGAAACGATTATTTGATTTTAAAAAAATTATGTGTATAATTTGTATTATTCGGACTACTGTTCTCATCTTGAGTGTTATCCTCACAACGTTTCGGCTGCTGGTGTATCTTTTCCAACTCGGAAATATTTCTGTCGAACTCAGGAATCTGGACAGAATTTCGAATGGAGGTAGCATGCTCTAGTTCTGTCAGCTATTCACAATTCTTTGTATCACCCGCACTAAGGATTGAACCTTCAACCTTCAGATTACTATCACTTAGAACTGAATTTTACTTTGTACTATATCCACTGTGCCACAGGTCCTTGCAGACAATACTAGTATTAATTTCTTGGAGCCTTAAGCCTATTGTTGTTTTAATGTGCAGTTTTACTACTTATCACTACTGTGTGTGTGTGTGTGTGTGTATATATATATATATATATATATTATAACGTTACCTATTATTTATAATTAATGGTTGCCATATTGTATTAAATTCTATACTAAGTCTGCTTAGTAAATCATTGTTGCCCAACATGTGACATATATGTACATTAGACATATAGATTGTGCACATAACGTACAGAGTAATAGTTTCTAAGCTTTATCGGAGAATATTTCTGTCAGAGTTTGACCATTTTAAATTTCAGTGGTTTGAGGCAAGCGTTTGGGTCACCGACTCCACAGCCTAAGAACGTAAGAATACAAAATTTGAACGGTGGAATCTTTTAACTTGTTTTCAAATCAAAGATTTTGACAGACAATTTTTGATGTGAGTGTTTCGATCTGCTCTGCCAATTTCATAAAAAGCGAAAATACCTGAGTCTATAAATTAATGCCAAAAGGAAGTCAGAAAAGTAAACAATGGACTTTAAGTGATTAGAGGCTAAAGCATCTTATCTTAACAATGAGTGTGCAAGCGTGGGGTATGTTAGAGGTGCAAACTGAGGGGTTTTGGGGTGTACTGTTCGAGTGGGGAGAGGAGGCAATAGAGGTGACGTTATGTGGTGGTAATGTGTACTGTGGAGGTTGGAGCCTTTTAGGAATAGGTGTACTGCAGAGGTGGGTATGTGGAGGTTGGAATCTTCAGGAGAGGATGTACTGCAAGAGTTGGAACTTTTAGGAGAGGGTGTACTGAGGAGGTATACTGTAGGGGTTGGAGCCTTTAGGAGGATGAGTACTGCATGAGTTAGAGCCTTTCAGAAATGGGTGAAATCTTTAGAAGGGGGTGTACTGCAGTGGTTTGAACTTTTAGGAGAAGGTGTACTGTGGAGGACGTGTAGTGTGGAGGGTTGGAACACTTTGGGATGGATATGTGTGAAAAATATGCTGCACGAGTGGAAATTCATTCATTCGACGGTGTACTTATGGTTGATCTATGTATGAATATGAAGAGCGGTTGCTTAGGATTTGGTTCCATTTTTTACTATTGGTTAAAAATAAAGGTAAAAAAAAAAGAAAACTACTTCTTATAAATTTTTAGATGCATCCACGCATCTCTGTGGTCTGCGGTCAGTTTTTCACGCTTAAGTGTCATCATGTTTTATTTCATTCTTTTTATATATTTCTTTTAACCTTTTTGATTTAGATACGTCCATGCATCTGTCTGTTGGTTGGTCACTCTGTCACACTTGAGTTTGAAATAAAAATTTCATCACTAAATGTGCATATATAATTAAAATATACCTTCTTTTTTTTGGGGGGGGGGGGGGGTTTGTTTTGCTTTGTTTTTAGTAGTCACTTCTAACAAAACTCTGAATTACATCGTACAGCTAAGAACAACGCCCACTCACTTGCACGCCTAAATTTAGCAATGCATCTTATTTTGTCATGAAAAAACAAAAATAAACAAATCAACACAAACATGCCAATAAGACTCGTGTAATCAAACTGCACCAGTAGATGACACAGTTTCATTTGAGTCAAAAAGGTCACAATTGGTATGGAGGTCATGTAATAGTATTAGTGATAGTAGTGTCATAACAGTATTGAATATGGAAAAGTGAGTAGTCATTGTGGAGACACTAAGGATGATTGTGGTATTAAAAGTTATTAATAGTAGTAGTAGTAGTAGTAGTATCATCGGGTGCAATGGTGCCGAAGAAATGATACACATGATCGATTTGAATATAGTAGGACATTTGGGGTGAGATTTTGATTTTTTGTTAATACTGACTAGTACTTGTACACTTTATTGTTTTATCATTTGCTATTAACATGAGAGTAAGAGAGAGAGAAAGAACAGAAAGAAATGGAAGAAGAAAAGAGAAAAAAAGGGAGAGATGAAGACATGTAGAAAGGAGAGGAAGAGCAAATAGAAGTGGAAAGGTGATAAAGAGGTATATGAATCAGAGAAAGAGAAAGAAGTAGAAAAGAGGGATAGAAGAGAAGAGGGGAAGAGAGAGAAGATAGAGGGAGAGAGACGAGAGGCGAAAATAACTTGAGATGACAGAGGGATTGAAAGAGATAAACGACGATGGAAAAGAAAGAAACGGAGAACGGATAAAATAAATAGAGAGACAAAAAAAAAAAAGAATACAAGGAGAAAGACAGAGAGGGGTGGACAGGGTGAGGAAGTTGTTTAAAGAGAAAGTAAGAGAGAGAGTTAGAGATGCTTATTTTCGCCGTAAAAGTTAGAAAACTCGTTAAAGCCAGACATTTTCTAACAGAAACTAAAAAATTATTTGCATAAAAAGAGTTGAATCATGAGATGAAGTTGAGTGAGAATAAAAAGAAAATGAAACATTCATTAAGAAATGTGTTAACGAACTGCACACACATGTGTATGTGTATACTTGAACGTTATTCACCTCCCTCACACGCATGCATCAACTTTATACTTTTTCAGCATAAGTTATACCGTCATTATAACCAGCTGTGATCTTACCCAACAGATAGTTTCAAAATAAATTATATAAAATACAGGAAGGTGTTCACCAAAGCTCTCTTAGGATGAGCTGTGTAAACGCGATCGTGCAACCCTGGGGATTGCAAACTTAGATCCTCGCACCCGCCGAATGTGGAGAGGATGACTTCGATCAAGACTGACAGATAGGCCCACCCTCTTATAGAGGACTCATCAAAGGCCTATTAAAAATAAATATGATGATGATGAATGCTAAAACAATACCTATTAGAAATGATTCAACATATCAAATTATTTGAACACAAGTTGCTACTTTATACAGAGCTTGTAGATTCATAGCTTTTTCAAGACGAGGAAAAAGGGAGACAGAACGAAGATAAGAAACAGAGGAAGAAGAGGCACAGAGAGAGAGAGGGGGAGAGGAGGAGAGAAAGAAAGAGAGAAAAAATGGAAGAGGGCGGGAGACAGAGACAGGGGGAGAAGCAGAGAGAGTGGTGGAAGAGAGAGAGAGAGAAAAAAAGAGAAGGCGGAAAGAAGAGAGTGGACGGGGGGAAGAGAGAGTCTATTATGACATCACAATATATTCTGACTTTATGAAATGCTTTAACTTTGTAATTCTTGTAAAAGGCGATTATCAATCAATGTCAAAATTAAGAAATTATATAGTCAATAATATAACAAATACTGACCAAACGGGTCACAGATGGTCTAATATAAAAATATTAGTCTACAGAATTATTTTTTTTTTAATTTTCAAACACAAACAACAAATGCTTTAAAGAATTTGTTTACCTGCCTCTCACAGTGGCAAACTTAGACAAAAGGTCAGTTTATAGGAAGAATTCATCTCCCCTAAAATGGGGCATTCTAAAGATTAGCCTCGTGAAACTGAGTGGCTTTTGCAGCTTATCTCACTAGCGATGGGGCAGGGTAATGTTTTCGTTATCATTGCGGCTGACAGGAGATAGCTCCCCCCCTTCAATTGCCTTGAAAAAATTAGTTTTCAATAAAAGAAGATTTTTAAAAACCTATTAAAACTATGTTTATAATGAATATTCAATGGAACCTCGGTCTGCCTGTATAATAACCTTGATAATAATTTTGTTTCGGTTTTAATTAACTTACGGGCCGGACCAGATTATCTAGCAAACCGAATTTGGTCAATGGGGCATAATCTTCGTGACCTATGAAGTAGAGAATAAAGGATTTAATTTTTTATCCCTTATTTTTAACAATAGGGAGATTAGGTTTAAAGATTAAAACATTATTTGGCTTGTCACATAAAAATCACAGGTACAAAGAAAGAGAAATCAAAGTGTTTTTGCTCACTTTTACTCTTAGCTTAGGATTTTACTGATTTATTTTCGATCAGGCTTTATGGGTGAGGAGGGTGAATCGTTACCCGAACGGATACAAAACAAGACCTGATAAATGGCGAGTGAACCCACTCGTACTACCAACAGCCATTTAGGGCATGAAATATCAACATACATGGATATTACTGATATATTGTATTTATGTGTGTTTGTTAGAGCATCTACATAAAATCTAAAAGTGTATTCATATGTAAAATTTTCTGGGGAAGACAATGGAAGTGATCCCGAATTTTTAAGTGACCCCCCTCCCCTTTCGGGGAACTATGGGGCAAAACTACCCTAAAACCTTAAAATATATCCTATTTGTATGAAAATTAAATCATATGTATAAAATTCTCTGGGGAAGACAATGGAAGTAGTCCCAAATCTTTACATGCCCTTAAATGTGCCAAATCTCTATGTCAGTCTTCAATTTATCATTTGGCAATTTTCGCCTCATCAACTCTCGGCGCTTTCGAGACCTGCCCGAACGTTGACGACGCGAAGTCACAGAAACGCGGTGCGTCCTCTACAAACCATATCTATAAGACACTAATTCAGAGTTTTCCACAATTTCTTCAGACTATATTAGGGAGCGAAACAGGGGAGGGTGCAGTAATAAGAAAAAACAAAGAAAGTAATATGATGTTATGAGCATAGTAAAAAAGTACATAGTAGTGATCCTCATTAAGTCTAGAGCAACGTCGGGTCTTCATGCTAGCCTATACTAATATGCAGGGCTTTACGGAGCCCTCCAAAAAGGAGCGCCAGTGCATCTATAGATGTCTTTGAAGTTATTTTTTTAAAGATTTGAACTTTTTTCATATTTATGACAAGGATGTTTATTGTTGATTGAATAAATAAGCCAATTTTTCTTTTCATTCGTGTTTTTAAATAAAGAATTTTAGGTTCAATTGTACTATAAGGGCCATTGGATTTTCTCGCCCATTTCGCTCGGTATTCACCCAAATGTTCGATAAAATCGATTTTGGGAGTGAAATGGTACATTTTGGCCTGACAAAAAATTCTAATTTATTTTTAGCATATATCAAATTGAACTTTTATGCCACATTTTTACCCGTCGTCTTTTTGGCAACATTTTGTTATTCTTAAATTCACAATTAGTATGTTTTAACCTTTTCAGGTTTGCTTTTAAATTCGTTAAATTCCGTTAAATCTTTCTTTTGTAAATAGAATGTTCAAAGTTTTTTTTTGTGGGTAATAAAATGTTAAAGCAGTAAAAATATCTCTAGTCCAAAGAAAAAAATATCTTTAGTCCAAGGAAAAAACAATAAAAATCAACATGGCCGCCAGCGATTAAAACCTGGAATTAAAGTTAGATTCTCAACACTTTAAAAAGTAAATGAGAATTTTATTTCAGGACCAAAAATACAATTAAGACCAACAATCAGTTTCACCCAAAATTTGAGCGAATACCAAGCGAAATGAGCGAAAAAAAACCAAAAAAACATTGGTCCCTATTCTACAATTAAAACGATGTTTAAACATAATTAAATTAAAGAAAATGACTAATTTGTTGTTTTTTAGAACCGAAACTAGATTAGATATCTTTCTTTATTTTAAAAAATCTATTATCGAATATTAAAATTGTAAACAGTTTGCTTTTGTTAGAGATTTCTAATATAGACGTTTTCACCTTTTTTTTTTTTACTCGAATTTTTAATTTTAATAAATGTTTTTCCCCGACCTAGGAAAACTTGCTCCAGTTAATTTTTCGGGGGAGGAAAATTTTACCCGATATTTTTTCAACTTCCAAGGTCTAGACCAGATATTTTGTATGCAATTTTAAGACATTAAATGGATCTCTGAATTGTTTATTGACAATCTGTTGATATTTTTTTGCTAACTTATGAAAAATATTTTTTTTATTCAATCTTTAAAAAATAAACTTCATTGTTTTTTTTTTCGCCCCAAATTGTACTATTGAAAAAAAAATGGATAAATTGATTTGTTTGAAAGTACTTGCACATTTCTACTTAAAACAAATCTAAATTCCCTTCCAAAATAAATAGAAAAAATATCGGGTCAAATTTTCCTTCCCTGAAAAATAGGTTGTTAATGTAATGAAAATTAAAATTGTTTTAAAATACTTCGGGGATTTTTCTATTTCTATTTTATACCTCAGGAAACGAAAATTTACATATAATCCTATGCTTCGTCCAACATGTTCTTCTTTAACCCTCAGCACATCTCAAAATAGTAGCGAGATTTTGTCAAATATTATCTTATGGTCTTACACTTAAAGTGACATCCCCACCCATATTGATGAGATCCTTTGACGCCCACCCCTATCCTTCGACCACTCATTGGCAGAATAGAACGTTTATGAAAGAAGGTACATTTTCATTATGGAGCGCTGAAAAAGAGCAGCTCCTTTTTTATAGAAGTTTGAGCTGGAGCGGCTCCTTTTTGAAAATGGGGAGCGTGAGAGGAGCTAGTTCCAATTTTGGGCGTTGGAGCAGGAGTGGAAGCAGCTCCAAAAGTAGTGGAGCGCGTAAAGCCCTGCTAATATGTACAGTCGAATTATTGATGACTAAATCGGTTCCCCTATCAGACTTGACTGATGAGGAGGGTAGTTAGTCACCCATAAGGATAAAAAAAAAACTGACTAAAAATTGATGATACCACTTATAGGGTGAATGGCGATTTACATCATAAAATATCACCATGCTTGACAGTGTACGACAGAAATGAATCGGATTTCTGACAGTCTCCTGCAGCTTTGGTAGAGAGCACTGATTGTCTTGGGTTTCCATTCTCTAAAGAAGTGCTGTTGAGACACACACGCCCACATCGGGATACACAAAAATGACCTCTCTATGCAGGTATCTGCATTTGACTCAATGAGACCGGCAATCGGATTCATCAATAAAACAAGAAACGAGATAAAAATCCTCCATAAGTGATCTCATCTGTTCTGCTTGTGGCAGACGGTGTGCATCATGGAATCACTGTACAGCCGTATAAGGACTCATTCGTAACAGAGGATCACACATCACATGTGTGAGAACTGAAACAATCTCGGCCTCTATTTTCCAGCTTTGACTTCAGCCATGCGGTAACTCCTGACGATTAAATATCACACACACAGAGAGAGAGAGAGAGAGAGAGAACGGGATAGAGAAAGAGAGAGAGAAAGATTGGATGTTACCATTTAAAAATCCCATTGATTCTTTATTATTGTATTTTAAGAGTACTTTAATTAAATTCAACTTCTGGCTACAAATGTAGAGTGCATATAATATTTAATCGCCCATCGCATCCCATTAAGCGCACGTAAATACATTTTTGATAATTATGACGAGCTAAAATTCCTTGCTAGGAAATCCATTGCCTGTTTTTGACAATAGCAGCAGCACCAGTAGTTTACATGCATGAAATTAAAAATAACTCGCCATGCCCAGCATCGACACATGCAGATAAATAGTGAATTTTATAAATAGTCAATTATATTGTCAGCTTCTTTTAGGATTAACCCAAATTATGCTTGCAATTGAATAGGAGGAAAGAGAGAAAGAAGAGTAGTAAGAGAAATCCGCCAAGGAAAAATAGAGGCACCTTTGTCGACAAATTTATAATTTGTTTACTATGCAGGTCATTTGTCATTTTCAGTTATAGTTCTGATGCCTGAATGTGCGACAATATGTCCGCACACCCCGGGCTATTTTCCTGCAGCAGCTGCATCGTAAGGGTATATATTTCTTGTCACATGGTGAAATGTACAGATCGTAGTAATTTATTCTTTTCAAACATGGCAAGGAAGGTAAAAAACGACAACACAAAAAAATGGCTGTGATCAGCTGATGAGCAAACAACTGGTAGTTGCATATATAATACTGTCCCAGTATAAATATTTTAGTGTTGCATCGCGAGAAATGATATGAGAATGATACGATAGATGTGTAATGTGAGTCTTACAGATAGGCTTAGATCTGATGACTTCAGAGGAAGATTAAATGTGGGCAGTATAGGGAGATGCGTGCAGAACAGAAGACTTTGATGGTATGGTTACATTGAAAGAATGGATGAGAGTTCTTGGGTTAGTAGATATAGAGCACTTCACAGGGAAAAGCCAAGGAAAATCTGGGAGGAAGTGATAAGAATGGATTTAAGATAAAGAGTGATCAATAAAGACCTGGACAGAGATAGGTTTGTTTGGAAGTCAATTTCTTAAAGCTATCCAACACATGCCAACATGTAAAACGGGCGTTAAACTGAATATCATGATTAAGTTTTATCTCAATTGTAAGTATTTACCCTTCTTTCCCGCAAAAGACTGAAAGTAACAGGAGGTCGGTTTTTCCAAGGGAACACTCTGGAAGGTTATAAAAATAGCTGGATCAGATCTGTCGGCAATCACTGGTAGGAGTACCACAGCCAGTCGGCAATAGCTACCTCCTCTCCCATGAGAATGACGATGGCTTCGTGAGAGTGGACAAAACCATACTTCTTTTAACCAGATTGTTCAAAAAGTTCTAAGATTCACCCCAAAAAGAAGAGGAATCACTGAAGACTGTTGCTATAGCAACAGAGTAACAATTCTTATGAAACTAGAAAACAGATTCAGATTTCTGTCTTAATTTTTGTGCAGGTGAAGCCCATACCGAAGGACGAGGGAGTGCGACAAATCTAAAAATGGACAAACAGGTCTCGGCAAGTGTAAAAAATCTGTAAAATAAAGGTATGATATCCAAGGAAATCCGAGAAGACATGGTACAAATACTTGCTGAGGGATCGTCTTCCTATGCAACGCCGGGACATGGATCTCTGTAGTCAGGTTCGTTTTATATTCCAATAACCATGTTTTTGGAATATAAAATGAACCTGACTTAATAAAAATGTTATTGGATTAAAATGGCTTTGCATCCAAATGACCTTAATAGGCTAATTGATCTAACTTTAGGAAAGTAAAAGATTATTTTCAAGTGAATTTGAATTTTTATAAATAAATGATAGAATTTATTAACTTTTTTAACAAATATTACTGAATTAAAATTTATAAATGTAAAATCCTTTTCACAGGGCTGGGTAATAAAAAAAATAAAAGAGTTTAAAAACAAATAAAATGTGTGTAACATTTTTCTTTTAAAACCTCTCTCTCTCTCTGTCACGTTACTTTTAAAACACACCACTTTTGCAACTTCTTCAATACGAATAGAAAGAAAACAAGAAGAAAAAAGAAAACGTCATCATCAACAGACTTTTTTTTACCTCTATGAACAATTACCAATAACAATCAAAGTAATTTTTCTGCCCCCACCCCCACCACCCCTGCATTAATTTGATCCCTGGTGACTAAAGCAAATCAATGCTGGAGTATTTTTGTTACCATAACTAAATTAGGGTTATACTGAATTGGAGTATGTAAGATGTGTAAGGGTATCTTTGATAGTTTTTGAGTTTTATCCGGACATACAGACGGACAGAAATATGACTTTCCTTTATCTAACAGATAAAACGTCACTATTTAGAGATGATAACATAATCGTCTACTTTGGACAATACATTAATATCAAATTTTCTTTCATGAGAATTTAATGTCAAATTAGTGAGAATTTGATTTGATGATAGGTCTGCACATCTGGCACTTTTCCTGCAGCAGCCGCACATCTCTTGTTACAGGGTGAATGTGAAGATTGTAGTACTTTGCTTCTTCATCGACGGCCCTTTTTGGAAGATGGCAAAGAAAGGAAAATATATTTTAAATGTTTGTTATTGTCTAATGATAAGAGATATCTGGTAGTTGGTGCCAAAAACTGTCGATTAACAAAAACAAGAACATCTACTTACTACTAACACCAGGTACAGGCAAGTAAGCTTATTCTTCATCTAAAGTAGATAGATACCAGTGCAGACTAACGATGACTTGACGAGCCATGTTTGAGTCCTGTTAGTTCAACAGTACCACTGTTTCTCCGGAGTAAGGAGAGAGAGAGAGGCGGGGGTCCTCTGGTGTAGCCAGACAGTTTCTCTCTTATGACTTCACCCAGCTGATTTTGCGAGAACAATTTCTTCGGACCTCGGACGCCTCATGTCTCTGCAGAGACATTTTTTTTAGATGGCCATCTGGAGCTTATAGTTTTGTATATATATAGTTTTGTTATATTCTTGGTTTAAACATCAATAGACTCAAACTGATTGAAGTTAAATCTTAATGAACGATAAAACAAGATTTTAATTTTAATTACTCCTAATAAAGACACTTTGTTGATCATCTGAATGTCAATCACATGTAAAGATGGAGTTTCATTTCATTTGACGCCTAAATTAATGCAGTTAATCAGAAAATTCTAAGTATGACACGTCAGATGTGAACAGGGGATCATTTTAGAATCCTCAGACTTGATTGATACATGTAAACAGATGAGAACATTTTCTACATATGCACATACAATCCAAGAACAATTATCGACTTCAATTTACACTTTTCAGATACAATGCTGCAGGAGCTCCAAAATATAATATGGGATCGAATAGGACTCTCGGAAGCCAAATTAAAAGAAAGTAAGACAGAATACAATAAATCCCACAAAATGTTCTTTTCGAGCAATAAGACTGCTCGCTCAAACAGAGTAGACTTTTTGTACATAAAAAACACATCACTATGGTGGAAGTATATAAGTCAATATCCGATAGATTTTCGACAAAGCTAATATTTATAAAATGATATTTCTCAACAACCGCACATGTTGACGACAAAGTTTTCACAAACCCCCAAAACATAAGTTGGACATTCAGAATAGTAATGGAACAATAATTTCAAATAAAAAAAAATTGTGTGATTAACAACCCCGCATCTGAAGAACGTCATCCAATATTAAGTGAAATAACAAACGCAATAAGAAACTTTAAAATGGTTCAAAGCTTGTGGTTGACAATATTTATTCTGAACACCTGTAAGTGAGTCTTTAATCAATGTAATACACCATCTTTTCAACGCAATTCTACAAAGTAAACAGATTCCTCAAAAGTTTTAAGAGGCAATATACAATATTTAGTGATCACAGTATTTTGAAGGTCTATGTGCATTTGGTCTTCTTGTGTAGTGGCCATGGTGGAAGGGCGCAGAAAAAGAGGTAAACCACCAAGAAGATGACATGATAACATGTTCCTGGACTTCCAAATCAATCAGTCAGCTAATCAAAGTAACGAGAGACAAGAGATCCTAGAGACGGTTAATATATGATAGATAGGTATATGAAGAAAACGATGATGCATTATGGTAATGAAAAACAAGACAATCTCGTACAGAACTAAAATAGCTATAATTAACTGATCAAAGTAGATCGATACTGATACTGAGACTTATTTTCCTTTAAAAAGAGAGTTGTAAAAGGGGAGATAATGCCACCTTTATTAAGATCACAGGTATAGTATTTGTCCTACTGCAAGTCAACCCTGTGGATCCTTAGATGGTAATTTGTGGTAATTATTTGTTTTGAATTTTTTTATAAATAAAAAGTTGATTAAATGTAAAGGGAATTCGAATAAATGTTCTGTACAAACGATTAAAACAGCTATTTTTTTTCTTTTTACTTGTATTCACCCCAAAGCACATTGCCACTGGGATGTAAGGGCTACTGTGTATTGGGGGAGGGGGGGGCAGATTAATAGGGCCATCCTCGGTGGGAAGTTGTGCAGCAAGATGATTGTTGACATTACATTTAAATTAATTTCTGCATGTTGGTACAGTCAGGGAAATAGGGAGAAGGGAGGGAATTTCAAAGGCAAGCAGTTTGAGGAAAAGCTATTAGATTAGAAAGCTTTCCAGCATTTGGAGACCTCTACAGTGGAGAGGTTGGATTTTGTTGATTGTCGGTTCAGCAAGTTTGCTGGAGCATTTTTCATTGAAGTACTTGTAAAACAAGCACAGGGATGCAACATTGCGGCAATGGGACAGGGGTTAGAGCTTATTAGACAGTGCGGGACCTATTAGATTAGAGGCTCTTTTTTGGACCCTGTCTAAGTGACAGAGAGACTAGTGGTTGGTGCACCAGATGTAGTAACAATACTCCATGTGGCTATGTAAAGATATATGATATTGGCAGGTGAGAGAAATTTTCTAGCCCGGTAGAGGGAGCCTACCTTTTTTGCAGCAAAATTGCTAATTATAATTAAATAAATAAATTTGTCTACTTTAAACTAACATTCATCGTTAGGATTTCTAAACCAATAACAACAATGAATGCTTCTTTCTACCACAGTTTTCCTTCTCCTAGATCTGTTTAAATAAAGACTGATGGGGACATCTCTCCTGGTTTTTACTCTACCCTCAGACACCCCTGCACTCTTATACATCTGGAATATTAATGGGATTATTTGATTTTGGAAGGGAACAATAACAAAACAAGAACGGATATTATTAAGTATATTTGCTTATGAAAATGCTATTTCAAGCTGGACAGATAGATCGAACGGACAGAGCCTCTTAATGAGATAGTTGAATGCACCTAATAAAAATTTTTTTTTAATGCATTTAGCAATGAAAATGTTAACCTGGCAGATAGAAATGCTATTTTGAACTTAAACATGACGGACTGACAAAATGGTATTTCAATTTTAAGTATGACAGACTGACTGACAAGAGTCCCTATTTTCTTGCCTCCTCACGAGGTTGATTCTTAATGTGGGGAAAATCTAGCTCCCCAAAAAGAGGTATGCTGGATTGGAACCAAAATAAAAATTTCCTTGGTCTAGACAAACCTTTCCTTCACTGACTGAGGACAGAACGGATACTACACCTTGATCCCAGCCCGAAGGCCGAGGATGCTCTAATCTCTTACAGAGATGTGTAGGCGTAATAAACTACTCAGTTACTGTCAGTGCCTCCTTCATTCAAGCTGTATGTTTAGTGATCAAAATATCATTTCAAACTTAATCGTGGCTTGAGGAGAAAAGAGTAGTACCTGTTCTTATACTACACTTAATCTTTTCTGTTCTCAGTTAGTGAAGGAGAAATCCTTTTCAACTGGGCAAATTTTTATTTTTGTCCCAATAACGAGTGCTTCTTTTTGGGGAACTGGATTTTCCCCACATTAATAATGGACCTTGTGTCTAACTCTGCTCTCATGGGGAGGCAAGTAAATACGGACTGACCAATAGACTGAATTTGCTTATAGAGACAGATAGATGCATGTAAACATTATTTATGGACAATTTCGAAATTGCGCGCAAAAAGGTGTATGTATATGGAAAATAAGTGGGTCACAGAGTCAACCAGGCATTTATTTCCTAACCCAATTTGAACTGGAAATGCTTGTTTATCATAAAAAAAGAAGTTATTTTCCTTTATTACTTCCTTTCTTTTCTTTTTGTCATAGAATGAAAGCATCTCTCTCAGTCTAAACATCAATAATACCTTTTTCGAGAACTTTATTTATTTTTTTATTTCTTCATACTTCAATCCAAAAGTGTGTCAGCCTTACTTACAATACACAAACATTTCAATATCGATGAAATACGATTGTAATATCACAGAAAGGTGAGATTAAAAAAGACATGCCCTGTTGGCGGGGCCGCAAATTCGCCGAACTTAGTGGTAAAAGTAAACCAGACCGCTGGAAACTAGACAAAGCCAATTGGCAAATGCTTAAAGAAAAATGTCAGAAGAAACTGACATATGTGGAAACAGACTGACCCAGTGGAACACTTCACAGTGAGGCTGATTGAAATAGCAAAAGACTGCATCCTGAGAAATTTTACACCAGACAAATGTAACAGATCCTGGTTTAACAGTCAATGCAAAAAAGCCATTAGACTGCGAAGAGAAGCCCTAAGAAAGTTTGAAAAAGAACCAACTAAACAAATCTAATAGAATTCAAATAAAGCAGAGCAAGGGCCCGCATAGTGATAAAAGTAGCGAAAAAAGAATGTTGACAAGAATATGTTGGCAAACTAAATTCCTCTTCTAAACCGAAAGCAGTTTGGGAAATGATCGGGAAAATAGCGGGTAAACACCAGACTAAACCAATCCAACACCTCTCCATAAATAATTGCACAATAGCAGATAAAAGACATAGCAAATCAGCTAGCAGAAACGTTTTCCAAAAATTCATCAAGTCAGGGCGGAAACAAGAATTTATAACCACCAAAAGAATCGCAGTAAGTTGAGTTTTAAATCCAAAAATCTGGAGAAATATAACAGTCCATTTACATTGAGTGAGTTAAGGGACTCTATTGAAAGATCTCATAATACTGCTGTAGGACCGGATGAAGTCCATTATGAATTTTTAAAGCAACTACCAGGAGAATCACTTAAATTACTCCTAAAAATATACAAAATATGGACAGAGGGAAAATTCCAAGACATATGGAGACAAACTACAGTGGTACCGATCCCAAAGCTGGGCAAAGACAACTCGTATCCACAAAATTACATGCCCATCTCCTTGACCAGTTGTTTATGCAAAACAATGGAAAGGATGATAAACAATAGATCGAGTTGGTATTTGGAATCCAATGGCCTTATTACGAATCTACAATGTGGATTTCGCAATGAAAGAGGCACAATAGACCACTTGGTTCGCTTGGAAACTGCCATAAGAGAAAGCTTCATTAAAAAAGAACATCTCGTAGCTATTTTCTTTGACCTAGAGAAAACGTATGATACGACATGGACATATGGCATAATGAGAGATTTGAACGATCTCAGTCTAAAAGGTAAATTGTCACATTTTATTGATGTTTTTTTGTCAAACCAAAGATTTTGAGTTCGCGTTGAATCTACTTTTTCTGATATGAAAACTCGGGAAGAGGGTGTTCCACAAGGCAGCGTGCTATCTGTGACTCTGTTTAGCATAAAAATAAACAACATAATAAAAAGCTTATTACCCGGAGTGGATGGATCCCTATACGTGGACGACTTCTTAATATACTACAGATCTAAGCTATGCATACCATTGAGCGCAAATTGCAACAATGCCTGAATAAAGTCAACACATGGGCAACAGAAAATGGTTTTTGATTTTATCAGGCAAAAACAAAATGTGTCCATTTTTGTCAGAAGAGAAAATTGCACAATGACCCAAGCCTGAAACTTGAAAAGATGGAAATTCCAGTTGTAGATGAATACAAATTTTTAGGGGTAATTTTCGATAGAAAATTGACCTTTATTCCTCACTTGAAATATATAAGGGCTAAATGTAATAGAACATTACAACTACTATGTGTGATAGCCCACACTGAATGGGGTGTGGACTGAAACACTCTACTAAAACTATATAGGTCGTTGATGAGATCCAAATTGAACTACAGTATTTTTACATATCGATCAGAAAGACCTATCTAAAAATACTTGACCCGATCTACCATAGTTAGTCCTTGGAGCCTTCAGAACATCACCTGTTGAGAGTCTCTATGTAGAAGCTGACGAGGTACCTGCAGATATCAGGTGATAAATTAGCTCTGCAGTATTATGTAAAATTGAAATTCTGTTCATCAAATCTTGCATATGATGGTACATTCCATCCAAAATACTGGGAATTATTCCAAAGGAATGAAAGGGCCTTTGAATGGAAATGATCAACAAAGAAGCAGGATTGGACCTGCCAAAAATACATGATACGATAATACCAAAGATCCCAACTTGGACCATAAGGATCCTAAAGATCATACTAAAGAAAGTCAAAGACAACTATCCGAGACATATGCACACCTTCACAGATGGATCAAAACATGAAAAAGCAACAGGATGTGCTGCAATTTACAACAATAATATAAATAAGAAGCGTCTCCCAAATTACACTTCCATTTTTAATGCAGAAGTATGTGCAGTGGATATGGCGCTCAATTTCATTTTAAAATCCAAAAATAAAAAATTCATTATCTTTTCGGACTCTTTGTCTGTACTAATATTGCTACAAAACAGGAAATTTGACAATCCATTAATAACCAAGTTACTATGTAAAATGGAATATTTGTCAAAGGATAATGAAATATTACTGTGTTGGATCCCAAGTCATATCGGAATCAGAAGAAATGACAAAGCTGATAGAGCAGCCAGGTCTGCCTTAGGAGATCAATTTTAAGATTCCATATACAGATTTTAAAATGAAGATCAACAAATATATTCAACAACAAAGACAACAACGTTGGAGTAGTAATACATATAACAAACTCCTAACGATCAAAACTAAGTAGTGTTATCCAGACTTCGCATAGGTCACACAAGGATTTCACATTCCTACTTACTTGAAGACAAACAGCAACCAATATGCTTTGCATGCCAGACTACCTACACAATCAAGCTTATTCTTACTGAATGCATTGATCTGGCCCCTATAAGAGAAACGTTCTACAAAGCAGGTACAATGAAGGAACTGTTTAAGAAAAATAAAGTAGAGACAATAATGAACTTTTTAAAAGCTGTTGATCTATATAAAAAAATATAATTATCTAAAGACATAAATCCAGCTTGATTTGCTATTGAATGAACTGAAAAAGGATATGCTGTAAAAAAAAAAACTTCAACGAATGTTTTCAAAATATGAATTTTTTTTTTTTGCAAAGAACTTAAAAAAAAATACAATTGATTCGGCATTAAATTACCTGAAAAAGGTTGATATGCCATAAAACAAACAAATTAAAAAAGACAGTGATTACCTAAAAAGAAAAACAGAAAAATGAGCCCCGAAATAGGAGCATATTTCTAACTAGGACACAAACTTTTGATCCGGGTCATCAACCGAGATGTGTTTTTTTTTTATGGGGAGGCGGGGGGGGGGGGGCGTGTCATTGTCAATATTGTCTACTTGAAGAAATGCTATAGAAAGTAAAGGTCTAAGAGTGAATGTTATTAAGACCTAAGTGATGATCAGTGGTTGTAATGTTGGAAAGCCCCCAGAAATAGCAAATTTCTCCTGCTCAGTTTGTGGAAAGAGAGTCGGGTGCAACTCATTTTTTTTTTTGTGATATCTCTAAGCATTGAATACACTAGTGCAGTTGGATTAGTGGTAGATTGAAAGATGATAACAAATTTGTGTGCAAGAAATGTAAGACAATGGAGACGGATGAGAACTCAGATGTGGAGAAAGTATATTCGGTGATGAAGCTATTGAGGTTGTTCAGAAGTTGTATAACCTTGGTGATACCATTGGAGCAGAGAGAGGAGTGGTGCTAATGTAATTAAAAGAGTTAAGAGTGGATGGACTAAGTTCAGAGAACTTCTGCCATTATTAACTAGCAGAGCATTACCACTGTCGACCAAGCATTGTGATGATTTAGAGAGATTAAATCTGGCCAGTGAGGGTTGAGGACATGCGTTACACGAAGAGAAATGATATGAAAACGCTACGATGGATGTCTAATATGAGTTAAAGACAAGCTTAGATCTGATGACCTATTAAATCTGGACAGTATAGGAAGATGTTTGTAGAACAGGAAACTTTGTTGGTATGGTAACATTGAAAGAATTGATGAGAGTTCATAACAGTTGAGGTAGAAGGGTCATTTGTGCAGAGGTAGACCCAAGAAAATAGAGGAAGAACTGATAAGAAAGATAGATAAATAAAAACCTCACAGAGATAGATTAGTTTGGAAATCAATTTCTTAAAAACATCCAACACATGCCAGCATTTAAAACAGACGTTAAAAAAAAAAAATCATCATCATCTTTTAAATCTTATTATTATTTAAAACTTGAAATGTGATTATTGATCTAAATAAGAGATGCCTAAAGAGGCAAAATAAATAAACTGTCCAATTCTACATGATTGGCCATATTCTGACTTGATCGAGAAAATACACTTCATAACACATGGTGAGCAAGTGGAATATTTTTCATTGAAAGCCACTCTTCGTTACCATGGCAAAGATATGTTGATGTCACCTCAAATCGTTGAGTAATAACCATAGAGTCTGCGAGAGTCTAGAGAGATGGCTGCTGAATATCTTGAAGGAATAAATACTGAACGGCATCTGTTATTCATTGTCTAATGGAAAAAATAATATTCCTATTTATTCAGGATTAGTTTATTGTGTGAGGATACGGCTCAGTGGTTAGCATACAGGAGCAGGTGGTGCAAGATTTAAGAATTTATTTTTCCGAATAAAATACATTCACGGGTAAACAGAGAGAGAGAGAGAGAGAGAGAAAATGAAAGAAAAAGAAAGTTGTACTTCTCAAATGTGTCACGACTGAAGGGTGTTACCAGACAATTACAAATTTTGAACTTTTCATAATCTATCTTTTTTATATATAAAAGACGAAAATTGTCTATATCTTCACTAACTACGTATGCCCACTAACTAACTTCAAATTTTATCAGAATGATATGGTACGTTTTGCAGTGTGAACTATTAGATATTTCTTATTCATCATTGGTATTATTTTTATATAATACAGTTAACGATAGGTAATTCTCCTCATAATCGTATAATTTTTTAAGTTACGACTCACCTAACAGATCCAACATTATACCAGGTTTCATGCCTCTGAAAAAAGCAATGTGTGTGCGTGTGTAATTTAGTGTTATAGGAGAAATAACCAGAGTTCGCAAGAGCATATATATGTATTTTTATTTTAATTGACACTATACATTAGTTTGAGCTTCCAGAAACTCAGTCTGCAGGGCTAAAGATACCAAATGTAACCAATTTTTCAGTCAATCTGCGAGCCAAGTTCCCAGTGTTTCTGTGAAACTGAGGGTATCGCTGGAAGATTAAACTAATGTATAGTATCAATTGGAATAATATATATATATACATATATATATATGGAACAAATATATAGAAGATATTGCCAAGGCTGTTGCAAAGGAAATGGGCTCCCTCTACCATACTAGAAAACTTCTCATACCTGACAATATCCTATATCTCTACAAAGCCATCATCTGCCCATGCATGGAGTATTGTTGTCACACCTGGGCTGGTGCATCATCCACTAGTCTCTTCCTCTTAGACAAAGGCCAAAAAAGAGTTGCTAATCTAATAGGTCCCTGGCAGTGTTTTTGACTAATATGTCCCTGAATTCTGACATATTAGTCAAAAACACTTCCATCCTCGCTGTCTCAAATTGCAACCTGCGCCTCCCCATAATTGAAGCCTTACTCATTCGAGCAAACAAACCCACCATCAATCAAGCTCGATATGAGGGGGAGAGAAGGTATACTGAAATGCCTTTAATATATTATAAAAAAAAATAATTTAAAAAAAGGTTTTAATCGAGTTTCTCAATAAATTCACCAGTCTTAGTTTGCATAACTCTTCACGTACCTGATGAAGACTCATGGGAGTCGAAAACGTTAGCAGTTTTCGCAAGTTCCTGTTCACACTAGAACAGAAAATTAGATCATTAGTCCGTCAACATGAAAAGATGGCTCAAAAAAGAAACAAACAGGAATTGTCCTTGTTGTTGCATCATGCATTAATGAAGAAATGCTGCCTAAGTATATACATACATATATATATATACATACACATAGAAAAATATCCATCCCAGGACATGAATTCCCCGAATAAAACAGTTTTTCACGAGTTTTATGTCCTCTTCTGAAAATTAAAATCAAGATATAATGATACTAAACCTTATGGTTAGAATCTTTATTCTAATTTTAATCAAACTCCATTAAATGATTTTGATTTTAGAAAATTTCTAAAATTTAACACTTAAGCGATCTTAAGAAATTGAAATTCAGGGAATATTGTTTAACGACTATAGGTCAAATTTTATGCATATCTGAAATATTTGAATTTTAAAATGGGAGGTTGTGCCGATATGCACCCTAAAAACTTTTTGAAATACTCCAAAGAAACTGAAATTTGGGGAATATTTATTAATTGATGTATAATACCTATTGTTCAAATTTTACAAAAAATAAAAATAACTGAATTTTCACAAAGGGCTTTCACCTCCTCTTTTAAAACTAAATATAGCCAACATTAGCCACCCTTACTGTTATTTCAAAATTCATAATTATTGTTTTTTTTTTAAATTTGTTTAAGAGTGAATCCTGTACATAAAAAATGTACATACATACCTAATTTTATATATATATATATATAATGGAGGAAGCATGATAAAAGTTAAAAATATCATTGTGCTTGTTAACAGTGAAGGTCTTTGTGACAGCTTGAAATCCGATTTCTTTTGACAAAATCAACTTGGTATTTACAAATAATCCTACTCACTCACCACTTGGTAATCAAGAAAGAGAGGAACAGATGTTTAGAAGCACTTCACACTTTAAAGATGCCAACACTGCAGTGGCTTAAAAAAAAAAAAAAAAAAAAAAAAAAAATCAATAAAACATTGCAAAATGGTTCGCAAGATCATTTCCAAATAATACAAAAGCGGAAAACTGTCTGCTTTTCACACTTTCTGTATTTAACGAGAGAGAAGAATGTGAGGTGATTTAATTAAATTTTCAAAATAAAGGGAGGAGACAAGATCTTGTGAGTGATGTCACAACAAGAGTTGTCTGACAACAGCCAACCTCTTTCTCAGTAGATCATTGAATGATACGGGCGTGTATTGAAGGCATTCATAACATTATCTTTTGAACTTCGGGTTCATGCCAAAAAAATCCTTGGCCACTAGTGAAATAAAAACTTTGAACTGTCATTATTGGGTTAACAACTAAATGAGAGCACATGGTGAAGATGGTGAACACACATGTGTAGCACAGTCGTAGATAACAACAACAAAAACAAGATCTTGTGAATGATGTTACGGCAAGAGTTGGCTAACAGCGGTCAACCTCTTTTCCAGTCGAGTAATACAGACATCTATTGAAGGCGCTCATAAGAACCACCCCCAACCTGGGATTAATTGGATAAAAATAAAGACGAGTTTTGGAACTTCAGCTCATGGCTAAAGGAAATAAAAGTTTTGAACTGTCATCATTGTGTTATTATGTTAACATCTCGACCAAACGAGAACACATTGTGATTAATAAAGGATTGCATACTGAAGCACATTTGAGAAAAGTGGAGGAAGAACTTTAGCCAACAGGCATTTAAACAATATTTCTCCTCGATCTGGAAGGTTATTTTTTCTAGGCGATTTTGAAAACTAGATCTATTAACCAATTGAATGTTTTTGATAATAGAGTAATATATTTTTGGAACCAGATTAAGAAGAGCAATGCCATAGAACATTTTAAGATAAAATTAGATGAATTCAGAAATAATGGGGGGGGGGGGAATAAAGGGATACTTTGGGAAAGGCGACTACTAAGATATGCAATAAATTTCAAGTGGCCAAAGAAAATATAAAATGTAGAACTCCATAGGAAAACAAAGTATGAATATTGGAATAAAACAATCAAGAAAGACATTTAAATTTCATGGGACATGTCATGAGACCGAGTGAAGATAGCCTAGTATGAATTACTCTAAAAGAAGCTCTAAGCCCAACTGATATGAACAAAGGTCGACATAAAGTAACGTGGATTAATATTGTTTTCAAAGATTTGAACTGCGGTGGCTTTGAGGGAATGATTCACACACTAGTAAGCATCACAGAAGACAGAAGATTGTGGGAGAGAGATACAGCCAGGAGGCGCATTCGCTATTATACTTTATGGACACTTATTAAAAAATTTAAACAAATTTTTTAATTTTATTCATACCAAACAAGGCAAATACCATTAAAGTGTAAGGGCTACTGTGTACTGTGATAGGAGTCAGATTTATCACTTTTTTTTTTGTGTGTGTGTGGGGGGGGGGACCTGGACAGTAAGATGCTTGTTCACATTACATTTAAATTTCTACATGTTTATACTGTCTAGGGAGCAGGGAGGGAATTACAAAAGCAAGCGCTCGGAAGAAAAGAAGCTATCAGAGAAGAAAATCTTCCGGCATATACAGTGAAGAGGTGGGAATTTGCTGCTAGTCAGGTGGGTTTGGAGTATTTACGTTGAGGTGGTACAAGTGCAGTGAGTTACTCGGAGGACATTCTGTGGAAATACTTGTAAAATAAACACAGGGATGTAACTCTGCGACGATGCAGCAGGGGCTGGAATTTAGCAGAGAGTGCGGAACCTATTAGGTAAGAAATTATTTTTTGTACCCTGTCCAAAAGGGAGAGGCTAGTGTTTAGTGCACCAACCAAGATGTGGCAACAATATTCGATGTATATATACCCAGTGTAACTAAAATTGTTACTCGTTCTGTCCTACGCTATGTGGTTAAGAACTGGGTAATCATTTTACATATTTATATAGTAAAGTGAACACCCATTATAAAGTCTAAAATATTTTCTTTCTTTTTAAAAAAAATTAACCATGTAAAAATAAAATCTCATTTTTATTTTTTCCGATGACAACATGGGGGCAAAGGGTCACTTTTTACCAAAAGCCATAATTTCTATGTACAAAGGCAATGGAAATGACATTCTACATTCTGAAATTAGTAATGTCAATTACACTGGCTATAATGTAAGTGTATATTTACAATGAAGGTAGAATAGTGAAGTCAGCCCCCCCCCCCCCCCGCCGCATATTGCATGTAATAATTTTTGTCATTAAATTTTTATTTGATAATTGTGCTCCTAAATATGCTAATCAACAATATATAGATGGCGACTATATTTTCTGGCTGATTTTTCATTTTGCCGTTTCACATATACTATGCAGCTGGCTATAATTTTATTTTTTTAATTTAATTTTTTTTTTAATTAAAAGATGATTTAAGTAAAAATAAATTTTGGCGAAATGCTGAAACTATTTCACTCAAAATTATTTAGATGATTGAATGGAAGAAAAACATTAATTTTCGAACGTGTCCCTATCGTATGAAAGAACCGAACCCATATTAACTTTAATTACTTCGAAATAGACAATGAACAAAATATCTTTTTTTTAATAATAAGAATTACAAGGAGTAAATATGGTTGTTAAGGCAGGGTGTGTGTGTTTTTAAAGTCAGAATAATGATAATAAATAGAAACTTTCGACTCACTTATACTTTGTCATGGATTCGGTAACCAATAGTTTACATCGCATATTGTCTACTTCACATTCCATTATGTTTATTGTTTTCTACGAGATAAAAAGAAAATTAAACTAGCAACGTTGGCATCAGCTTTTTTACGACTTCATCTTTGTTTTGGTCACTTGATCACCTACAGAATAATAGAATTACTATTTGTGAATCTTGAAAAAGGTCGAATTTTTTCCCCGGTGTTCAGGAGTGACAGTAAGAAGAGATCTGAGTGCAAGAGTAAAAACTCCTTTCCCCTCCATAATCAAAAATAAAATACTGAGCAGGATTAAATATAGTAATATTCAAATCGATTGGAGAGAAAAAAAACAGATCATTATTTGCCATAATTGACTTGCAAAAAAGAGTTAAGTATCTACCTTGTATCAACAAAGCTACTAACAAACTGAGTGATCTATTATATAAAGGCGAAACGTCTGCGTGTATGTTTGTATGTCTGGAAAAGGCTTCCGAGATACTCGACAAACTCCCATAAAATTGACATTTTCTTAATCCTCCAGCTTTCGGGGGCATAATACCAGAAAAATTGGGAAAACAAATCGATTTCTTCTTTAGAAATGATCCAAAATAATATGATGGGGGAGTCCCTAAATTTGGTCGCCTTCTGGCGGAGTTACAATCTACGCATGTGTGTGCACATTAAATGCATGTCAGCTTCAGACTTCATTTAACTGACCTATTTTTCGAGATATTTTATACTAGCTTTCGTGGTCCTGTGGTTATTGACAAAGTTCCAAGATCTAAAAGTTTAGGGTTTGATACCAGTCCACTCTCAGAATTTTTTTTTTTTTAATGGTGACCTAAATATACATCGAATGGGGGGGAAGACAGGGTTAGTACTAACTTTTGCCCATGCAATAGGGAGAGAGGGTGAGGGAAGGGGAAGGAGAGGGGAGAGTGAGCGGAAAGACAGTGATGTGAGGGAGAGGGGGTGACCGGATGAGGGGGCAACCGGGGAAGACATACTTTTTCCTGCAGAGGAGGGGAAGAGAGCTGGAAGATAGTGAGGCGAGTGAGAGGAAGGGGGCACCAAATTTCATTCTTTTCCCCATATATTCACGTTTTATGCATGCGCACTGAGCCCCGATTTAAAACCATTTAACTGACCTATTTTTCATCAGTTTTTATGAACTGTCAGTTTGGGCCCTTGGATAACGACAAAGGACCATGTGATTGATGGTTCGATCCCCACTGACTCCCAGAATTTGTTTTTTTATAACAGTGACTAAAATTTACATCGAAGGGGAGGGACGACCGGGAAGACAGAGTTAGTACTTACTTATGCTCCGGGCAGAGGGTGGGGCGAGGGAGAGGGGGTGGACTTAGCAAGACAAGTTTTTGCCTGCAGAGGGAAGGGGGAGGCGACCGTCATGTTAGGGGCTGAGTGGGCGACCAGGGAAGACACAGCTTTTGCCCGAGGGAAGAGAGAGATAATTACACTTTTGTCTGCAGAGAGGAAGGAGAAAACGGGGGTGGCGGCAATGCCGGGTACCCCTGTTAGTCTATTATATAAAGGGCAAACACCTGTAATGTGTATGTATGTCTGCAAAAGGCTCCCAAGATACTCCACAGGCACCATAAAGTTGATATTTTCTGAAACAGAATCGCCTCAGATGCATAATACCGAAAATTCAGAAAAAATATTTATTCTTTGAGGGTCGACTGGGCCAGGTTTGTAAATTCAATGTTATTATGTAGTAATTTGAAAATCAACTCCGTTGAGTTTATATAAAAGATATATTTGGAAATGAATATATCTATAAACTTTTGCATTAACAAAAAAATAATTCAAAACAAATTGTTTTAAATTTAAAACATTAAAATTATGAAGCTGGCCTATGTTTCTCAAAATAAAAATCAATCAAATCACTTAAATTTAAATTATATTTATAGAAATGACAAAGAGAAAAACTGAATTGGTTGTTTTGAATTTATATATTTTTAAAATTTTGCTGACGTTTGATATTTTAAAATAAGGTATGCAAGAATTGCTATAAGAAAACGAATGCTTTATCAAAAATAAAACATAATTGTATTCCATTTAGTGTCTTTAAATTTCTTTTGAAGTTCGGTCCTGGGTATGATCTTGAAGTGCATTTAGTGAAGAGGCCCCCAATTTGGGAGCTTTGAAGAGTTAACCCCTTTCGTTACCATTACTCTCAGATCTACTCTGAGCCAGAGTAGTTGCAGAACTTGCCAGGGTTTCATCTATGGGTTAAACAGAATTTACCGTTTTGAACATGACACTGAACTGTTTCAGACAGACTTTGGAAGGTCTTCGCCTCTAATCCACCACACTGAAATCTATCTTTCCCCAGCGCTTTCGACCATTTCTTCCTGCCTACCCTATTTCCCAACCTTTCAAGAACTCAAGCTATCTGTCTCTCAAGACAAATCGTCCCAGCTATGATACAAAGATGCAGATTTTGGAGCTTTGGAAGTGGTAGTACCTGTCAGGACCCGATCTATTTTTTACAGGCTATTTGTTTTTAATATTGGAAATTATTTTTGAAGAGATGTTATATATTACGCGTACAGGGAGAGTCTCATTTTTCACTTTGTGGTATTGCTTATTTGTTTCTGCTGTCGAAAATAATTTCCAATATTACAAAAAATATAACCATCAATCATATTTTTCTCGATTGATGCAGCCCGAAGATATGGTTAAATTGCTAGTAAAACCAAAACAAAGATCTGCCACAGAGATTGGGGGATGATGAGTTATTTGTACGATTTCGGTTTTCTCTAGACGTACTGGTTCGTTAGTAAAGCAGCCTAAGATGATGCTTGTGTTAGGTGATCCCTCTTCTGAGGCAAAGGTCTGAATCCTGTAAGAGTCTCATTTTTTGATGTTATGGTATTCTTTTTTTTTTTTATCCCTAGCTCCTTGGATTAAATAAATATTTTGTTTAGTGATATCAGCTAAGACAACATTAGCATAAAAAAATGCAGCATAATACATAACAGATTAATTGTTTACAAAATATACACCTACAAAATAAATAAATCTGAAAGCAAATCTTATACAAAACATATGTACGCTTTGCGGATAAAATCCTGTAAAACCCAACAACCAACCGACCAACTTTCCAGAGTTCAAAATTTTTGCTACTTGTGTTTTGTGTGAAAAATTAGTGCGTACTAGTTATGAATTCAACCATTCTGAGCTGACGTTTGAATTTTAACACAGTAAATAAACATTCATGAGCTGTACTTGTCCAGCATTCGAGATTATCTGCTGCTATTGTCTGGTGATATCTATTATATTAAGGAAAGTCGTATCTGTGTGTGCGTGTGTCCAGATAAAAAGTCAGAAACTACACAAGATACACTTACAAACTTTACATCATTATTGGATACTGTAATATTTATCCCCTTGGGGTCACTTGGAACCTAGTTAGGGAAAGTGGGGGAAAAAAATTACTTTTTTCCATTCTTACTGGTAGTTGTTTTAAAAACAACACTAAAACTAGGTCAGTCAGTCAGTTTCTTTCTAATATATTGAACCAGTTGCCAGAGAAAGAGAGAGGCGGGGGTTTAAAAGAAAGATGTTACACACACTTTTTCTTTTAATCTTCTATTTTCGTATCCATGGCTTACTAGTCGTTTAATAAACTTGTAGTTCCTGTCTGTCTGTTGACAAACTCCTCCTAGAGTTTTGGAAATAGACCTTAATGACTATACATTATAAAAGTACATTACACAGGATACTTGAATAAACATATTTCATTTTGATCAAAGAGAGTCCAACATTTACAAGGGGGAAGCATTCATGTTTGACATATGAAATATGACCTTTTACTTTAATGAATTAAAAAATAGAAATGTTAATAAAAGAGTGCACAGAAGTCCTCATGGATTCCAGGAAAACGCTTGATGTGCCTCGAAAGGGTTTAAGACTATAAATTTTCTGAAATTTATTTTAATTAATGTCACTGTACTTACACCCATTCACACCTTGCTGAGTACATCCTTGGGCACCACCTCAAAAATTGAATATCATAAAATGTAAGAAATAAGAATTTTAAAAAAAGGCAATATAGTGTTATGAACTGGGTAGAAAAGGACATCGAGGTTTTCATTCAATTCTGGGCAACGCCAGGTCTTCTTACTTATTGATTTTTGTATAACAATGTCTATTATCTATGTCTTTTATAATAACATAGAAAGTTAATGTTATATGCCCAGTTTGTTAGTAACAAAGAAAAAAAACATAACATAGGTTTATAAAAATAAATGTTTTAATTTATTTTTCATTTGTACCCATATAAAGTTCCTTTGTATATAAAAACAGACTTTGTCACCAGACATCTTCCAGTATAGGGCAAGGAGGAAGTTGGCATCAAAGGCTGATTTGTGAATCACATTTTTCTGTCTTGAATTAGCGGTTTGTTTTACAACTTTCAGTGGATCAAATTTTTTACTTCCTCTAAAATATCCAACTAGTCTGGCACAGGGTCATTCAATATTTGACATTTCAATCAGATTCTAAGACTAAAAATCAATATTTTTTCTTCATCTTTTTAAGGTTTCAGTATCAAAGAGAGCAAAATATTAATAATACTAACCTCTTTCTGGACCATGTTAACCATGATTTGATGGCTGGCATTATGGTTTGTCTTCACAATGACATTCGAGATCCTTCGTCATCCAACATGTTTTTGTTTTTTACATCTTTAACATCAATATCATGCCCATAACCAAATGTTTTGTTAGTAGAGACACACAGATTAATAGTATTAGAGTGAGAGTTTCTTAGTGCCAGACTTAGACACCAACTAAACAACGTTAAGTCCTCACAAATATTCAGGTCCGGTTTTGTTTATCAACTCGTTTTGTTGTTATTTAATGGCAAAACACTAAACGATTCGCTGAAGCATATATATATGAATGAAAATTAAAAAGTGACGGATCATGGAGATTGGTTGCAATGTGTATTGAAGGAACAGAATAGACACTTTTGTAAAAATGTTCAATAGTAACACCTGTTATTTTTTTAAATTAAAACCAACTTTGCTTGATATCAGACCTTGTTTTTGTCTGAAAATATCTCAATTTATATATATATATATATATATATATATATATATATATATACACACACACACTAGTAGGATGGTTATTCTGCTAGTCAATAATAAAATTAATTCACCGAACAGAACAATTTTGCACCACTTTTGTCCCATACAAAGATTAAAATCAAGATATATATACTAAATTTTATGTCTAGAATCATTATTCCAATGCTGATTCTAGAAAAATGTATAAAGAATCTTGCTTAATTTGGTGTCAAATAACTATGAGTCAAATTTCATGCAAAATAAGAAATATTTGAATTTTCAAATGGAAGTTTGTGTCCTTATAATACTCCTAACAACCCTTTAAAATACTTCAAAGAAACTGAAATTTGGGGAATATTTATTAATTGATGTCTAATACCTATGTTTCAAATTTGATCAAAATGAACAGTATATGAATTTTCACAAGGGGCTTTCAATCTTCGTAGCATAAAACTAAACATAGTCCACATTACCTACTCTCACATCTAGCAGCTGTGTTCCACAAAATTATAACGTTTGGTTACTTAGCTTCAAGGTTTACCCCACACAAACATATATATATATATATATATATACATCTAACTTTATATACTGTGCATAAGGTATTTGATGACATACATTATTTTTACTATAGCAGGAATATTATTTCACTTTATATTTTCTATATTTTGAAATTATCAATAGCAGTCTTTATAATTACACAACAAATGAAAAAGATACAATTATCATGACTATAAAGGCTGAATATAGCAATTTTGAAATAGAACCATTTTTAAAAGTCGCTTGATCTTTCTTTTACAAAGTTTATAAAGAGTTAAAGGCTATCAAAATGTAAAAGGCGTTCTAAGACAAGCTGGTAGCATTAGAACATCTGAATTTTTCAGCAAGTACAGCACACTGTTAGTGATAATCCTAGAAGATGTATTAGGGAGATCGCAAAAGTACACCTTGTGTCAGAAGGAACAATCTGAAATGTTGTCCACAAAGACAAGCCTTATGTGATGGGTAAATGTCATTTTACATAAGAAAAAGGTAAAGGTAAATCGCGTAATAAGAGTTAATAAACTCTTAAATAATTATTTTTTAATTTCATATATCACATGACCCTTAAAATGTGGCTAACACAGATCTCAATCTTTTGGATTACTATGTATGAAGTGTAGTTGGGAAAAAGGTTAATGAGAAAACTCATAACACTAAATAATCCCTAAAAGTCCCCACAGTTAGAATAATGCCCAACACGAACAAGAACTATCTAATCGTAGCATGTAGTAGGTGATTCATACCTCACACATAAAAGCCGTTTTATCAAAGCTGAAGGAGACTTTAATAAATACAATTACAAAACAATATATTAATTGTTCGGTTGGCATGAACAAAAATAAGTTTGCAAAGTCAATTAAATCTAAAAAATAAAAAGACTAAATCCCAAATTAGTGGCTTTCTGCTCGCTATACCCCACTTTTTTCTCCCTTTCCATCTCGGCTACAGATTAAATAGTTTTACTACTTGTGCTGTTATTTCCTATTGTTTATAATGGATTATTCAAATCTTTTTATTCTTTCCTAGAAAGTAAGAGAGAGAGAGAGAGAGAGAGAGAGAGAGGGAGATGGAAATGAGAGTGATAGAAACTGTACAAAATAAGAGCAAGGGATCAAACAAAATACAGTGAATAAGAAAAAAGTGATAGGCAGAAACTTAGTAAGAGATGGGAACTTGGTGAGTTAATTGCAATTTAAGGTTAATTAGAACACTTAAAATGGAGTTTTCTTCTTCAAACATAATTCAAAAACCATAGAATATGTTAGCATATAATTTTATGTGATTAAAATATAGAAGAGAAAATCCTTAGAAAAACAAATGTTGACTCAGCTTTAATATGATAATAGATAACTTTTTTAAATTAAAGTTTACAATGTTAATTTAACAATTACAGTTTTTAAACGTTATTGAATAAAGTGTTCAATGTGATAAAGTAATATATATATATATATAACAGAGCTGATACAATTCTTTAAATTACAACTCAACCCACATATTGGGATATGTGAGTAAGTTGTGACTAAGAATTAGAAATAATTTTGAAAATCGAAATTGTATGGATAATGCAAATCTCTTGCTTTGCGAACAACAAAAATCTGGCTCACAATTCAATTATTATAAAGGGGTGGAGAGGGATGAGGATTACAATAAAATAATTAATTTGATAAAATAACTACACGCAAAATAGAAAGTAACAAAGAAAATAAGATTTCTAATTTTAGATTTAAATCGTTATTCTCTGTTTAAGTAAACGTCGATTTTAGAATGGTGAGCAATAAAAATGGAACAATTTAAATAAAAAATGAACTGGTTTTCTTTATTTGTTGAATATTAAATAGAATTATATAAATCTGCCATCTGTTCTGTTGCAGCAATCCCTTTTGATGGTTTAAGCATACAGCTCGGCGTCCGAAGGAAGAGTTAATTTCCTCTCTACCTCACTGCATGGATGGTGCAAGCGTATCGGTAGAAAGCAGAGGAACTGGACAACAACCATCAAGGAGGGCTTGACTGAGCTCTCAGGTCCACAGGTGGTCGGCCTTTGACAATGGAATCATGATTGGTTAGCCATCAGTGGGGAAGATACCTGTTCAGCCGGTCACACGATTTGAATCGCGGGCATGAGTCATCTTTAACTCATTTTCCGGCACCCTAACCAAATGGCTAACTTCAACAGCTATGCAACAAGCCGAGAAATAAATCCTATTCATGTCATGAAGAGGACAATATAGTCAGCCGTCATAACAGTGTTCAACAGATCACGTGTACAGTAACTTCGCATACATATATATATATATATATATATATATAGTGCTTGATATGAATATTTAACACTTCTTGGACATCTATATATTAATAGTAGTAACCACAACCTTCACCATAAATCCAATTAGTATGATGGAAGTCGTATTCATCGTCTCATTGTATGTCTCCCCTATCCTGTTTCTTTACCAGATGTGTGTACTTTCTTTTATTTCCACTAAAATTAAAATTTTAATTTTTAAATCTCAGTAAATATATCTAATAATAATTATAGATGTTCTTTTTATTTTTAATTCTCATTTACTATATAAAAAGATTAACTCATTTTATTTCGATAATGTTAATTTTTTTAATTTTAAATGATATTAAGTGTACATCTTTTTAAGTAAAATAATTAACTTTATAAAATAACTACAATAGAAAGTAAGGAACAAAATAAGATTTCTCGTTTTAGAATTAAATTCTTAATGCTCTGCTTGAGTAAACATTGTGGATTAGAATGGTGAAGAAAAAATGATACAATTTTAACAACCAATGAACTGGTTTTCTTTCTTTGACTGCATTAAATAAGATTACATAAACTAGAAAATGTATGTACATTCAACTGGATATAAATGACTAAATTCCCACAGAAAGCATCTATAGATTAATGAACGTTTCTATAAATCAAATGGAGTTGGAGTATACATTGCTTATAAAGGGATTGTAGAATGTAAATCTATGCATTTAGCCCGGCGATTTTTGTTCGGCAATAAAACACAATCGTTTCTGTGTGGCTCACTTATGATGAGTATATGTCTATTTCTATACTAGTACTAAGCGCTAATCATGTATTGAGCACTTTTGAAGTAAATATTGAAACAAAAAATGTATACATAATATATCTTACGATATGTATATCATCATCATATATATGTATATATATATATATGTATATATATAATAATAAAGAGAGAAGTGTCTATTTTCGTGAATTATTAAATTATCACCCATATTGGAAGGCGTTTCTTTCGCCTGTGTTTTTCTAACCGGATTCAATCAGAAGGAATTTTTGTTTTGTTTTTAATACGACAACAACGAGAGCAGTGTCGCTATTTTCGTGAATTTTAAAACTATAACCGATATCAGAAAGAAATATATATATATATATACTATTATATTAGTAGGGGCGTAGAAATACCTGGTATAGTATACAGGCGCAATGTTACCCTTCTAGGACAGATGGACCCAAAGATTTTGTTAGATCATCTATCTTGGAGATGGAAACTTTAATATAAACCTGCGCTCTACATCGTCTTTCAGTTATCTTGCTTCGGCTTATCATTGAAACCAGTCTTTGTAGGAGAGCGTGCTCTGTGTGTCGTACAAGTGCACAGCATAGCCATCTCTATGTACAGATATTCCTACAAGAACCATAGCGATAAAGACTTGTAAAAATAAGTCAGGCCTGCTGAACAATCTATGTGTCCACAATATATATATATTGTCAACTCAGAGATGATCGTAGTGTCACACAAGCGCTGGTCACTATAATCCTGTTGCTGTGCTGGTACTTTTTGAGTATGTGATCTTTATGTAGATACCAACTGTGTAAATATGCTAAGCTTGCAATTTGGTAACCATGTCTCATATCGGTGAATCGCTGAGTGCATGTGCAGTTAAGTAGGAAGTGGCTTAAATTATGACATCTCATAAGATTATCACAACTGCCATATCTGTGATATTGTCTGTACAAATCTAGCAGGCCTACAAAATCATAACCACGCCTCTCACCTGGTTTTACACTAGTGTCACATTGATACGCAAAAAGTGGCCATACTCTAAAACGAGTAGACAGCTACCATATATATGTGTGTGTGTGTGTGTATTATTTAGACAGCATTTTCTCATTTATGCAAACATTGTTAAAAATAACAGAATTCGTCTGTTTAATTATACCTTTTTTATTTTTTCAATCATGGTCTTTATTGTATTAAAATCAAACAAAATAATAAATGTCCCTTAGGTATCATGAATGTTGGCTGTCGATTACAAATATTAAATCTTTAAATTCTGTAGATTGTGCTTTGATAAAGAAGATAAGATTTGTGTTACTAGAATTGTGATTAGATATTAGCATTGTGAGGAAATTGTTTCACAGTGCATGCATATATAACATCTTTTGTATACAATCATTGTTTAGTGGACATTCTCTAGATTTCTGGCAGTTACAATTGTTTGCAGGGGATATTGTGGGTACTATCGACTGAGCAGATTTAATTTTCTTATTGTTAGAAGTAATAATGGTTTGCTCTATGTTTGGCATTGTAGAATAAGAAATTTTTATCGAATTTTTGTTCAAGATTGTGCTATATCTATGTGGATGCTTAAAAGATTTTTTAATAATTTTAAAGAATTCTCTAGGGATATTAGTTTTAACATTGCTATTGTAGGGTGGATTAAACTAAACGTTATTCTTTCTAAGTCGTTTATGTGGTCTACTTTTTGGGGGGGTCAATTAGTTTTCCATTGTTAGTAGTGTTTCTGAGTGTTTTTATAAGCGTTATTATTCTCTTTTACTGCCATGTTATGTGTAATTATGCTCAAAGGTTTATTTTTCCGGGTGATAGAATTGTTTTTATATATTATGTTATCATTGTAGCCTGAATTCAGTAAGGCATTATAGTAGAAACTCGATTTTTGGTCGAAAATAGATTTATTAGCAGATAGTTTACATATTCTGTTAGATACCAAGGGGACTATGGAATTAATGATGGATTTTGGGTGGTTGGAGAGCTTATAAACGTAAAATAGTGTTAGGTTGGGTTTATGGTATGGGCTAAAAGATTCAGAATTCAATCCTAACGTTAGGTCAAGGAAGCAAATAAGACAAATCTGACAGCTATTATCACCATTTACAAAAACAATTACATAACGGTTTGCATAATCTGTCTAAGTTAATAGGCTTTCTTGTATGTGGCGAGGTATCTCAGTGGCAGAGTACTCGCCTCGCATGCAAGTGACTCGCGTTTTGAATCCTGAGTTCGGATATGTTCTACTGATGAGCCCAAAGGAGGGCGAAACTCGAGTCTAGGACTTCCGGTTTGTGGCTTTCATGGGTTATGGGCTGCGTCATCATCTGATTCTGGAAATAATTATATATATATATATATATATATATATATAATGTTTACAGAGATTTATCATAAAAATTAAAACAACTATAATAAAATCTGTATTATATGCACAAAGGATAGTTTTTATATATTCATCAACGTTTCGTCTTTATTGTAAGACTTCCTCAGGATGATAATTTGAAGAAAAATGTCATGCAAGTACATCGAAGTTTGGGGTTGACATGGTGAAGAGATGAAGGAATGTAGTAGCCGTGGTTACTATGAGCGCCGGAGGAGAGTCCAGGCTGTGAGAAGTCAATGGTAGCTAAAGAATGAAATGAATATGGAAAGCTTTGAGTAGATACAATTGAGGCAGCTATGAAATGGGGAAGGGTGAGAATATAATTGAAATTGCCTTAGGGTGGGAGAGGTGAAAGGGGGCTGAGATTTTTGTCATGGTGAGGTGTGGCATGGATTTTGAGAGGCTGGGGAAAGAGGAGGGAGGGGGAAACACTGTGTTTAGCATGTAGGTGGTATCATAGTTGTAGAAAAAGATTTGAAGAAATGAAAACAACTTTGAAAATAGGGGTAAGAATATGATTGAAATGGTCAAAAAGGTGGGAGAGGTGAAAGGCAGGAGGTGAGATTTTTGTTGTGGTGAGGTGTGAAATTTTTTTGGAGGCTGGAGGGAGGGAGGGAGGTAGGTGTACTGACCAGGTATCTATGTCAGGAATGTGTGAGCATAAGTGTGTTTGAAAGAATGTGTAGAAGTGTGCTGGAGACGAGGGGGTGGGCATGAGAGGAAAGAAAAATGATTTTAATTTTAGGGAAGTGATAAGTAAAATGTTGTTTCGTTCAGGATGTGTTGATGGTTTGAGGGTAAATTGAAAGAGAAAGGGGTTTAAATATCTAAATATTTGTAAGGATGTGTAAATTGTGTTTATTTGTTAAGCTGTTATTTGTGGTTAAATAGTTTTGATTCGTAGTAGGTGATTCATGAGTAAGTGAATGAATATATATGTGAAAAAAGGAGTCAGCACATAAGTGTGTATGCGGGGAGTTGTATGTATGTGCAAGTGAGAATGATAAAAAGAAAGGTTAACCATGATCTAGGTTTAATTTTTGTTCGACCAGGATAATTTTGCTAATTTTGCTTATTAGGAGGGATAGATTGTAGAAACCATTTTGTTGTCTGATGGTGTGAGAGTCTGTGATGAGCTTTGTTATGAATATGTTTGATGATTTTGACCTGTTCGAACTTGAAAGCATGATCGTGTTCTAATACGTGGAAAAAAAGTGCACTGAAAGAGTTATAGTTTTTTATGTCCCTTTTGTGTTTGTTCAGTCTTTTTTTCAATTCACGTTGTGTTTCTCCTACGTAAATTTGATGGCAGTTGTTACATGGGACGGTATATATGCCGGCATGGGATGTAGGTTTTTTTTTCTCGGAAATGTCTTGCTGTGTTTAATGTTTGTTTTATGGTTTGTACTGTCGGAATACTTAGTTTGTTAAATGTGTTGCAAATGGTTGTCATTGGAAAGTGTGGGTAAGAGAAGAGGTGTTTGGTATTTTATGTTTTTGTGTATTATTTTTGAGAATATTTGAAAGGCTTTCTTCTTAGCATTTAGTATGAAATGTGTGGGGTATTGCAATGTTTTTAAGGAATTAATGATGTGTTTGATTTCTTCATCTATTTAGCGAGGACTACAGATTCTAAAGACATGTAGGAAAAAGCCTATTATCATACCTGTTTTTATCTTGTTATAAAAACAGGTATGATAATAGGCAGATGAATATATAAAAACTATCTGTTGTTTTTTCCTTTTTCATTTCCCATTACGTCGGGTTACTCTCATCCTTCCTTTCTCACATATTTTGATATAAGATTTACTAATAGCTTCTATAATATTCTTAATATAAAAGGTAGAAAACCATAAAAATATATGATCAGCTGACCTGTTCCCATGAAGTCAATGGCAACTCTTATTAGATGGGAAATGTTCCACTGAAAAAAAACAAAAAAATGTGGATTTCCGATCAATATAAAAATATTATATTGATCGAAAATCTGCTTTTTATTTTATTAAAATATGCCAGTTGAGCATAAATCTGCAACATTCTGACATAGTGAGGATAGTAGATCCGATAAATTTCGAACTCAACTTGTTAATTTCATAGTTAGAATCATCTATTCACATTTCAACACTAATTTTTAAATTTGTGCACAAAATGATGCAATTAACTAGATTACTGGCAGGTTTCATTTTAAGCAACTTGAAAAATGGAGAAAAATTGCAGGAATTTTATTTAGAAATCTATACAAGAAGAAGAATACCCATCCCAAGATAGGTGAAATGAATTCCTTGAACAGAACAGTTTTGCAACAGTTTTATGTCACCTTACAAAGGGGTTATTCCATGTCAAATCATCCAGGGCTTGAAACCCATGTCCTCAGATTTTGTTGTAACTTGCACCACAGATGGACATCATAAAAACTAAGAAATCCTGAAAATTTGAGGATGCAACTCCGAGCGGTTTCCGATTTAGAGCAGTTTCCGTGTCACGTAAATCGCACAAGATGTCGCCCGGGCGACATTTTAATAATTACATTTTCTTTAATATTTTTAGTTTGGAACATGATGTGATGCTGAAAATTCACACAGGTATGTTTTTCAACCCAAGGAACCCAAAAATGGCATCAGCTTTGCTCAGAAATGAAGCCTTCTAGGAGATTTTATCAAATTTTTTAATTTTTTACATGTGCATTAATATGGGGCAAAAAAATGATGTAGTTGATATGGTAACAGGGTTTTTTCTTTTGGACATTCATTTAGACACTATGAAGTACCTCTGGACCAAAAATGGTAAATAATACTTATTTTGTTCACTTACAGTGTCTATTCAAAGTTAGGCCTTTTTTCCGAGGGTTCAGAAATACCCTATTGGGGGAAGCAACTAGTTTGGATATGCGAGATCAAAATTTATATAAAATTCACATTGAAATAAGTTTTAGAACGTAAAAGTTAAATAGTAAAAGGTAATACAGTCTCAGTGATCAGATATTTACCATAAAAGCGGACTTCACAAAAACCAACATACTGTTATTTTCTTTATGCCACTGAAATGCAGAAATCGTTTTTTCATAGTCCTCATCAGTTATCTTGTATGTTCTTCCTGTATATGTTGTTGGGGAGACAACACAAAGAATTTTCTTGATTGGAACAAACCATGTATCATCAATTTGCGACCAATTGAATGTCTTGCGTGGTCCATGAGTGTGCATGAACTTGAAGGTTACATCACCTTCCTCTGCATTAATTTCATTCACAATGCCAATCCACCAGAAAGAATTATAAACACAGGTTATATATTGCATTGGTGAAATGTCAGAGATTTCAAGAATTGATGGCAAGTTAAAATCATGGTTGTCTGTATATGATTCATCCTCGCTGGTCAGCTTATGACCAATGTTCGATGTTGAAAACGGGGCAGAATGGTGGCTGCTTCTGCTTCCTGGTACTGTGTTTCCTCTGGCAAATCTTGCCTCAAGAAACTTTCTCACCTTCTCCATAGTTTCCATACTAATATCAAAGAACTTGATTGCAGACATCTCTAGGCAGACTTCTAGCATGGCTTTATAATCCAGAATTTGATTATTCAGAGGACGTTGAAGCGACCGTTTAGCCACATGCCGTTTTACTGAACCACCGATTCCATCACAAAGGGATTTTCCATGGCTTGTAGCAAAGAAAACCCACTCTGCATCAATCCCAAAGTCCTGTTTATGCAGACATAAATTTATGAAGTTTTTATAATTTTTATATTGACCACCACAGCCATCACTGAAGTAAGTCATTTTGTTAACATGGGGCAATAATGCACGAATGTAGTGAACTGTCATTGTCTGGGTTTGATACACGAATGCAGTGTCGTGGATGTTGAAATAAAACACAATGAAAGATACTTCAGTGTTCCATCGAAATCTCAGTAGTAAAGCACTACAGGGTGCAGGGTGCAATATTCCTTGCTCCAATGAAAACTTTGGATTTCGTCTTGTATGAGAAATTGATCATTTTCTGCAAAGTCTACAAGGACAAGAACCTCATTCGAACAAAGATTCTCTTTCTTTTTAGTCAAGTATTGACATTTTGTTATATATGAGTGTTGTGTGAGATTGTCGATTTTGCCAATCAAGAAATCTTTGTATTCTTCATACGTTGTTGTACGAGTACTTAATGTGGCACGGTCAGTTGTGTCGCATTGACTAAAATGAAATTCATCATCTGGATCCACATCAACCAGCTTTTCATCCAAGAACTTCTGCAATGCTTCTCTGTCAGGACATGCCTCACAACGGTGCATCATGCATTCCTTGTTGGAAGAATCACAAACTAGTTTTGAGATCAAATCCTTGTAAGTGACGTCCCAACCAATGGTGTCTACAAGAAGTTTCGCATTCTGATGTATGCTACACACAAACAGAATGAGTACTTTTAGATCCAGCTAATACACACCACTTTGGATGCAACTGAGAAAATTTGGAAAACCCCCATCTTGACATTGGGATACTTCTGTTTACAAGCAGCATACAATTCATGCATAGTATTAAATGATTTTGTTTGTGAACACCCTTTGCAATACTAACATAGTCCTTTTTGCCTGGCATTTGACGGCTGTATTTATCATTTTCATACATGTGTACTACCAGTTCTGCTGTCTCTGGAGAGAGTTTTTTTCCCTTTTTTAGGGGCAGACTTTGAGAGAATAGCACTCACATTCTTTAGTTCCCTGGCAGTTCGAACAACCTACTCTGACACCTTGAAGAATTTGGAACAGTATTCACGAGACCACGAATCAGGAGCAACTGTCATGATTTGGAGTCGAGGCTTAAATTTGTCCTTCATCAAATCATGTAATCTATCCAATTCTAATGCTTTCTCTTTGATTTCTTTTTCAATATGCACTGATTCTGACACAGTCAATTCTTCAGCGTCGACTTTGTATACAGTCGACAGGTCGCTTTTGAGTGTTCCAATCACTTGTTCTAATTTCCTTTTGGTACTATGAACACGACTATGAGGAGCAACACCATGCAGAGCGACAGGAGAAATGTCCATGTATTTCAGACTAATATTCAAGTTTTTTTGTGGGGTTTGCAAAAGTTCACAGGTCTGTATCATCGATCAGTCTCACATATTTCATCATACACTGAGGACATATTTCATCATACACTGAGGACAAAGAATGTGTCCTGGTGTTACATTGTACCGTCTCACCTCCAGCTCTTTTGCCATCACCAACAATATCAGCTGTACATCTTTGACTTTACTTTTATGTTGTAACAATCTACCGCGACCTTTGAGGCCTTTGCTCTATGTTCAAACACATTTCCAAAATATTTTTTGTGATGAAAGCAGATGGTTGATAACTCGCCTTTATGTTCCTTGAGCCCAGCTCTCTACAACAACGTCTTTGTTCAAGTCTGACAGATTCTCAATTCCTTTGGAATGATCATAATCTAATTTATCACATCCCTAATTGAGTTCGACATCAGTCATCTTGTTTTCTTTTGTTTACTGTTGAATTGAAGACAAAACAATCAAATAGAATATATAATCAGGTGACTTAAGTTTGGTAGCAGGGGATGAGTAAGCAGTTAGTGAACAGATTTATATACATTTTTCCAGTGAATTGAAAGAAAAATCAACATTTAAAATATTCATAAATTTGTGCCTACCTCAAATTCTTCTATATTTTCTACAGCTAATTTCTTGGTATAAGAATCAAGTGCTGCCTAACTTTCTTGCCTGCATAATGGAACAAACCAATTGCACCAACCACTATTATAAATTTTAATTAGGTATAGATAATGTCTTTCATTTAAAATTATTTTAGGATTGTTGCAGTACATTATGGTGAACTAATCCAGCTCCGTTGCATATGGGACACGTTTTACTGAAAAAATTAACCACCAACTAATGCAGGCATAATAGGCAAAGAAAAATCTTCTTATACAAGAAATATGATCAATATTTAAGCAGTGTCACGAATGCCGCCGGTCGGGACCACCGAATGACAATACAAAAAAAATGATAAAAAAAAAAAGGAAAATAAAAAAAGTAATCCGGAGTGGCTCGTAATATCCCAGGGTTCAGAGAAAACGTTTTAAATGATATGGGATGGGGATTTCTCCAATATAAGACACCGTGTCAGGAAACAAAACAAAAGATGCGAAGAACGACAAAAGACATTAGGGTTAAATTTATATTCATTTATTTAATCGAAACAATATACTAAAAGGGGTAAATATATCTATAAAAACAAAACAACAGAAAACATGAAAACAAAAGTCTATTAATAAAAGGGGGGGGGGACTTGTCTATTATAGTCCTATAGCAACAAGATTTATCTTTCACATAAAACATACATATATATGTGATAGCCTTAGAGGCAAAATGTCCGGGGAGAGATATTCAAGTTATTTTCGTTACCGTGTATTTCAAGGATTTCACAACAGCGAGTCTTACCTCTCACTGAGGTTCACGCATTTTCTTCGGGAAAGCAATTTCGGGTCGTTCATTCTGTATTCTGTATTCTGTATTTCTTCCGGCTTTCGTATGGGTATTTGACAATATCTCGAAAGAGGCATCTTTCCGTCTTTCGGGTGTCTCCGTACGGGGCTATAATCCCATTTTCAAAAGGTCTCTGCCTTTCTTGCGACACTGTAGTCGCACGTCTTTGCTTGTCGACGGCTGTTCACTCACTCGTTTCTCTTGTGCAACTGTCTCCTCGTGCAGGTGTCCTCAAAATGTGTCCGCCTTAACCCGGTGACTCATCCTTCCTCGTGGGCAGTTAAATTCCTTTTTCTTCTCCCTCGTCCTCTCTTCTTCTTCTCAGTCGTGTTGGCTAAAAATAGACATGACCCCACAAAGTCCAACCTGGCTGCTGGAATTGTTTCTCGAATCTCGTCATGTACAAATATGTGAAGATGAACCCTATATATATATATATATATATATATATATGTATATATATATATATATATATGTATACATACTACCAATGTCTTTCGCAGTTTCCTATTCTTAATCTCGATAGATCTCCCTACATTTGTAACAGCAGCTATTGTGGTTCAGTAGCCAAAATTGGCATAATCATTGAATTCTGGTGACATTGGACTAAAGCGCCGTTGCGCATGGGACATTTTGACGATGTTTCGCTCAGTCATTTTACAATGGATGGTGTTAACAACCCGAAACTTTTTACCTTAGTAAAAACTGCTATGCAGTTATTAAATAAACACAAACAGTGCTAACTTCATCTATCTTATAAGTCATAAGTAAAACCATTCAACATTTATTCTCAGTTAAAATTGATGAGAATAACCTATGTTGTCGTGTGCTGGTTTTTGTTGTGAAGTCAGCTTTTATTGTAAATATCTGATCACTGTGAGACTCTTTTAACGTTTACTTTCTAAAACTTATTTCAATGTGAATTTTATATAAATTTTGATCTCGCATATCCAAACTAGTTGCTTCCCCCAATAGGGTATTTCTGAACCCTCGGAAAAAAGGCCTAACTTTGAATAGACACTGTGAGTGAACAAAATAAGTATTATTTACCATTTTTGGTCCAGAGGTACTTCATAGTGTCTAAATGAATGTCCAAAAGAAAAAACCCCGTTACCATATCAACTACATCATTTTTTTGCCCCATATTAATGCACATGTAAAAAATTAAAAAATTTGATAAAATCTCCTAGAAGGCTTCATTTCTGAGCAAAGCTGATGTCATTTTTGGGTTCCTTGGGTTGAAAAACATACCTGTGTGAATTTTCAGCATCACATCATGTTCCAAACTAAAAATATTAAAGAAAATGTAATTACTAAAATGTCGCCCGGGCGACATCTTGCGCAATTTACACGACACGGAAACTGCTCTCAATCGGAAACCGCTTGGAGTTGCATGCTCAAATTTTCAGGATTTCTTAGTTTTTATGATGTCCATCTGTGGTGCAAGTTACAACAAAATCTGAGGATATGGGTTTCAAAATCCAAAATTTCTGGATGATTTGACATGGAATTACCCAAAGTTTAAAATCAAGATATAATCATACTAAACCTTATGTCTAAAATCCATATTCTAATTTTGATAATCCATTACATAATTTTGATTCTAGAAAATGTATAAGTCTTAAGCTTAAGAAGCCTTAAGAAGAAATTGAAATTCAGGGAATCTTGCTTCATTAATAGTCTAATGACTATGGATCAAATTTAATGCAAATCTGAAATATTTAAATTTTCGAATGAGAGGACTAGCAAATAAATGGTCCCCGTCGGTCGCATTTTCTGCTAGGCTACTGCGTCACCTGGTGTCCACCTGTTACAACAGAATCAAAAGTTTATGTACACAATTAAATAAGCTGCCTCTGGTATATAAAAAGAATCAAAAGTTTACCTACACAATTAAATAAGCGTAAACTGAAATAAAAATACACAATGACGATGCCCCCCCCCCCTCGTTTGCCCCTCACAATGACGTAATTTCCGGAAGAATGAGTCTGCAGTTTTCTAAATTAATACATTGAAGTTTTCATGTAATTATACCCTTGAAACAGAAAGTCTGCTTTAAAAACGCGATCGTTTCTGAATAAAATGCCTTTAATTAATTGTATTAATAATTTTTTATTAATATTACTATCAAGGAAAATATTATAAATAAATATGGAAATTTAACAATGCAAGTTATAACTGTATATTTCAGAGTATTAATTTATTAGAACTTTAAAACAAATTATGTAAATTCGAAAAAATAAAAACGCATGTTTTGATGATTTTCGTATGACCTGCCAGAATAATATTTCAGTAAGATTACACTGATGAAAATACTGAAGACATCAAGATTTCTGTTCCAATCGCAGTCTCCGTGTCAAATTTGTTTGTTTATTTATTATATAATCTAAAATAAATAGTTAGAAGTTTCCCCAGTGTAATTCTTACATTTACAAAAATTCTCCCCGACTGACAGACAGACAGAAATCCTGACATCGTAACAGAGAATGTGCTCGTTATATTATAAGTGGATGTGCCCATATTATGCCCCCTAAAAACCTTTAAAATACTCCAAATAAACTGAAATTTGGGCAAATATTTATTAATTGATGTCTAATACCTATTGTTAAAATTTCACCCAAATCGGATGCATCTGAATTTTTGTGAAGAGCTCCCACCCCCTTTGCACAAAACTTGATTATAGCACACATTTGTAAAGAGACTTATTATTTTGTCATCTAATTTACATACATGTTTGTGGTGTGTAAAGACACTATGCAAATTAGATAGCAACGCTGAAAGAAAGTTACTTTTTCTAAATGCTCACAGTGAGCTTAAAAATATTAGTAAGTGGTTGAATCGACATTGAGTGAGAGAGGATGAGAGAAATACATCGATAGCTAAGTGAGAGATGGGTGACTTGTTCAGTTAATTATAAATTACAGCTAATTGGAACAATTAAAACAAAATTTTTTACAAACATAACTCAATACCAGAATAAAGGTATATCTTAGCATGCATTTTTGTATGATTAAAGTAGATGATATATAATATAAAGCCTTAAGGAAACAAACGTTGACTCAGCTTTACAACAACAGAATAACCATCTTTGTTCACTTCTATTATTTTTCTCTCTATATTTTATGTATATTTAAAAAACATTGTTTATTGCAATGTCATAACCTTTTATAACAATACTTTATACACTACAATGCTTTAAACAAAAAATAACACGTCTATATTTTAAGTTAAAATTATTATCATCTCACTGTAAGGACAGATTTCAGCTACCGTTTGAGAGAAAAGTATCCTTTGTGCTTCGTTAACCCTGATTGTGAGAGATGAACAATGCCCATGCCTCCTATTATGGGGTATACAATTTTATGTAATACATATTTGGGCTATTTTGTAATAATATGGCTTTTCGTTATAGGTAAGAGAAAGAGGGATAACTAAAGACCTGGTCAGAGATAGGTTAGTTTTTAAGTAAATTTTTAAAATCCGTCAAACACATGTCAACATGTAAAAATGGATGTTAAACTGGATATGACGATGTACTGACATAAGAGATACATTGTATTTAGAAGCTTTCAATGAAAAAAAACAAAAAAAAAAAAACGGGTTAATATTTTAATTCACAAAACTAAAAGCAGCAGGCATACTGAAGCACTACATACATACTTGCCTTCTAAAATTCAAACCAAAAATACTGAATAAAGAATCAATATAGACCAATTTGTACATTAGCTGACAAAATTTAGACATCTCAGAAATTTTTTAATGAATAAATGAAGTATTTGAATTTATTCCATGTATAGCAGTACCTTATGTCACAAATTTAATTCATTTTTGGATCACGTTAAGGAGTCAAAACATTCTTTTCCCATTGAAATTGTAGCAGCTTACATGAATGAACTATTTTCTGTCGATCTACTGGAGTTGTGATTCGGCTTAGCGAATCATTGTAACCATTACCTCTTCACCATGTAGCCAGATAACGTGATTGACATGAACATTGCAGTTCTAGCCTGTATCCCAAACAGACAAGATGTAAATTCTGCATTCTCTACCGGGCCGACGGTAGATGAATCGAGTGACTCCAGAATTAAGATCATTTCATCTTGTCTACATTCACTCAACCCTATGTATTATCTTTTGTATTGTTCCTGTTTCTCCTACATAAACTATTATCTGCCTGTGTAATTTGTTGTTCAATTTTATTACGTCCCAAAGAAAAGTTACACAAACCAATGCACATATCCTTGTTTCTTTGTCTTAAACTAAAAAATTAAAGTAAATCCAATCAATCTATTTGCCTGTCTCCCTAAAATATACTGTTTTTCATTAATCAATAATTGAGACCTTTACTTTGTTAACACAGTTACTTCTTTAGCAACATCAGCCCTGCTTTGAGCACATTTTTGATTACGCCATGCCTTATTGCTTGAAAAAATTACTAACACAGACATGCGATGGCGAATAAGTTTCACAGGCAAATCTAAGTAGAAGTGATGCTCCACGAGATGCTAGCATTAAGCCTGTCTGTGTGCGTTGTGAACCAATACATTGTTTGCTGATCAAAACGAAATATGTTTGTAAAATGTGTTCATGGGCCGATTTGTTCAGGGTTTGAGGCATTTATGAACAAAGGTACCACTGTATAATTGTTTACTTTTAAACCAAATCAATAAAAATGCATAATGAAATAAATTTGGGCAACAATAAATAATAAAATATCTACTTCGCATACCTCTTTAATAAAAGAAAACGTTAGTAATGTTAGTAAGCATATCATGCAAATTTAGCTTTAGTTTTAAAATTTCAAAATCAGGCAGATCTTTTTATTTTGAGTCAAGCAGAAAATGAATTCTCAAGGCAAAGAAAATAGAATAAAAATAAAAACTTAGAAATTAAATTTAGATTTTATTAAAAAATTCTTTTATTTACATAAGATTGTGAACATTTTTTTCTTTCATTCCATAATACAGCTCAATATAATACTTACTATTATCATATTTTATTGAAAATAAAACAGAAAACAAAACAGAAACAAAACAAAACAAAAAACAGTTCTCTGTGACTTCCTATTGATATTAAATAAAATTTCTATACTTTACGATCAAAATGTTTTAATTACCTTTAATGTTTTTTTGGTTTTTTTCACTAAATTTAATACGAGGTCCCAGCTTGGACACCCTTGAGTAAGATGGTTCACCCATACCTACCCAATCTATATTCCATCTTTCCCAGACCTTTATATTTTGCCTACTCTACTTCTTAACCCTATAAACTACTGAAGCTGTCTACCCCAACCCGGGCTTGGGTATGAGATCAAACATCTGTTGGAGAGTCTCAGCAAGCCTCATTTCTCAACTTATTCTTGACTAAACTGCCAGAGCTTGTGTGACAGAAACCCATAGCCTACTTGGGAATGCTGAACACATTATCACAGTGGTTTATATCACGTTAAACATCCAACCGAAGCTCAAAACAACGAGATACTACCAATGTGCTGATTGGGAATCTCTCAGAAATCTCATTAGAGATGCACCTTTGTGTGAAACTTTTCCTCTCCCTGCTGAACAGTGCGGAAAGGCAGGCATAGAAATATTTGTCCCAACGCGGGAACCCCACTCTCTCCAACGGTTCACTTGACCTGTGCATCTGCTATTGCGCATAGGCAGCAAAACCTCCTCCGGTTCAACCACTATAAGTAGCAATACATATGAAACAATTTAAATTCCTTAAAATATCTCAATAATTGCATACATAGAAAGAGCTTGATGATCTAAGAAAGAATCTTTTAAATTTGCTGTAATACCTTAAAAATACCATGTATCCATTTTTAAAAAGAAGTTAAAGAACTCAAAGTAAAATTGTAATGCATTTTATGTACAACTAGCTGACCCGTGCCCCGGCACTGCCTGGGAAAGTCGAATAACTCCTTGCAATTCCTGTAACTCTTGAATTATTTGGTGCTTATGACTGACCAGCGCGAACACAGACCCCACAATGTTAATGTAAAACAGCAGCTGAAACAATTAATGCAATACGTGGAGTAATAACTCTCTCGTCAGGATTAGTTGTTGCAATCTTGCCATTGAGAGTAATCCTTCTAGACTGCGGCAATTTTTATTTGATATTAATACTAATATTAGAGTATTAATTCGTAAAAAAGAAGTTGAAAAGAATCCTGTAAGTAATTTAAGAGATTCAAATAGGATTTATCAATGTTTTTAATCAAACAAAATAGAGTTTTTTCTGTTTTGTCTGACTGCTAAGATTTTAAGTAGAGGGTTATTTGTAAAAATAAAACCCCGTCCCCTCCCCAACAAAAATTAGTAAATGTGAACCAAACATGTGTGAATGTTTCCAAGTTCAGTGAAGGAAAAATCCTTCTAGACTGATACAATGTTTATCCCAATCCGGAGTGCCCTGGTTGTAGAATGAATTTACCAACCATAAAAAGCAATGTTGGTTTTTAATGTGTTGAAAATCCATTTTATGGGGGAAACAAATCAAAATTGCTGCAGTCTAGAAGGATTTCTTCTTAATTGACATAGGAGAGAAAAGAATAAGTTGAGTACCTCACTGATTGAGAAGAGAAGAGATTAAGTAACAGGTACTACACTGTAAATTATATTTTGAAATTTAAAAAAGAATAAGTAAAATAAACTGAATCAAATTAACGTTTTTGTGTATTGTAGTAAGTAAATAAAGAAATAAAGAGCTTTTTGTGGGGGTTGCTCCTCAATCCATCTACTAGAGAAAAAAGCAATAATTGGCACAGTCGAGAAGGATTTTTTCTTCACTATGAGAAAAGAGTCTAAATGCTATTGTAATAAGTAAATAAATAAAAAGAGAGCGAGACGTAGAGAGCAGATGGTTGTAATAGGTAAAAGTTAAAATGGAAAGAACAAGAAATTATTAAAAATTAATTTAAGTAAAAATTACACAAAGTATCAAATTTTTCTGAGAATTGTAAAAGAAAAAAATCATATGAAAGAAAAATAACAATAATAAATTGTGATGTTGTGTAATTGTTGCAATATTGTTGGGAAAATACGGATGGTCAAAATTGAAACAATTTACCTGTTTTGTCTGTGTTTTTAATACTGGCCAGTTTTGTGGAAGGAAGCTATTACGGGTGTCCATACAATTTCTATGAGCAATTGGCCTTTTTTTTAAACGTGGATCGCTGTTCGTTTTACGCTGTGAGTTGTTTTAAATTCAGTTATAAGCCGTAAAAGTGTTATGGATGAAATTGCCGAATTGTTTAAGGTATAAAAGTATAACATATAAAAAGAAAGTATACGTGTAACAATCGAAGATTCGCAACTGAAATGAATTGTCTCGAGGAGATTGCTAAGTACGTGACGCCATTTTTAATCAATGTTTGAATGAATTTATACTGTTGGTTAATGTAAACCGGAAACTGGAATAAGTTTAAATTTATCTGTAATAGTTATAAGTAACGACGGACAATAAGTAAGTATATATAATCCTATATTCTGCAATTATGAAGGAATATCAGCGGTTATTAATTGATTTAGCAGTTTTGTATATTATGTAGTAAATTATTAGAAAAATGAAATAAAATATTTACGGTGATGATTCTATAAATTATCCAATATAATTTATTTATCGGCGTTAAGTGGAAAAGTAGGAGCAGATAAAGATTAGAGGGAAAAGTTTTTGCTACCATATGTATGGAGTATGTTTTTGTGAGAGTCTGAGATGGCGGTTTAAACGTAGCATTTTTTATTAGATGATGAAAATAGTCATAAATTTCTTGAAACACGCTCAAGTGAATAAGGTGAATAAAGTGCTGGGTTTAGTAGCCTATGATGCATGTGGTTATTTTCTTACTCTCGTCAAAGGTAGAGGGGAAAAAAGAGTCCACTTTATATAGAAGATAAACTGAAATCTAATACTAGGTATGTCATAAAATAAATAGATTGCTAGATTTCTTTAGTATTATTGTAGGTCAACAAAAGCTTCTTTGGTATTTTTTATAGGTCAACCCCAAAATATTGATTCTACCTTTTTCAGGCATTTACGTGTGAACACCCTGAAAAACTTAGCTGAAAGAAGAAAAAAAAGAAAAAAACAATTATTTTAGTGGGGGATCAGTTTTTCATATAAATTTAATGTAAAATAATCTATTTCCGGTCCATTCTATCACTTTAGGGCAATTAACGAATTTCTTTTTCCTATAGGAGATAAATCCTGCAAGTTTGTTTTTTTTGGGGGGGGGGGTCTGCTTCTTTTTTTTGTCTATTTAGACCAATATGTGTAGTTTTAAGAGGAGTTTGTGCCACTGGACTTAGTGTTAGAGAAGGATTTTTTATGGGGAAGGCTTGTCACTCAGATTTAGGCTTAGTGGTATGGTCAAGGGAAGACATTTTTAGGAGGTGGACTTGTCACTTGTACTTAGAGTAAGGTAATTAATTATAAATCCTTTTCATACTAACTTTTCAGCTTGAAGAAATATCCAAAAAAATTGAAGGGCTAACTGCTTTAAAAACACGTAATTGCCTAAAAAAAGTAGAATCTTATTTATATATATTTTTAATTGGCGATTATAACATATATATATATATATATACTAGCAAAACCTATCCACCCTCCGGGCAGCAATTAATTGGGAGGGGGAGAGGGCGTTAATTAAAAAAAGATTTTACTCAAAGAATTCCAAAATTTTAACAACAAACTTTGGTAAATGTGTAGATTAACACACTCAGTTAAATGACCCCCCCCCCTAAACAATGAGATTCTTCTTTTTACGTCATTCCTAATATATTTTTGAACACTAATCCTTAGTTCGACTGGCAAGGTCGTAAAACCACAATAACGTACAGAATTCATCTCCAATAGCAAAAAATGGTTAACTGCCATAAAACCCTAGTAAGGCTCGAAAATGAAGGATCATTTTACGTTAAATTTATTTGCGAAACTAATCCCCCAGTCTAAATTCTAAAATATTTTTGGTGACTGTGTACGAGTATGGTACCCTAAATCTTCGTCTGCAAGGTGGAGATCACATGATATTAGTAGCACCGTTTTTATGTCCCGACTAAAACATACCAAGCTTTTCGTTTTTTGAAATTGAAATCGTTGAATACAAACAAACAAGTGAAGTAAAATAAACAGTTTTTTGAAACGAAAAATGTAACAAATGTGATTGCTTTCCTTTCGAGTGTCAAAATTGATTTTTCAAAAAACAGTTAATTTATTAAAGAATATAAACAACAAAAAATTGACATGATAAAAATGTGAAATCTGTACTAGCAGATTGTTGAATGCTCTGATGTCCTTTTTTTGTAAGGGACATAAAAGCAATGTTACTAATATCACGTGATCTCCGCCTTACAGACGAAGATTTAGGGTACCATACTCGTACACATTCACCATATTTTTGTTGTTTCTCTTTCCGCCATTTTTTTAAAAGATATTCACACGTAATCGCCTAAAAAAATAGAATCACATTTTATCGGGAGATGGGTGTTCATCTACAATAATATCCAAACTTTTAATATTTTTTATTTATACCATAAAAATAAGGTATTTATTTTAATTAGATAATTTTAAAGTTTTTTTAAATTTTAATGGGAAAAGTAAACACAACTAAAATCAATTGCTTTAAAATAAAAAAGAGACGTACAGTTAAAAAAAATGTATAAGATTAAAAAAAAACAATTAAATATGGGTAAATGTGCAGATTAATACTCTCTGAAAAAGACTCGGCACCAGCGGATGGATCAAAGAAAGTCCAAGATTTCATGAAGGAGAATCTTCCCTTGTTTGTTCCGAAGGATATTTGGCCCAGCAGCTCTCCAGATCTAAATGTTTGCGACTATTATCTATTCGGCGTTGTCAAGGGATAGACTAATGTCAATCCACACCCAAATACAAACTCATTGAAGACAGCCATTCAACAAGCATTTCGCAATCTCGATCCCAATAAAATAAAGAGGAGCTGTTCACGGTTTCGTCAAAGAATTTCCAAAATAATTGATGCAAAGGGTGCTCATATTGAATAATTTTGTTCAATACTAGACTGTAATAATTAAATAAATAAATGTTAAAATGATATATTTCCATATTTAATCCTTTAAATTATGAATTTTGTAAAAATAAAAAAGTAACAATTTAGCTGCCCGACCGTGTACATATATAATTTTTCATGTCTGACGATCCTCAATTTTAGATGAAATACATTATTGCGTCCGATTGACATGGTGTTTCGAGTTATTTCAATTTTAACTTTATATATGTGCGTATATATATATATATATATATATATATATTCCATGATAAATGCCAGTATACTGAAATCATATGCCCTTAATAGGGTTAAGATGAAAATTCATATACATGTACAAAAGCATGGAAATTCCCAAATTTTTACACTTTTATTGTCATTAATTAAGGGTATGACTATATATCAACCAAACCATTTCATTATCACATCACTACAGTATAAATCTCTATGCATGAGTGGATGAAGTGTGTGAGGGGCGCTGAAGAAAAATTCCTACCAGTAAAATACATTACATAGCCCTGTTGTGCTCGCATACCCTTAATGACAATAAAAGTGTAAAAAATTTGGGAATTTCTTTGCTTTTGTACATTTAGTGTATATGAATTTTCATCTTAACCCTATTAAGGGCATATGGTTTCAGTATACTGGCATTTATCATGGAATGTCACTACTTTTGTAAAGGCTATGTAAAGCCTCAATACAATGGTCATTTTTAAGGTTTTTTGGAATTTTCTGGAAAACTAAGGTATATGGTAAACTGAAATTAAAATGCCATCAACTAGACCCTAGAACCTCTATCTCTCCCCAAAAATCAGCTGAATCCATCAAATAGTTGATGAGATACAGGGTGGCACATACGTACGTACATACACACGGATAACATGATTTCATGATAGAACTTTCTGGGTTGCCTTGACTAATGATGCTGAAATTCTACACACTTATAGAACCTATCAAATACAAATTTTGTGCAAAGTTTTAACTAATTTGGTTTATTGGTTTTTGAGTTATGATTGATCAAAGAAATGAGATTTCCAGCATAGGCTATTCTTGAAATCTATTAAGGGATAGAGCACTCTCGCGCCTCCCTTGATATATATATATATATACATATATATGACATATAATGAACATATAAACAATTTTCGATTTTTCTTTTTCATATACATTATATTATATACACACATACTCAGACAATATATTTTTCATAATAACTGAGTCAAAGTATATCAGATACATACAGGAATATCATAAATCTATTTCCGGAAATAAATATAAAGATTTTAAACAGAAAACATCATTTTTAATGAAGTGAAAATTCTGTTTTCTTGAATATCAAAATAGTTAAGAACTGAAGAAGGTAGTGATTGTGGAAGCAGGAATGCTTGTAGCAGGAGTAGTTTGTTCTTTCATAGATTTTTGAAAGAATGTACAATTCAAACTTAAATTCGATGCTACAAAACAATTGGCATAAGATGAAAGGCATCGGCATTAATGTTTCTTTTTTACCTGGTGAAATCAATAAAATGATTTCACAAGATTGAAAAAGAAGGCGAAAACAAACTGATATTCTTAAAACGTATTCCTTCAATCTATGCATTTAGCTATGAAAATGCTATTTCAAATTGAAATGTGACTGACATACACAGTTACTTATAGAAATGATTAAACACACCTAAAATAAGATATGTCCATTTAAACTGGCATGTGATATTTTGAACTTGAGCGTGACAGACCGAAATAAATGCTATTTTAAACTTCAGTTTAATGTTATTTCAAACTTAAGCTTAGCAGACAATCGAAAACGTTATTTCAAACTTAAACATGACAGAGACTGACTTTCAAAGCCTATTATCAAATTTCTTCAACACATCGAAAATATAATATTTCATCATTATCATTGTTTTTTCCCCCCTTGGCCAGGGGTCTGACTTTTTCTGACAATCTCAGTCTCCAAGCTTGGAGATCTTGAGGATTGATTCCGTTCAAATTTCACTGTATAAGATCCTTGTTGATGATTTGCATCCAAGTTTTCTTGGCTCATCCAACTTTCCTCCGATCTTCCATCTCAAGGTCTTTGCATTCCAAGAATCACTCTTCTCAACGTGGCCGAACAAACATAGCCGACTGATCATTAGAAGTTCATCAAGCTTTTGTATATTCAGCCTCGCCAACGGGGTATCAGAGCTGATATGCCGAGTGTGATCTGACCTGATATTGCATATCCATCTGATCACTGCTCTGTTTTGTAATGAAAATGCTATTTCAAAATGAAAGGAAAGCCTCTCAAAGGTGCATGGACACATAAAAAAATAGATGGTCATGGTGATGTATACTGAGCGAGAAGGAAACACAGGATCTTGTGGGTGATGTTACAGCAAAAGTAAGGGTGATATAGTTTGTTTGAAGCATTGTGTTTAATATATATATATATATATATTTTAAATAAGGCTATAACAATGCAGGAATATACCGGATTGTAAGATAGAAAAACTGAATACTGAATGAATTATTATTATATTAAATTAAATTTAAGAATCCAAATCTTTGCGTTATTAAGTGGTGGTTTTCTTTTTCCTTAATAAAATTTTTAAAAATGGGCACATATATATATATTTTTGCTTGGGCTATTTTTCATCATATAGCATTCAGCCAATTTTAACCAACTCCTACAGCTATGAAGTTGCTCCCACCACAGATTTCCATAGCAATGTAGCCCTAAAGTCGAACCTTTACTCATCACGGTAGTGGCGGACGTGGTAATGTCAGAGCTACCTGATTAACAGGGCTTTGGTAAAAATCCAGGAAGAGTCAGCAGCAGGACCATCATTCTCTGATCGTCTCTGACTCCGTCTCAGGCACGGAACTGCAAATCCATGGAGTGAGGAGAACAGTGTTCTTTCTGTGCATGTGCAACCATCATTTTTTGTGTGTTCGGGCCAAATTTTTCCAGACTTTGTATGCAAACACTTGGCCTTGTTGCTCTGGATGTCAGGGGTAATCCTGCAATCTTGCTATGGCCAATAGGGAGGACTTCATGCAGACCAGACAATCCTGAGACACAATCTTCGTGGGTTCTGTGCAAAAGTCTGATTCACTAATAACAAAATAGGTGCTCCCACCACAGACTCCTAAAGCACTGCTAGTCAACAAACTGAAATATTGTCTATTGTAAAAAGGATAAATTTAAAGCTGAACTATGTGCAACATGAGTAAAACTGAAAAAAGGGAAATAGTTAATGTGTGCTTATGAGTTATCAATAGCCACAGTGCGTATACTTTTACATACTGGGCTTCTAACACGACACATAAATAATACTGCATAACTAGTGGAAAAAGATATGGATCCATACCTTCCCCAATATGGAATCGATGCTTAGGGCTCAACTGTACGACTAGTTGAGCAGCAAGATAAGTCAAAGTGCCAAGCACATCAAAATGCCGGTTTATAATAAGGCTAGAATGTTCCATTATGCTCAGAAGGGCAAGTCCATTCTCTGTGTTCTGATTTGCTGAGATTCATAAGTGGCCATTCTAGTTTATAAATGTTCATTTATTCGAATAAGTATGAGATGGATGCCAGTTGAGGCTTTTATGCCGGTAAGTGTTAGTTTGATTCTATACCCAAGAAGACTTAAGTCATAACGGAACTTTAACACTGTATGCAATGTTAATCGTTATGAGTCTGAAAAATATTATTTTTCCTTTTAGATGCGTTCTCGCATCTCTATGAGAAGCTTTCTTCCTCCGTTGGTCTATCGGTCAAACTTAAGTTTAGTCTGTAAGGTTATGCCCCGTTCTTTATTGATTCCTCAAAATGTGGAAGGGTGTTGCAGCAAAAAAGAAGAATTGAAACAGGAAGGTTTTTTTTTCATTGCTTACAATTTATTGCAATAGAATCCTCTTAGCACACAACATTTTACAGATACAGTTAACTCCTCAGTTGAAACATTTGCTCACTTTGACTGCAAGTTTCACTTTTCCCTGGCATCAACAGTGAACAAGTTAAATAATCTTTTATTCATTCGATGTCAGTCTGCTGTGACCCAATTCCCAATGATAGTTTCCCCGGACAATACAATTCTTTTGCTGATCGTGCTTTTCGATTTCCTTAGGTTATGGACAAGGAATGTTTTCGCTTTGTTCATTTTTTTCCAAAATAATTTTGTCTACTTTTTATTTTGACCTCAAATCTGTTTGCAACTACTCGGGTTCAAAACTAGCATCCTGCCTAATAACATGACATGTGAAGCTTAAGTTTAAAACTGAATAGATGCATTTTAAGAATATCTGTTCTTATTTTAAATATTAGTCTCATTATCTTTTAAGCAGAGTTAGTCTTAAAATATTTTATTCTTTTATCGTCTTGTGTATTTATGTAAACTGCTGTCAAGTGATTACTTTTAAGAAATTGAGAACATTTACTATGATAAAAAGTGTGGGAAGAGAGAATACCTTGTATTTGGGATTAAATAAGGTAATAAATGGCCAACCCACATAATAATAAAAAAAGACAATCCCATAATAGTAATTATGATTGATCGATTACAACAACAACCGACTGAGTAAAGAGCCATCACATAGACAAACATTAAGAGCAAGAGGTGAAACAAGATCGTTTTCCGGCAGAAATTACCTTCTTGTCTTGAGTCATCCATCAATTGATAGTGAAACATAATTGAAAGATATCTCAGTAATCTACAGTTCAGTGTCGCCAATTTGTAGGATTGGCTAAGTCTTCAGAGGCCTTTCTTCAATCGTCAATCAAAATGCTTCTGTCCCGCAGGAATCTCTAGTCCATCATAGTCCATGATACTCCACTAACTGGAGCAGTTATGCCTTCCCATTGTCAAATATATATGATCATTTTCGAAGCCATTCTTTCTCAGAACCAAATCATCAGTTTGTTGATGAGTGCAACTGGAATTACTGCTACCCGTGGAATAGAAGGATTTGTGGTCAAGGTTTACTCCTCTAGATCCACTGTGTTCTGTCTATTGATATTAACTGAGTAAGAAAGATGTGGCTCCTCAACATGCACAGATGGTCATTCACTATGGAGAGGCGATATATGAATACCAGTTGAGGACACCCTGCAGGCCAACTCAGAAAGCACACTAAAAATGTGGACAAAAGGCAATTTTTTTTTTAGAATTTGCACATTTTAAAATTTTTATTTGTAAAAACTAAAATTTACAAAATAAATAAAAATTTAAAAAGTAAAAAAGTGCCCAAAATATCCTTGCCTGTTTTTTAATTTTTAGCTGAAAATATTTTTGGTTTGAAACAAAGAAAATCAATGTCTAACCACCCAAGAAATATGACTGGGGCATCATCGGTTTACAGGTGGGCGTTCATTTCTCACGCGGCAGGCTTACAAAAATATACAGCTGTAGGGAGTATATTTTCGCTACTCCATTTATAATATAATGAGCACCTTCTGTCTGTCCAGGAGAATTTTTATAAACGTATGGGGGTTGGGGGTACATACTATTTACTTAGTATATTTACTTAGTCAGCGGGAATCTTTGTAAACATAAGAAATACATTGGGGCACATCTTTACAACTAAATAAACAATAAATAATTTCAACGTGGAGGTCGTGATTTGAACTCGCAACCTTAACGTCTCAAGGTAAATTGGACGATTTTTGTCCGAAACGCTACCGACTGAGCAAACAACACAAAGTTCATAGAATCACTTTGATTTAACTACTTACGCTAAAGAAATGCTTTTTTCCACTTTATTTTACTTAGCGACAACGAATGATCTTAAAACGAAGCTATTTATCAAAACTGGTTCTTCGATATAGTGTGGGGTCGGCGTTCACGCTTGATTTTTTTTGGGGGGGGGAGGGGTAAAAAATTTTTTGTGGGGATGTCAAAAGTTTTTGTTTTTTTTTAAACAAAAAAATATTTCTTTGTGTAGGGGGAGGGTAAATTTTTTTTCTTTTTTTGGGGCAAAGGGTAAAAAAAAATTTTTTTTTCTTTTTCAACAAAAAATATTTGTTTAGGTGGAGGGAGGGTAAAAAAATTTTTTGTGGGGGGGTCGGATATTTTTATTTTTTTTTTTTTAATTTTTATTTTTTTTTAAACTAAAAATACTTTTGATCCGAAACAAAGAGAATCAATGGCTAACCACCCAAGAAATATGACTGGGGCGCCATCAGTTTACGGGTGAGCGTTTATTTCTGACGCGGCAACCTAGCAAAAATATACAAACTATAATATAACGAAGAGGTTTTCTGTCTATCAAAACTGGTTCTTCGATATGACTAGGGTGCCATCGGTTTCCGGGTGAGCGTCTATTTCTAATGCGGCAGCCAGCAAAAATAGATGACCGTAGAGGTTCGATGTCTGTTTGTCTGTCCGAGAGAATTTTCATGTGAGCTAAAAATTTTGTAAACCTAAGATGTAATATTGGGAAACTATTAATTACTTAATTTAGATTAAATAACGTATAAATAAAGTATAAACAAATTTCATGACAAGACTGCATTTCGAACCCAGCATATGTTCATTATGTTACTCAAGTAGTATATATAGTGCTACCAAAACTCGCTCAAACAACAGGCATGTTTTGCAATTTACATAATTCATTTGTTTTAAACTTCTAATAAATTCATATTTACAAATATACACTTATAACTGATATTCTCAAATTTACATATATCTTTACAATATTTTTCTCCAAAGTATATTAATTAAAAACATTTTATTCAGAAACGAGCCTGTTTTTAAACCATACTTGGAATGTAACGAAAAATGATGAGTCATTACACCGAAAATGACGTCATTGTGATTGGCACGCCGGGAGGCGACCAATGTCGTTGTTTATTTTTTTATTTTTTCTGTGTAAGGTTAATGAGAATTTATTTTTTTATATTTCAATTTTAAATTAAAGAACTCACTGAAAATTTTAATTTTTATGTATTCACTTTATAACAGATTCAATTTTCTTTTGACACGTGCTTACATTTGGGTCACATGACCCTTGTAATATGTAAACATCTCGGCGTTGGTGTTTCACGTGTATGCTGAAACTTGCTACAACTTACTGTTTTTTACTATACAGGGTTAAAATAAAATAAAAAATATTCGATAAAACCATTGAAATGCTGACATCAGATTTATTCCTTACGCATTAAAACCTAGATTTAGACATAATCGTGGCTAGCGACGCTAGTTCATATTAGGAGCATGCATTCTGCATATAATGCCGGATGAAACCCATAAACCCATCGTGCATGCATCAAGGACCTTGCTTCCGACGGAGAAACAGTATTCCCAAATTGAGAAGGAGGCTCTAGGGATAATATTTGCTGTAACCAAGTTCCACCGCTATATACACGGTAGATTGTTCACGTTACAGATGAACCATAAGCCATTAATTGCAATTTTACTGAACTATAATTTCAAAATGGAGTATTTACCCTCAATAAAGATCTATCATATTCAGGCGTCCACTCCCAGGCCTTACTCTTTTTTAATAGTTTTTCAGTGGAGCACACAAATTATGCATCTCTGGATGAAAGCTTGGTAGTAATTTGCTAGTCCCAGAAAACTCTGTAGTTTTGTGACGTTTTTGGTGCCGGCATGTTCTTAATCGCAGTAGCCCTTTCTGGGTCCGGCCTTCTTCCGTCCTTGTCTATAACATGACCTAGGTATTTTATTTTCTTAAGAAAAAAACCCACATTTTTCCTCTTTCACTTTAAACCCATAATCCTGAATTGTAAGAAATTCTTTTCTTTAGATTGCTAGATGTAATCTTAGTTGTAAAAAAGAGTATAAACCTTTTTTTCCTCGATAAAATTTTTTTTTTTTTAGTACACTTCTACGCGTTTTTGTTAGAAAAAAAAAAGTACTGTTTTAAAATTATGTTTCTTTCGGCAGAAGTAACTTTCTCTCTTTTAGAGAGAGAAATAAATCATGTATTCCCTTATTGTTAAGTCGGAATAGCAATGTAGAAGAAAAAACACTGACGTTTCTTCAATTAAGAGAAATAATAAGTTTGTTTTCACGTGTTTTTTTTTTCTTCTTTTTTTTTTAGACCGGTAAGCCAGTTTTCAGAACTAGAAAAGTTTCTAATCAATTTCTCCAAGTTTTGTTCTTTTTGTTTTAAAAGGTTTTCCTTAATATAATTTGTCGCCTGTTGTCAAATTTAAATCCAACGTCGCTGTTTTTGGGGGTCATTTTGTCGAAGGTTCAAGAAAAATCCGTTGTTTTTTTTATGTGTAACTTTGATTATCTGGTCGATAGTTTTTTCGTTTGGGTTTCCCGTATAAGTGCGAATACCTTGTCGGCGATTTGTTGTAACCCTGTTTAGGGGCCAAAATGAAGACACAAAACACAGGGTTAGGTGAAAAATATATATCGAAGAAAAGATATGTACAGAAAACAAGATAAGTGGTATATCAGTCCCGACTGCCAGGGTGGACTGGAGTTGATTCCAATTACGAGAAGCCTAAATGCTTCCAGTATTTTATTAGGAATGGACGAGTCCAACTGTATGTCATATAGGTACGGCACTATAACACCCCCTCCCAAGCCTTACCTCCTCAAGAGTCTTAATATCGTTTCCGTTTTGGATTACGTGTTACGTATCCTTACTTTCATTCAGATTGTTTATAAAGATGACGACTATGATTTTCGGCCTACAAAACATCCAATCTTTTACTACATGAGGATTTGCTAAGAATCAAAATTCTTATGTCAGTTTAAAGTTCATTCTCTTCGACAGTTTCAATGCTTTTTTCGTTTCGTTTGTTTATAAAGATGGCAACTATAATTTTATGCCTACAAAACCCTCAATCTTTTATTAAAAATAAACATTGAATAGTCATTTTATTGCCTCGCCCAACCACAATATTTTTCTTTTCTGTTTAATTTTATTTTATTACATTTCAAAATAGAATTAACGTTAATTGTTTACTTTACTCTAAATGTAAAAAAATAAACGTTAATTAACTAGATAGAATTAAAATCTCAATAAAACATTAACACTAGACTTCAACTAGAATGTTTCCAAATTTGAAAAGATAAAAACTAACCCGGAGCCGATCGGATTTTACATCGGACGAAACGTTGTGAATCTAACAACCAAGATGAGTAGTCGTCGTCTGAATAATCAAAATTAGCAATCCTCATTTTAAAAAGTTTTGAATCACTTTCTAACATTGAATGCCATAAAGTTTCGACATCCTCTTTAATTACAGATTTAAAAAAGACAATTTAGTTTTTACATTGCTCAGTGAAAAGTTTTTATATTACTCAGTGAAAATTAAGATTTTTAACAATTCATTTTTTAAGTGATTAAAATTTTTATTTATACGCGTGTAATTTTGGGTCACATGACGATTTGAACATGTAAACATCTACGCGACGACGACTTTTCATTAGATAATGATTGGTTTCATAATCCTCATGGCCTTTTGGCTAAGATAAAAGTGTAGTATTTGTTCCGACGGATGCTCACTCTGTAGACCGTTATTGTCTTGGCCTTCGGGTCTTGATTCCGCCGGTACTGTCCTGTGCAGTTCTAGGAGATCCACTCTCCCAGGCTTTGTCTTCTCACCCTTTGAAGAGGGTTTTTTTATGGCTAATCGTCTGAGGCGCCCCTACCGGGAATGCCGACAGGGCTGATCAGGCATTTTTTTACGGCCAGAGCGCTCTTCTTTCTTTAGGGCGCTGGCTTTTCAAATTCCACTTTCCCGACCTTGTATCACATGAATACCAAGTATCAACCTGATTTTCCTCTTTTTAGATACAATTTTTTTTTTTTTTTTTTTTAACTTGTGTTTTTGTTTCTTCATAAATAAGTCAGCCATTTTAGTCTTTTGTTAATAGTGTACATTTTTTTAAAAAGAATGAAATACTCTGTGACCCTTCGAAATTTGAAATGAATTTGGAAACATTTAAACTTGTCAATAGAAAATCATTTATGGCTTAAAAAAAGTCTTAGCACATCCTCATGCATTAAAAGATTGAAAGTTTTGAAAGCCATTTACAGGCAATAATTTTATAAATAGAAAAGATTAAAACAACAACAACTGAACACAATTAGTTATAGTCCTAGAACAGTTTAGTTCGATTATTAATTTAATGACCAAACTGGATTGTAATAATTAAATTTAACCATCAAAATCATATTTTTAAAATAAAATTTGGTAAAAAACAAAACAAAAAAATGGCATAGTTAAGAAAAAAAAACAGCGAAACAAAAATGAAAGTAAAAAAACCCCAAAAAACTCCCGGCAATGCCAGACAGATACAGCTAGAGCATAATAAAAGGTTAGGGTTATTTTCTTCGAAAGGCTATTGAACTTTATTGTGACTTAATTGCTCCAATCACTGTATCCACATACATACATACACAAATACCAAGGTCTTACATATGACATAAAAAGAAACTGGAATCTTAGGAAGATCTCCATCATTCCAGTAATCATAGGAGCTACTGGGCTCATGAAAAATAATTTTGAAACCTACCTGGCGAATATACCCGGTGAACCAAGTGCAAGCAAGATACAAACAACTGTGCTTTATATATATATATATATATATATATATATATATATATACACACATACATATATATGGAGAGTCAAAATGCACACAAATTATAAAATCTTTATTAAATGTATATTAAATCATATTATATGAAACTAAATGTAATCAAAAGAAAGCAGAGTTAATGGGGTTTGTCACAATAATTCACTCAATCAATTATCGAGTCGAAGAAGAATGGTTGTAATCGATACTCAGCATTAAATGCCATCCACACACACAACTTTTCTGGATGCAGACTTTTAGATAAAACCATTTTTGGATTTTCAAAGCTCCAAATTACAGTTGTAGCGGTTAACCAAGCCGTCAAACGAGAAATAAGCCTCGTCTTTTGACACCAACTGATTTTCCATACCCCAATTTGTAAAAGCAAGTCGTTGTCGTTTGTCTGCATCATCGATAGATTTGAGTACCCTGATACGGTAAGGCTGCATACCTAGGTGATGAAGAATCCGTGTAACACTGGGTTCATCTACACCTTTTGAACCTGTATGGCCAAGTGGAATAATTTTGAACAATATAAATTTGCGTGCATTTTGACTCATCATGGTGGAATTTTAAATAAAATCATATATATATATATAGCGTATTAGATAGCATTTCGTTTGTTTTGGGGGGCAAGAATATTTTATAGAATATGATAGATAATTCTGTGTCCATTTTTCCCAAATTCTAACAAACTTTTGCAATTCAAAGATTTATAATGTACCCAAATATTTTCAGACTTTATGATCATAACACATCTCTTACTATACTGTTACATGTTAAATTATCTCACAAACCGGACAATGCCTGGCCCCATTCAAATAAGAAAGAATTTAAAAGCATATTAGATTACAGATCTTTTCCCCTCATCAGTTATGAAATCACATATTACTTTATAATCATGTGAATTCAGTTAATCAAACAGTAGCATCTAGTAATTGGATTTTCTTCCTTGAGACTAAAATTATGAGCAATGAATTAAAAGCAATCCAGTTGAAAATGGCAGGTTCATCAGCAAATGCTCGGTGTTGCTATGGATAAAATAGCAGGACTCTGAATTCAGAGTCGGAGTCGGAGTCAGAGAAAATGCATTGTTTAGAAGTCGGAGTCAGTGAAAATTGGCTGACTGACTAAAAGTGATGCCAGATGAAAAATGAACTAAACAAAAAATATCCTATGTTTTTGGTCATCAAATCTTTCTGTAAGTGATCGTTCTTTTTAAAACACAAAGATTTTGATTCTTCTTTTTTTCCTTCTATCTATTTAACATCATTCTTCGCTAGTTCAGATGTTTTCGGATATTTACGCAAGCTCACTCTCCACTTCTCATGGTTCAGCAGTCTCATAATTCCATCTGTGCAATCTTGTCCGATCACTTGTTTCCAAGTTTTCCTTGGCCGGCCAACCTTACTGCGATTTAAGACATTAATGTTTCTGCAACAGTTTATCAAGAAAGATGCACGTTCCGCATACCAGCGTAATCGATTCATCCTTAAGACAACCTCCATGCTGGCCAAGTGTAGTGCTTTCAGCAAATCCTCTGACCTGATGTGTTGGGTTTTGTCCAACCTAGCTTATTAAATGGAAAAAGGTTGCATACTGCAAACGATTCCTTGATTTGTCTAGTCTGTCGTTTATACGACATATCAACACTTTCTAGGTTATATAATATATACTAAAAATAATCCATTAAAGTGTTTCTCTCTCTCTCATATATATATATATATATATATTTACAAATAATATTTGCAAATTAACTCATATACACATGTGTTTCATCCCAAACCTGCAATCATCAGTATGGGAGGAGACAATTCCTGCTCGCCACACAGTTCGAACCCCAATACGAAAGTCATATTTGACTTAGTAGTCAAAGCATGTACCGTTATGCACACTATGCATTGTTGGAAATGGGAGTGAATTAAAGTCTAAATGGCAAATTCGGCAGCCATCTAGCAAGCCGTAAACAGAACTCAATAGGTGTGGCCCAGAGTATCACATTACACTATAAATAACAGTTTGTTAACTATATATATATATATATATATATATATTATCTTATATTATATATACTAGCAAATATACGCTCCCTCCGGTCGCATATTTTTGATAGGCTGCCGCGTTAGAAATGACGCTAGTATGTAATTTGGGTAGAGCTTTTTATCACTACAATTAATTTAAATAATATATTGCACATGATAAGTAACATCATTAATAAAAAGATAAATTAAGTTTGCATTATTTTGGTTTGTAGCAACCGTAAACAGCTTTTGCATTAAAAATAAATTTAAAGAAAATAAAAATTTAAAATAAAAATTGAATGTAGTATTTATAAGTGTAGTAGTAACGAATGAAAGTTAATAAGGAAAAGAAGAAATAATTGTTACCTTATATACGATCCAAAAAACAGTTATTTACTTGCCCAGCGAAAGGTGTCGTCTGCTCGCATTTCTTTACACCCAATCGTTTTGCGACAAATCCAGGTCAGAATATAATAAGTAATATTTTATGTCTTTCAAAGCGGAAAATAGGTGTATGTAAATTAAAATCAACAATTAAAAAAACAAAATACCGACCCTAACCCTAACGACGGGGCCAAAGTTAGCGCAGGGCCTAAAGTGAAAACTAAATTCGTTATAAAGTGTGTGTGTGTGTTTAAATAGTAATTTTTAAATCAATTATTTTAATTAAGCAATTTGATTCAGTGAATTTAATGGCTAATTAGATTAAGAAAATAAACAAACTTAGAACGGTTTAAAAAAATAAATAAGAGGAAAATTATCACGGTGAATGCCAGCGTTGTTGTTTACATTTTAAATAATGTGCCATATTAACGCTGGCTGTTTAATCAGTTGCGCCATATTCAATTAACGGAGGGAGGGATGGGAACTACTGATTAAACAGCCAGGGTTAATCCATTCGTCATTGTTATATTAATAACATAACGCATTTCATGTATGTATGTATCTGTCTGTCTAAATTATAATTTATAAGTAAGATTATTAGCGAGCAAAATAGCATAAATACATGTTGAAACATAATACTATCCATCATCATCAAACGTTTTCTCCACACTCTACATAATACTATCCATCATCATCAAACGTTTTCTCCACACTCTACATAATACTATACATCATCATCAAACGTTTTCTCCACACTCTACATAATACTATCCATCATTATCATCAAACGTTTTCTCCACACTCTACATAATACTATGCATCATCATCATCAAACGTGTTCCACACACTCTACATAATACTATCCATCATCAAACGTTTTCTCCACACTCTACATAATACTATCCATCATCATCAAACGTTTTCTCCACACTCTACATAATACTATCCATCATCATCAAACGTTTTCTCCAACTCTACATAATACTATCCATCATCATCATCATCAAACGTTTTCTCCACACTCTACATAATACTATCCATCATTATCATCAAACGTTTTCTCCACACTCTACATAATACTATGCATCATCATCATCAAACGTTTTCTCCACACTCTTCATAATACTATCCATCATTATCATCAAACGTTTTCTCCACACTCTACATAATACTATCCATCATCATCATCAAACGTTTTCTCCACACTCTACATAATACTATCCATCATCATCATCATCATCAAACGTTTTCTCCACACTCTACATAATACTATCCATCATCATCAAACGTTTTCTCCACACTCTTCATAATGCTATCCATCATCATCATCAAACGTTTTCTCCACACTCTTCATAATACTATGCATCATCAAACGTTTTCTCCAACTCTACATAATACTATCCATCATCATCATCATCAAACGTTTTCTCCACACTCTACATAATACTATCCATCATCATCATCATCAAACGTTTTCTCCACCCTCTACATAATACTATCCATCATCATCATCAAACGTTTTCTCCACACTCTACATAATACTATCCATCATCATCATCAAACGTTTTCTCCACACTCTACATAATACTATGCATCATCATCATCAAACGTTTTCCTCACACTCTTCATAATACTATCCATCATCATCATCAAACGTTTTCTCCACACTCTTCATAATACTATCCATCATCATCATCAAACGTTTTCTCCACACTCTTCATAATACTATGCATCATAAAACGTTTTCTCCACACTCTACATAATACTATCCATCATCATCATCATCAAACGTTTTCTCCACACTCTACATAATACTATCCATCATCATCAAACGTTTTCTCCACACTCTACATAATACTATCCATCATCATCATCAAACGTTTTCTCCACACTCTTCATAATGCTATCCATCATTATCATCAAACGTTTTCTCCACACTCTACATAATACTATGCATCATCATCATCAAACGTTTTCTCCACACTCTTCATAATGCTATCCATCATCATCAAACGTTTTCTCCACACTCTACATAATACTATCCATCATCATCATCAAACGTTTTCTCCACACTCTTCATAATGCTATCCATCATTATCATCAAACGTTTTCTCCACACTCTACATAATACTATGCATCATCATCATCATCATCAAACGTTTTCTCCACACTCTACATAATACTATCCATCATTATCATCAAACGTTTTCTCCACACTCTACATAATACTATGCATCATCATCAAACGTTTTCTCCACACTCTACATAATACTATGCATCATCATCAAACGTTTTCTCCACACTCTACATAATACTATGCATCATCATCAAACGTTTTCTCCACACTCTACATAATACTATCCATCATCATCAAACGTTTTCTCCACTCTACATAATACTATCCATCATCATCATCATCAAACGTTTTCGCCACACTCTACATAATACTATCCATCATCATCATCAAACGTTTTCTCCACACTCTACATAATACTATCCATCATCATCATCAAACGTTTTCTCCACACTCTACATAATACTATGCATCATCATCATCAAACGTTTTCCTCACACTCTACATAATACTATCCATCATCATCATCAAACGTTTTCCTCACACTCTACATAATACTATGCATCATCATCATCAAACGTTTTCGCCACACTCTACATAATACTATGCATCATCATCATCATCATCAAATGTTTTCTCCACACTCTACATAATACTATCCATCATCATCATCAAACGTTTTCTCCACACTCTACATAATACTATCCATCATCATCAAACGTTTTCTCCACACTCTACATAATAATATCCATCATCATCAAACGTTTTCTCCACACTCTACATAATACTATGCATCATCATCATCATCAAACGTTTTCTCCACACTCTACATAATACTATGCATCATCATCAAACGTTTTCTCCACACTCTACATAATACTATGCATCATCATCAAACGTTTTCTCCACACTCTACATAATACTATCCATCATCATCAAACGTTTTCTCCACTCTACATAATACTATCCATCATCATCATCATCAAACGTTTTCGCCACACTCTACATAATACTATCCATCATCATCATCAAACGTTTTCTCCACACTCTACATAATACTATCCATCATCATCATCAAACGTTTTCTCCACACTCTACATAATACTATGCATCATCATCATCAAACGTTTTCCTCACACTCTACATAATACTATCCATCATCATCATCAAACGTTTTCCTCACACTCTACATAATACTATGCATCATCATCATCAAACGTTTTCGCCACACTCTACATAATACTATCCATCATCATCATCAAACGTTTTCTCCACACTCTACATAATACTATGCATCATCATCATCATCATCAAATGTTTTCTCCACACTCTACATAATACTATCCATCATCATCATCATCAAACGTTTTCTCCACACTCTACATAATAATATCCATCATCATCAAACGTTTTCTCCACACTCTACATAATACTATCCATCATCATCAAACGTTTTCTCCACACTCTACATAATACTATGCATCATCATCATCATCAAACGTTTTCTCCACACTCTACATAATACTATGCATCATCATCAAACGTTTTCTCCACACTCTACATAATACTATGCATCATCATCAAACGTTTTCTCCACACTCTACATAATACTATCCATCATCATCAAACGTTTTCTCCACTCTACATAATACTATCCATCATCATCATCATCAAACGTTTTCGCCACACTCTACATAATACTATCCATCATCATCATCAAACGTTTTCTCCACACTCTACATAATACTATCCATCATCATCATCAAACGTTTTCTCCACACTCTACATAATACTATGCATCATCATCATCAAACGTTTTCCTCACACTCTACATAATACTATCCATCATCATCATCAAACGTTTTCCTCACACTCTACATAATACTATGCATCATCATCATCAAACGTTTTCGCCACACTCTACATAATACTATCCATCATCATCATCAAACGTTTTCTCCACACTCTACATAATACTATGCATCATCATCATCATCATCAAATGTTTTCTCCACACTCTACATAATACTATCCATCATCATCATCATCAAACGTTTTCTCCACACTCTACATAATAATATCCATCATCATCAAACGTTTTCTCCACACTCTACATAATACTATCCATCATCATCAAACGTTTTCCCCACCTAATACGATCTATAATGTATTAGTTGTCTCAAAGAACTTTTGTCTCTCATTACTTTGTTTAGCTAACCGATTAATCTGGAAGTCGAGTTATCATACCACCTTTTTGGTGGTGTACCTGTTTCTGTACATTTCAACCATCCTTCTAGACATACTTAGATCAGCAATTGATTCATTTATGCTTTTGTCTGTTTTCCGGGTTAATTACAGATTTTAGATTAGAAATCCAGTTTACAAGGTTTACAAAGAGTTAAAGTCTTCAGATGAAAAGACATCACAATTATCAAAATGTCATTCTAGCATTAAAACACATGAATTAGTTTAGATTAGGAGAGTAAAAAGTCGACGTTGGCTTTACTTTCGGCAGCCTCGTAACTCTCGCTTCCCTTATTTTATCTTTTAGTCCTCATATTCCATGAGCCATGTTTCTGACAAAGGGGAAAGAATTGCCGTTTTCTGAGTCAGAATCTATCCATCTAACACTTACTGTTGGCTAGTTTTGACCTTGATACTTCAAGGTCAAAACTAGCCAACAGTATCTTTTTTTAGCTCCTTACATCAAGTGGCTTCATGCCTTGTCTGGTTTGGTTTGTTTTACGGCATAGCAACCATCTATGGGTTATGTAATGCCGAATAAAGTTGTCAAATGAAATCCCAAGTTGGGGTAATTATTTCGTATTGTCTTGAAAGGCAATGAAAAGTGAAATAAAGCATTTGAAATTAAATTTTTTTGAACAGTCCAACTTCTTTGATGAAGTCGGATTTGTGTCTTTAAATAGATACTTTAGGTTTTCCGAGTTGTAGCATTTCTTTCGGCTTTGTTGCAGATCTTGACAATCTATTAATATATGTTTGACTGTATAAGATTCTTGACATGATATGCACATTGGAGACTCCTCTCCTTCCAATATATGCTTGTGAGTAATATATGTGTGTCCTATACAGTTTGGTTATTATAACTTCTTTTTATTTTGGCACTCATCCCAATATTCTTGTCATTTTCTTTGATTATCCTGTTTATAGAAGGTCGAAGATCAGTGTATGGGATCCTAGTATTGGTAAGTATCATGTTCAGTGATTCTTTCGCGGCTTTATCCGCTTTTTCGTTTCCACAAATGCCGATATGACTCGGTATCCAGCATAATTTAATTTTACATTTTTTCTTGTTATAGATAGTGGTAATCTTGTTTAAAATTTTCACGACTAAAGGGCTATCCCAATTTTTGCTCCTTGGTGCTGTGAGCACCGATAGGGAGTCAGAGAAGATGATGAAACTATCAGTGCTATTATCTTTAAAGCCAAGTATATGGCTGCAGCTTCTGCACTGAAAATTGATGTCCTGTCAGGTATCCTATATTGCATTTTCATCTTATTTAAGACAGCAGCACATTCAACTCTATCTGATTCTTTGGATCCATCTGTATAGATGTATTTATAGTTGGAATGATGTTTTTTTATAAATTCAAATTCATCCTGAAATACAATTGGATTAGTTTTATTCTTTGCAGCTGTTGTCAAATCCAGGATATAAGTTGGTTGTTCTAATTCCCATGGTGGAATTTTGGAAATTATCAATTGGTGGATGAGACTCGAGTCCATCTCCAGTTTATTTCTTAGTTCCTCGATGCTGTAGATAAAAGGTCTGATGACACTGATTTTTCTCTCAGAGTTTTATATTAAGGATTCAATACGCAGCCATAGGCAGGGTTTAATGGACATGATGATAACTTTGTCACATATTGAAGTGCCAACTTCTCTCTCCTTAGATATAAAGGACCTTCATTCACTTCAACATACAAACTTTCCACTGGAGATGTGCGAAATGCCCCCAATGCGAGTCTTAGTCCCTGGTGATGGATAGTTTCCAATTGCTTCAGGTATGATAGTCTTGCTGCACCGTAAATGAAACTTTCATAATCAAGTTTCAACTTCACAATTGTTTGGTACAGCTTTAGTAAGGATTTCTTATCCGCTCTCTAGTCAGTGTGAGCTACCACTGAGTAAATTAATTGCCTTGCTGCATTTTTGTTGAGAGATACTTTATATGAGGGATAAAAAATAACTCCCAGGTACTTATATTGTCATTTGTATCTCCTTGCCATCCAGTTTAAGGCATGGGTCAGTATGGATTTTGCGAAAATTGCAAAAATGGGCACACCTTGTCTTCGATTCAGAGAATCTGAAACCGTTTTCTTCAGTTCATTTGCTGATTTTATTTAAAGTTAGTTGCAACTTGCGTTCCGCCAAATGCATGTTTTGCTCGGTAGCAAATCAAAAAGTCATCCACATACAGTGAGCCTTTGACTGCAGTGTCAAGGATTTTTACAATATTATTAATCTTGACATTAAAAGGTGTTACTGATAGGGTACTTCCCTGGGGTACCCCATTCGCCTGCTCTTTTACATCGGAGAGTGTAGTTCCGACTCTCACTCTAAAATTGCAGTTTTCCAAGAAATTTTGTATGTAAAGGGCCATTCTGCCCCTTAATCCGTCTCAAAAGTCTTTCATTATACTGTACTTCCAGGTGGTGGCGTACGCCTTCTTCAGATCAAAAAAGATAGCAATCAGGTGTTTCTTTTTGATGAATGATTCTCTAATAAAAGTCTCCAATCTGTTCAAATGGTCAGTAGTGCTTTTTTTTCTGAAACCATATTGTAGGTCTGAGATTAGATTGTTTGACTCGAGGTACCATGTTAACCTGTCATTTATCATCTTTTCCATTACTTTACAGACAACTAGTTAAGGCAATTGATTGATAGCCTATCAGAGTCCTTTCCTGTCTTTGGTATGGGTATTACTGTGGCTTGCCTCCAGAGGTTTGGGATTCTTCCACTCATCCACACCTCGTTATAAATGTCTAGAAGGTATCTGGAGGACACCCATGGTAATTGTTTTAGAAATTCATAGGATACATCATCCAGACCGACCGCTGTATTGTGGGTTTTCGCAAGTGACTCACTGAGCTCCGATCCCGCGAAAGGTCGATTATAACTTTCATTATTTTTCGAACTGGACTCAGAAATTTCAGAAAAGTTGTTTGCCAAGGCGTTTGAAATCTCTTTCCTGTCTGTGATCTTTATATTGTTTGTAATAAGATGTTTTATTGGCATACTGCTATTTTTCCCAGCTATCTTCCTCATCATGGCCCATATCGCTTTAGATTTTGTGTTGGAATTTATCTTGGATATATATGAATTTCTTTTTGACTCCTTAATCGTCCACCGAGCTCTGGCTCTTTTTATTTAAACAAGTCTAAATTCTCCCTAGTGGGGTTAGAATTGAACCATCTCAGGGCAGAACGGCATGCTCGGACAGCCTTCAGACATTCTTTATTAAACCAGAGTTTGTGTTTAGTTTGCAGATGACTTTTGTACACACTCCTCGGCTATTTCTACCAGTGTCTCTGTAAAGTAGGTGGTGTGATCTTTTCCATTGAGATTGGCATTAGCTGTTAGTTTTTTTGTCACATTGTTCTTGGAATCTCTCCCAGTCTGCTTTCTGCAGATTCCATTGTGGTACTCTTTCTTCGAGTTGAGGACCTGTGCTTTCCAGAACAATTGGAAAGTGATCGCTACCACATGTCTCATCATGTACCTTCCATATGTAGTCCATGAATATAGTTGGATCACACATAGCTAAATTCAGTGCTGAATATGTTCCTGTTGCTGGGTGCAGGTATGCGTTGGTTTTATTGTTGTAGAGGCAAAGGTTATTTTCATCTATAATTTTTCCAACAATCTGTCCTTTTTTATTTGTTTTTACTACCCCACATATCATCATGACTTAAAATCACCCAGCAGTATAAATGGTTTGGGGAGCTGTTTTATTAAATCATTCAGCTTGGATTCATCTATGTTCTGACCTGGTGGTAGATAAATGGAGCAGATTGTGATGGTCCTGTGCAACGTTACTGATACAGCAGCCGCCTGTATGTTCGTGTCAAGCAGTATCTGACTTTGCGGAATTGCATTTTTCACAATTATAGTTGTTCCACCAGAAGCACTATCAGCTTCTTCATTTATATAATTATACGTAGTGTAGTTCTTCATCTGAAACTTACTATCTTGCCTGAGAAATGTTTCCTGCAAGCAAACAACTGCTGGATACATTCTCATATAGAGAACCAATTCCTCAAATTTCGTTTTAAGACCTCTAACATTCCATTGGATGATTTTATTTAACATGGTTTATTTTTATTTATTCAATCTGGTTCTTGTGTATTTGTAGCTTCTACATCCATTTTCTCTGAATCCTTGACTTTATTAGTCAATTCAACAGTAATAGGTTGCTTCTTCTTGACTGGTTCTTTTTTGGTTTCTTTGGTTTCATATAAGCCTCCACAATCTTCCTATCCTCAGGGAATGCTACATTTCTTGTATGTTTCTCTGTCATGATCTCTTTCTCCTTTTTAAAGTGGTCATATGATCTTTAAAAAGTGGGGTGATCCCCATGACAGTTTGCACATTTTTTTCCCTTTGGCATTCGTCCTCAATATGGGACGGATCTCTCTTGCCACATTTACCACGTCTGTTGTCCACTACATACATCCTTATGGTGGCCAAACTTCTGACATTTGAAGCACCGTAAAGGATTTGGTATGTAGGGTTCTACTCTTTTGGTAGTGTAGCCAATCTTTACCTCTTTTGGTATTGTACAGAAATTAAAAGTCAGTAAATAAGTATTTGTTCAGATGTAACGCTTTAGTGATTTGGCAGAAATCAGCTTTTTTCGTATTAAAACTCCCCCCCAAAAAACAGAAAAGTAGATTTCAACTAAAAAGCGGAGAATTCAAATTCATGGAAGGCTCTATTGATTTAAGCGGAAATCAGCTTTTTCTGGATTAAAAAAAAGTGGAATTCCGCTAAACGGCAGAGAACTCACTTCCCTAGTTTCCGCACACATAATAAAATGGAGAAACCCATTCTATCAATAAAAGAATTAAAAACAGATTTTCTTTATTTCCTGATTATATAATCGTATTACCATATAATAATGTGAATTCATTAAGAATCAAACTATTTTAGTAATTGCTTTTTCTTTTAGACTAAAATTATAATAATGAAGTCTAAGCAACGTGATTAAAGATGCTAGACTGTTCATTCTGAACTGGACAGTAGTTAGATTTGAAAGAGTGTCAAAAATAAAGTCTGATACAAAACAAAGCAGTCAAATATCATGGGGAGTTTGCTGAAAAGAATCTGACACTCAACTATTTAAAACACGCACAGAGGCAATGCTACAAAGATTTCGGGCTCAGACTCTCCTCTTTGAGGTAGGGAGTCAGAGTTACAAGTCAGCAATTTTTACAGTATTGGGAATAATCAGAAAAAAAAATCTGATTTCCAAATTGGTTTCAAAAAACAAACTTGATTACAAATTCCTGACTCCCCCACCTCGGATCTCAAGTTCTCCCTGAACCAAACAGCAAACCTATATACCTCAAACACATCAAAATCTAAATCAGTATTTTATTTACCTCCTCTTTAGGAGGTTAGACACAAGGTCAGGTGTGGATGTTGGTGAAAGTGGTTCTGTGGAAGAAACTGGTTTCGAACTTGGCACACCCAGGTCCTCAGTCCGCATCGTTAACCACTATGCCATCACTAAATTAGTATGTCTGGCTGCTAATACTACATAAAAACTGATTTTCCAACCCCTAACAGAGTTTTTCAGGTCATCTATGCATACACTAATATACAAATATACACAGACATTTCAAACATCTAATAACACGCTGGCAAGACCCCCCCCCCTCCGGCCTTGCTGGCACCATTCTAAAATGATCAGAAGGGTAATATGATACTCTAACTTGAAACTTTCCTTGAAACTAACAAAATATAAACTATATATATTATAAAGAAAAAGAAAACAAAAAAAAATGAATATATATCATCATCATCATTCAGATCTTTTTTACTCTCATGCCACCTCATTCTATTCTCCATAGGTGTATTGTGTGTCCTCTACATCTTTCTAAATGTAAGTTCTGCTCAGTCTTCCCACTGAATTATGTCCATTTTTTGGCATCCACAAAAAAACATTGCTGACAATTTCATCCTGATCAGCAAATCTGGTTCTTCTTTTTCTGATCAAGACTGAGATCTGAGGAAGGTGTTCATAAAATTGCTCCTTTGTAGGGTGTTGCCTGCAGGAAATGTTGAGAGCAGCTCTTAGAATTCTTGTTTACACACTGTCAAGTTTTTTTTCTAGTCATTTGGTAAAAGTTCAGGTACTACTTTCATATACCAGGACTGATGTAACAATGGCTTCAAAGAAGTCACGTTTCATCTTGGTAGGAAGATTTGATTTCCAGATTTCTGGAATACATGCTTATTGAAACAATTGCTTTGATTTGTTTGTTTCACAGGATATCAACTTTTGGAGATAACTTAATATCTATTATAAATGATTCATTGTATACCAATTGCTATTTTATCTTAAGCTTGGAAGAAGAGATTTTGGGTTCATACCTTTCCCAACAGTTTAATTATGTAAATGACCATAATAGACTCGATAAGATTTGAACCTACTTCTATAGGCCGTAACGGTATACATTAGGTGAATCACGCACCCCCATTTGTTGGCAGGCGAATCATATTTTTTTCCTTTCGACTAAAATTATAGTAATGAATTTGAAGAAACTTGTATTATTGGGATTATTTGGGCTACTGTTCTTATCTTAGATGTTATTCTCATAACGTTTCGACCAATGTAACCTCCAACCTTCTTCAGGTACGTCTTGTCGAACTTGGGGAATCTATATGGAATTTCAAACAGAACCGCTTATTGCGAAATGCCATACAGATTCTCGAGTTTGACAAGATGCACTTAAAAGAAGGTCAGATTTTACATTGTCCGAAATGTTGTGAGAATAATATCAGGATGAGAATAGTGGTCTGAATAACCCAAATTATTAATCCTCATCTCAAAAAATTGAATAAATTTGATTAAAACAATGCCAGTCTGTTCATCCATTGTTGTGTATTGTTGTTCTTAATTATAAAATTGATTAAGTCTATCAAAGTGTTCCAACAGATTAATTTTATAATCTTTCATAATCTTTTCATGAGAAATCATCTTTCATTGGAAAATTCAGAAAATAAATCTATTTATAGCTTCGTAATAGATTTTAGACATAAAAATAGTAATAATTACAAACAAAATAACATCACAACTAAGTAAAGCAATAGTACGAAAGGGCAGACTGATTTTAAAATTGGCTCAAAATATTCACATTTTCTTCATGGTCTGATTTCCTTTAGACACAAGGTCGGTTTTTAATGTGTAGGAAATCCAGCTCCCCAAAAAGGAGCACTCTGTATTGGAACAAAAATTAAAATTGCCTCTGTCTAGAAGGATTTCTCCTTCACTGATAGAAGACAGGAAAGCTGAAGTGCAGTGTCAAAACAAACACCACACTTTGCTCCTAGCCAAAAGGCCAAGAAACGCGTTTTCTTCATGTTGGTTGCTGAAATTTTACATCTTTCAGTCGTTCTACTCTCTGACCATCTTCAGGTGCATCTTATCTTTGTCGGTAACATTCTGAGAATTTTGAACTGAAACCTTTATAGATATCTAATATCAGCTAATCTTTTTTTAAGTACATTTACTCGGGATTGAATTCAGAATTTCTAGGTAGCATTCACCCTAGCAGAACTCTTAACCAACACCGATACCCACTTGGCAGAATGAGAGCAATCTATCCCAACAGATTAAATAAAGCGTTCAGTTAAAAATTCACATAACGTTACAGATTATAACAAAAGGCACATGAAGGCTGAAGAGTATATCAGCCGACAGTGGCAGCAACCAAGATGGGAAAAACAACCCAATACATTTAAATAGAATACCTCATCTAAAAAAATACGGCTCAGTTATGACAATAAAACGTAAATAAACTTTGTAATTTGTTTCTATATAAAATGAAAGTCGAATGAAAAGTCTTATTAAAATAAAATATATTGAAAATATTAAATAAAGTCAGGTACTTAATAGAATCTTCTGCCAAAACTGGCTCCTATCCTGACAAAGCTATTTCATCATTAATTCCAAGAGAAATGATTTCTATCGCATTAGAAAATTTCATCACTCTGCCCAATATTTAACAATACTGCTGATCAGTCTCCTGTGCATCATGAGTAAGTTGCTTGAATCTGTGATAAATCAAAAGCTTGCTAAGCACCTCAGCAAAAAAAGCAATCTACTTAGTAACAAGCAATATGGATTTTGTTTTGCAAGATCAACTGCCGATATGCTGATCGTAATATCACATAAGATCAGTGAATCTCTCTCGGTTTGGGCTTTGTTTCTAGTGAATGGCTTTTGATAGGGTCTGACACAAAGGGTTGCTTTACAAACTTGCTAGCTATGGAATATCTGGCAATGTACTCTCAACCATTAAATGCTTTCTTTCTGATAGATTACAAACGTAGTTGTTGACGAGCAAAATATGAAACACATAGTATCAATGCAAAGCGTACGTACCTCAAGGATCTATTCTGGGCCCAACTCTTTTCCTGATTACCATGAATGATCTTCCAAATCATATTCTGAGATCATTTGCTGACATCTACACAGACGACACAGCTATCTATGGCAACACATTGAAGAGTATTAATAATCAAGATCTTTTTGATTCTCTCTCTGCCTATCTAGAGCATGTGATGCAATGAGAGAAAAAGTGGCTTGTAACTTTTTTAATGCCTCTATACCAAGTTTTTCTTCTTTCATCACCAATGCTCAGAGCCTGGTTTTGCTCCAGGTGAAATGATTCCTTGAGGAATATCCCCTGTTTTGATAAGCCCCTAGGACTGACTTTCATTCTAGATCTAAAATGAAAAACTTATATCCAATCTGTTGCTAAGATTGCTGGAAAAATGGTTGGATCATTCTACAGCTCCAGACAGTACCCGACTCCTAATGTAATCCTTTACTTGTATCAGAGGCAGATATGTACTAAGATGGAGTACTATTGCTGTCACATCTGGGGAGATGCCACTTTTTTGGCCTTGACAGAGTACAAAATCAACTTGGCAATCTATTCTATTCTCTACAGCCCTTTTCTTACAAAAGAGATGTTGATAGCATTTCTCTACTCTATCGTTATTTCCATGGTAGGTGCATGACTGAGTTTCAATCTCCCTTGTAAAACATTCACAGCAATAACTCGTCTGACTACCACAACTGCAAAGAACTTTCCTTTTTTCCTCTTGTGTGTCTAACATCAAACAGAATTTCCATGAACAGAGTTTTTTTCCAAGAACTTCCCATCTGTGAAATACATTACCATAGGACTGCTCTGCAGACTACAACATGATCATCTTCAAATCCAATGGCAACAAATACTAGTCATAAATGGTACTCATAAGTAAATTTTGTACATTCCATTCATCATTTTCAGTCCTGTCATAATATTCTTCATCATTCAACTGACAATCCATCCATCTCATTAACCCTTATCCTCGAGTGGCTTCTAGCTTTGATAAGTGGTGATTCCTTACTTAAAAAAAGTAGTATTAACAAGATCCTCAAACTAATGAAAATACGTCCAGTTAGAAAGTTGAATAAAAATATTAAATTAAACCAGATATTTATGTTTATTTTCATTAAGAAAATTAATTTCATTCATTAAAGCGACAAAGCATTTGATGAAAAAAATATTTTATAGTCACTATTTTATTTTTAAAATCTAAAAATTAAATCAAAATAACTAAAAATAGTTTTTCTAAATAGCAGCTGCAGCTAAATAGTCAAGGCATGACATGGGTCACTATTTACTCACCTCCTCACAACGGCAAAGTTAGACACAAGGCCGTTTTTTTATGTGGGGAAAATCCAGCTCGTCAAAACGAAGAACTAATTTTTTTTCTTTCTCACTCACTGACCAAAGATAGAATAGATGCTACACTTTCATCACATATTCAAGGGGAAGATTAAGTGAAACTGACCAAAAAACATTCGCAGTTATATGGATGCGATGTCCACATCTAAAATTTAAAAAATAATGAAGAAAGTAGATTTTTTTAAATATGGGATTAGGTGTGTTTTGTTATTTTTCAACAATTTTATCTATGCATGGTTTATTAAGGAACAAAGTGACATGTTTGTTAAGGCAACAGTTCCAACAAAGGTTAACATTAACTTTAGGAGAATACTAAAAAAAAAAAGAGAAAAAAAAAGAAAAGCAACATATTATTGTATAAAAATCACACTATTTAATGTTTTTTGACTAAAAATATGTGCAAAAAAAGAAATTACAATCAGTGATTTTCGAGGCTATTTTACCATTTTCTACATGGTGGACTTACTCATGTATTTTTTCTTATACCAAAAATATTTTTACTTTTTAAAATGTAGATAATTTTTAAATTTTTTGTCCTAATCAAGCTGAGTGTCTCTTTCATTGTTCCAAAATTGGTAATTTTATCTTTCAGACATTTTTTTTTAAAAATTCAACCATAATGCATCATTAAGAAATCTCGTATCAGTGTTTAACAAAAAAAGCAAAAAGCAACCTTCTTTCTTTAATATTTTATTAATCTTGCAGACTTTAATTTGAAGATATAAGCATATACATATCTTTTCTCTTTTATTCAAGTTATTTCAAAGGGTACAAGGACTGAATACATAAATAGAATTTTAAGAAGACAGGAGGAGCAAGATATTGTCTGAATATTGAACAGGATCAAAGAATTACAAGACTTAGACTTTTCAACTCCTTTCCTTTTTATCACCCCTTTACCTCACTACCCGTTACCCTATCCTCTGGGTCACACTAACACCTTTCTTTTACTCATTACCTCTTACTGTACTTACTCTTTTCTTTTGATTTCCTGGCAGGATTGTTGTCTGTTTCTCCTTCATTTGTAAGACAGTCCTGTCCTAAATGTTTGGCCAGTTTTGTGATAGAGGTTGTTCTGCTTGCTCTGGTTTCTTGGTGTTGGTGTACCATCATATGGTTTGGGTTCGGGGAGCTTAGCAGATATTGGCCGGTGCTCACAATAGCAACTCAATGTTGATTGTCAATTTCTGAGAGACCAATACCTCCTGTTCCTCTTGGGAGATACAGCCTTGGTAGACACTGGTTTCTGTACATTACTCTGTACATTGTCAACATTTTTCTCGTTTTAGTGTCTAGTCTATTAATGTCCTTTTGTGGCCAATCAATAATTCCAAAGCTGTATGTTATCACTGACATGGCTAGTTGGTTAATGGCAGTCACTTTGTTTTTGTTTGTAAGCTGTGTTTTGCAAATTTTTCTAACACATAGTATATATTCTCTGCCAGTTTTTTTTATCTCATCTTGGCATGTTGAATTGAATCGTTTTCTTCTATGCCAAGGTATTTGTATTGTTCCTGTTCTTCATGGTTGTTTGCCACATATTTATATGTACTGCCATGGTTTTCTTGATGACCAGATGGATTATATATAGTTCAAGGCAGCGCAAAAGCCATGTGTGGAGCACACTTTCCTATGCCTTTTGGTAATCGATCCATGTCATGCTTAGGTTTCTCTGCCTCTTCCTACAGTCCTCAAGGATGGTCTTATTGATCAACAACTGGTCCTTGGTGCCTAAACACTTCCTCCTGCACGCTGCTTGTTCTTTTTTTAGGTACGCTCCAGAAGAGAGGTGTCCATATGTGCTGTCTGCAACCAGGCCAGTGGAGTGTGTATATGTGTGCTCAAATGTTATGATTTCCAGCGTTCAGATAACATGCACAGTGTCTCCAAAATCACACGATGCATTTCAGTATGTGTGTCTTCATATAAATTCTATGAATCACCGAAAGTGCATGTGTGCGATACGCATCTGCTCAGAAAAGAAATGCATGTTAGCTAAAATAATTGTTTTTCCTTTATGTGATAAAGAACTTCCTTGGCCTGGATAGAATTTAACTACATAGCCGCCAGCTTATTACATTAATTACAAATGTCAACTTCTCAAATTATATAGAGGTGATATGTAGGATGTACGTATATATGTGTGTGTGTGTGCCATTAGTGATAATGCAAAAGCTCTTTGTAGAAAAACGAATAGAGAACTCTTTGGTAGTTGATATTGCTATATATAAACAGTAAGAGTTATGGCCTGTGTGAATGGTGCAGTGGATAAAATTGCTGAAAAACGATTCGGTTTCAATCTCAGCCTAAAGCACTTGCCTGTCTAACCATATTGAAGATCTGTGATACAGCAAAACAATCTGTACGTGGATGATTTTTTTTATTATTATGTTTTACAGAACATCTTTTCATTTTGATTTATTGTGCTTGTTGAGAATGGGTTGTAATTCATCAATATTGTTATTCTTAAATTAACAAGATGTGGAGAAGGCCAAGGAGTTTAATGTTGGCTTGAGACAGAGAATCACTAATTAGTTCTACAGCACTATTCCAAACTGGTTAGCTATCACTAGATCTATAGTACAGTGTGTTATAAAGAAGTTTAAACAGTTTGGCACAACAGAATTTGCCTTGACATGGAAGAAAGTGCAAATTGTCACCAAAAACTGAGTAAAAGGGTGTCACAAAGTTAATGTAAACCCAAGAATTCTTTTGAAAGACATCGTCAAAAGTTTGGATATGATGAGTAAGAGCATAAGTTGTTGCACAATACAGAATACAATAGTATAGAAACCAACTATGATGTAACCTTCCTCACAAACCATGCCACATTGTTGCTCAGTTTAATTTTGCGAAAATGTTCTTGGACAAAGAAAATTGCTTGACATTTTAGGAGCAAAATGATGTAGAGAAGATTTGGTGCAAGAAAGATGAGTCTTTCATCTCAAAAAACACAGTGTCAACATTAAAACATGGAGGTTGCTTGATAGTGTTTTGGGGTTGTTTTAGCTGAAGGAGGACTGGTCAATTAATTGCAATTAAAGAAACAATTAAATCTGAAGATTATATCAAAATTATACAACCATCAGTGCAAAATGCTGGTCTAGGTCTAAGATTTACTTTCCAGCAAGCTAATTATCCTAAACATGTTTAAATCAGTGACTGTGTGACTTCAGAAACAAAAGATAACAGTTCTGCCATGGACTAAAATCCTATTGAAGATCTATGGCAAGAATTGAAAGCTAGAATAAATCGTCAGTCACCACATCACCTTCAGGAATTAGAATGTGTAATCACTGAAGACTGGAAAAAAATCCCTGAAAAATCTCATAAAACACTTTAGAATATGATTGCAGCAATCTATAAAGATGAGAACATGCTATTGACTATTAATATTGTGAAAATTGTTTTGTTTTTTGTTTTTTTTTATTTTTCATACTGTACCAATAATTTTGTCTTTTCCTCTTTTATCCATTTAATTCAACCTATCCTTCTCAAAATTGAGTTTTAAATTATACTCCTAAGTTAATAGCATATAAAAAGTCTGGCATCACAAAGTATTAAATTCTAAAAAATAGGTCAAAATATATAATATTCATGAGTGTACAAATCATTTTGTTGTTGACTAATAGATATATGTTTTAATTTATTTAGTATACATTTTTATTTATACAAATATTTTGGCTACACATTTACAGACATATTTCAGCCCCAGTTAGAAATCAGCTGAGCCTCCTCAGGCCAAGTTCTTATGAAGGCAGAGATAAATAAAGATGTATACTAAATAAAAATATACTTGATATAGTTGTAGTTTCTTGCCTGTTTGTTCACAAACTCCTAGGATTTTAGAGATATTCTGAAACTACAAAAAGAGCTGAAGTTTGACGGAATTAAAGTTAGAACAATGCACTTTCTTCTTTTAAATAATACGTTGCTAGCATTAAAAGCGATTATAATTATTTTGAACATTTTCGGTAAAGGGATGAAAATATTACGAAGTAGGCCTCCACAGCGCAGATGAATAGAACCATTCCTTCAGTCCAGATGTAGGTAGTATTGGGTTCCTAGTTACTTTCCTCACCACGAGCGTGAAGTTAGATATGAGGTTGTTTTTTTAATGTGGGAGATATCCAGCTCCCTCAAAAGATGCACTGCTTGAGTCTGCTCATGACAAGGCTAGTAAATAAATACTCGTTTAAAACGGTCATTGTTTACTACTGTGTTTATGTAAGCCTTGCATTAAATACATGATTACTTTAATCTAATTTAAATGCCATATATTTAATCCTTTCTTTGAGAATCATCATCATCATCAGCTGCGCCACTGCTGCTGCTAATACAAAAAGACCTCATTGAATCGACTATTATAAATAACCCTGAAATATTTTCGGCTTTCATATTTCAAGGTGATAATAGGAAATTCTATAATCAAGGCATTTTAATGCGTCGTTTTGTATCATATTGTCTCTGTGTAATTTTACTTTAATAGTCTTAAATCCAATATGGCTGGCAAAACGTTACATAACGCAGACGGTGGGGACATACATGCAAATGTTAGACGCTAAACAGAATGTGGTAAATAAATCGTTACCACGATGAGGAGAGGCATTAAAGTGATTTTTACTTTTACAAATATATGACTCGAAAAAGAAATATCTACAAAGAACAAATTTCATAAATTTCTTGAATTCAAAAAATAAGAAAATATACACTTCAAACGAACCTAAGCAAATACCTAATCGTAACAGTAACATAGATGAAAGGGTAAAGGTACAGAATAGTTAACAAAGTCCCCCTCCCATGTTAAGAATGGGTTCTTATTATTTAGAAACCCATTCTTAACATAAGGAGGCGGAGGGAAGGCTTTTTTTAAACTATTCTGTATCTTCACTGATGGAAACATTACTGACCTTAACGCTGATGAACACCGTTATTCTAACCAAATTTTAAAAAATGTAACTCCTAAACGAACCCTACATCCTGGGTGGTCGTTGCGAATATTAAGTAATACTTAAAATTCTGCTTCGCCTCATGATCATAAATCAGTAAGAAACAAATTGAATGCTATGTTTATTCTTATTAAATAAATCTTTATAAATACCGTCTTTTTTCATAAAATTTTTTATGGCGGCCATCATCAATTTGGGCCTATTAAACAGAAAAGTTGCCCATTGCCCCTTCTGTTTTCTGGGTTAGCAAAAAAAATTTTTTTTTACATAAGAACCCATTTATTTTATTTATGCATACCTGATCAAGATTTACCATTTGGTGCTGAAAGCGGTTGCCACTTTCTCTAACCCTAACCTTGGGAAAGCTATGAATTCATCTATTCTCCCTTTAGCTATGTGTTAAATAGTTAGTAGGGTAGCCTTGGTAGGGAACCTAGTCTAGAAGGAAAACTGCAAAATGACACCAGTCTGTCTCAGCATAAGCAATGTTGGGTCAAGAGAGGTACAACTATGATTATGCAACCCTTGCTTCACTATAAAATCTTCATCGTGCTGGTATCTTTCAGAAGCTATCCATTGTCTCTAGAAACAAAGGGAGGCCAGGAAATTATATAATATGAAAATCTAAACATGTATGTAGGGAAGGACAATTTTTTCAGACTTTTTTTTTCAGTTAAAACAACTTATAAAATAATTAAAATCAATTATTTAAAGTTCAATTTTAAGCATAATTATCACTAGTAAAATGAAAAAAAATAATATTACATCTCCATTTTTATTATTTTCAAACACATTTTTGAATAGTTTTGAACTTTCTTGACTGGAGCAATTTCTTTTTGGTTAATTTGTGTTTTTGTATAGCCTATTACGACTATGTTACCTTATTTTCTTTATCGTAAAAAATTAAGATGTTTTTATTAGTACATTTGTAGATTAATACCCTTCTATTCTTTTAGGTAATTATTTTTTTATTTTAGAATTTAGAGTGGGGAATCAGTTTCATTTATAAATTTAACATAAAATGATCCCTCATTTCTGAGCCATTGTAGCTTTTTAGGGCAATTAACTAAATTTTTTATAACTAACCCCAATTCCGAGTGACTGCCAGGTAGGGTTATATAAATGTAACATAAAATAATCCCATTTCCGGGTCATTGTAGCTTTTTATGGCATTAACTAAAATTTTTTATCACTAACCCTAAGTTGGAGTGGCTGCCAGTTATGGTTAGGTTTAATATTAGTTTGAATCTGTGATAAATCAAGAAATTGTCAACAAATATTGCAATATGGATTTCATTCTGCAATATCAACAGTTGATGTTCTGACTGTAATATCAAACAGGATGAGTGAATCTGTTGACGAGGGCTTCGTTTCTAGAGCAATAGCTTTTGATAGGGTTTGGCACAAAGGTTTACTCCACAATCTTGCTAGTTAGAATATCTGGAAATATTTTCTAAACCATCAACTCCTTACTCTCTAACAAGTTGATAAAAGTCGTTGTTGATTGGCTGAAGTCTGAAGCACATAGTATCAATGCCGACGTGCCTCAAGGATCCATTCTGGCCCACCCATCTCCTGATCTTCATCAATGAACTCCCAAATCACATTCTAAGATCATTCGTTGACATTTATGCATATCAAGCAACCATCTATGGCAACACTTCAAAGAGCATTAATGATAAAGATCTTTCTAATTATCTCTCTTCCGACCTGGTGCACGTCGTGCAATGGGGAAAAAAGGTTAGTGTTAATACGTCTAAAACCAAGCTTCCTAAGGCAGGTGCCACTCGGAGCATCCTTTCCTGCCTTGAGTAAGTACATAACCAATTTTGAAATCTAGTGGGAGATGTCCTCTTCTCTTCCCTAAAGCCTCTTTATCACAGAAGAGAGGTTGTTAGTCTTTCTCTACTCTATAGTTATTTTCATAGTAGGTGCTTGACTGAGCTCCAATCTATGGCCCCCTCATTAAAACATTCACAGCAAATATTTGTCTAGCTACAACCACTGTAAATAATGTTTCTTTCTTCCTCTGTACCTAAAACTAAACAGAACTTCCATGAGCAGAGATTCTTTCCAATAACTACTCGTCTGTGGACCACAATACCACGAAGCTGCTTCCCAGCTGACTACAACAAGATCGTTTTCAAGTCCAATATTAACAAATTCTTGCTGAGTTGTGCTCATGTATCATAGGGCTGAAATTTCTTATCTTTAATTTTGATGAGTCAAATAAGGGGGAGATAACTCAAAGTTTTCAACCATGGTATGGATTTTTAAACTCTGAATATGCAAGATATTTTATATTTAATCAGAGAAAAGACACTGCAATGGGAACTATTTTCGAACAAATTGCTGAATTTTACCCAATGTAAAACTTTCATTTATTTCAAAAACTTTATTTCCCTTCTTTTATGTTTTTTCCCTTTCATTTATGTATTTTTCTATTTTTTTCTTCTTTGATAATTAATTTATTTTAATAAATCATTTTATTTTTCATTGGTGCTGAAAACCATAAAGCGTTGTGATTGTTTTATTCCTAAAGTATCCTGTAATATTCTTAACCCCTCCTCCCACTGGATGAACTTATCTGTCAGACTTTCTTTCGTTTCCACTATAAATGATTCGTAATTTTAACTTTATTTTGTTGTAGTTTTCTTTTGTGAATAAAATCTTCACAAAGGTATACAGATATCCTATTCTTCTCTTCACTACACTACAATTTTATTCACAAAAGAAATGGACAGAGTACTTCGTCCCGAACGATTCGACACTGAGTCTATGCAGAAAAAAATACAAACATTGAAAACTTACATTCATAAATTACCTACGTACGGTTAATGGCACTGAAGAAACTGGGATCACCCTAACTGACTTCTATGCTTTGATAAATAGCATATCGGCAGAGGTATTCGAAATAATTAGCGACACAAACGACTATACATCTGCAATAAGAGCTCTGGATGCGGCCTACATCAAGCCTACTAAATAGTCTATAACTGTCACCAACTTATCACCATGAAACAACAACCGGTGCAAACAGTAGATGATTTTATGTAACAGTTGGAAAACCTTGCTAAGACATGCAATTTCCAGGCTGTGAGTGCCAAAATAAATAAAAGCCAGTATATGCGGGAAGCTTTTACCAATGGTATCTCTTCCCCCTCAATTCGACAATGACTTCTTGAGAAATCTTCGCTAACTTTTCAAGAAGCATACGAGATGGCAAGATCCTTTGAACAAGCAGAAAAACACTCTGCATGTTACAACCAGGAGAGTATGATTTCCACGCCTATAATCACTTCAGGAGAAAATACAAGTCTGGCAGCGACACAAAAAAATATGAGGCTGAAGGAAATGTTTTTTTGTAATTCCCGTCATCCGCGTCGCCTTTGTCTGGCCCGTGACTCAAACTGCAATGGGTGTTCGAAAAAGAGCACTGGGCCAATGTCTGTAAATCTTCCGTAGCGGCAGTGTTAAAAGAAGACACTGATTTCCCTAGTCTCGCGTGACTAGGAAGAGAAAAATACATTACATTTACAGTGTAAAATAAATGGATCCACTGTCAATGCCATGGTGGATTCTGGTAGTGTGGTGACTTTTATTAACGGCAATACTGCAAAAAAAACAAAAAAAAAAAAAACCTTAAAATTATTCCCAAACAAAAAGCAATATCATTGACCGACCCTAATATGTGTGATAATTGTGGGAGAAACTAAAGTCGATATCTCTCTAAATAATTATCTAACATAATAGTGGAGGTCATTAAGAATTTATTTGTCGACTTAATCATAGGGAAAGTTATTCTCTGCAGATATAAGAATGTAACTTTCAAATTTCATGGACCGGAGGACGAACTTATCGAAGCAGTCACCAGGAATATTTTTCCATCCATGAACGTTTCTCCTCTCCCATTATTTTCTCATCTCTCTACGGACACAATTCTAATTAGCACCAAGTCACGTCGTCACACAATTGCTGACGGCAAATTCATAGGAATAGAGACTGCAAAATTGTTGAAGGAAAATATAATAGAACCCTCAATTTCACCTTCGTGAGCGCATCAAATGAAAAAGAAAAAGAATAGTGATTGATTGATTATAGCAACGCAATCAACAAATTTACAGAATTAGACGCCTATCCTATTCCGAGTATATCTAAAATAGTCGAGGAAATAGCCTGATACAATATTTTTACTACTCTTGATCTTGAATCAGCATACCATCAAATCCCCATTAGTAACGAGGATCGTAAATTTACAGCCTTCGAAGTGGATGGTAAATTATACCAGTTTACTCGCCTGTCATTCGGTGTTACTAATGGAGTAAGCACCTTCCAAAGAACCATTGACGGCATTGTCAGCATGGAGCAATTACTAGATACATTTGTCTATCTGTGAAAAACCCAAAAAGAGCATGACTACAATCTTCAAAGATTTTATGAGGTCGCTAAACAGTACAACATCATGCTTATTAAGAATAAAAGCATTGTTTCTATCTCGACTATAATATTACTTGGGTACACTATCAAAAACAACCAGATATCGCCCGACTACGTTCGCCTTAAACCTCTACTTGAGATGCCACCTCCTCTAAATGGAAATCACAAAGACGGATTATTGGGATGTTCTACTACAGCAAATTTATCCAGAATTTTTCCGAGAAAATATTAGCACTAAACCGCAATAAAGAATTCCCATTATCTTCTGCAACATTGGACTCTTTTATAGGGCTGAAGAACGACTTGAAATATGTTATGCTGGTAACGATTAACCTAGAAAAAGAATTTATAGTAGAAACAGATGCTAGTAACAACTGTATTGCGGCTACCCTTAATCAAGAAAACTGTCCGGTTGCATTCTACTACAGGACACTAAGAAAGTAGAAAAAGAAGCAGCTGCTATTGTCGAAGCTCTATGAAAGTGGCGACATTTTCTCCTTGGTAAACACTTTACTGTAATTACAGACCAAAAAAGTATTAGCTTCATGTTTGATAATACCAGGAAATCAAAAATCAAAAATGATAAAATATGCCATTGGCGCATTAAACTGTCCCAAGTTTAGCATCGTCTACCATCCTGGAAGAGAAAATACTGTTGCTGATACGTTTTTCCAAATATCTGCACTCACTTATTCTTTACAAGATCTCTGCGACCTTCACTGTCAATTATGCCACCCAGGCATTACACGACTATTTCATTTTTCCAAAGAAAGAAACTTTCCTTTCTCACTCGACCAAATAAAAGGAGTAACTTATTGGTGCTCATCTTGCCAGTATTTATCTTTCATAAAAGCCATCGTTTCAGCGATTAAACAGATTTGAAGGGACCACTGCCTACATCCACACATGGTCACAACAATAACTACTTACAATAATCGACGGATACTCTCGTTTTCCCTTTGCATTTGCATGTAAAGATATGACAAGCAAAACTGTCACACACTGCCTGAATAAACTGAATAAAACAAGTAGATATCATCCGGAACGCAATGGGCAAATTGAGAAACTAAACGGCCATACAAGTAACTTTACATTCTTGCAATATGAGATTATCCTGTTGGGAAGATATTCTACCCGATGCTTTACATTCTATTCGATCATTGCTCTGCACAGCTACGAATGCGACCACTCACAATAGACTATTTAAGTACAGCCGTAAATCGCCTTCTGGTACTTCTATTACCCTGTGGGCAAAACCAGGACAAGTATGCATCAGAGATCCTATTAGGTCGAGTAAGTATGACCCTCCGGTTACACCTGCTACGTTACTGAAAATCAATCCTCATTATGCCCATGTATGACTACCTTCTGGCATCAAAACTACCGTCAACGTTAGAGATTTGGCTCCCAACTCAATTAATGCAGACAACATGTTAGAGGATGTTTGCATGCCACCCGTAAGTAAGCCAGAAAGTGAAAAAGAATGTACACAATATTCTGAAGAGATAGAAGGAAACCCTTTGTGTGGAGCCAGTTGAGAGTGAAATCCGAGCCACTGTGAAGATCCGGCAGAATACTGAAATTTCCTGAGAAATACAAGGACTTCGTTACTGAATAAGGCACTAGTGTAAAAAAAAAAAAAAATAAATAATAATAGAATAAAATACATAAAAAATAATTAAATTTTTTTTAAAAACTTGAAGGGGAAAGTGTAATATTCTTAACCCCTCCTCCCACTGGATGAACTCGTCCGTCAGACTTTCTGTTCTTTCCAGTATAAATGCTTCGTCATTTTAACTTTATTTTGTTGTAGCTTGTACCCTAACCCCATTGCATATTCATAAATGGGTTTTAAGTAGTATGGTATGAATTCTTTTGGTGTATGGTGCATGAATGTAGTATGAATGTTTGTTAATGACTTGAAAATAAATAAAAGTGAAAATAAGTTTTAAATCACGTCGCATTTTCGCCAAATAAAATTCGAAAGAAAATTTTGAATGGATAAGCCTTTAAATTTGAAAAAAGAGAATTGATAAAAAATATTAATACTTATTTTTGTTGTCGATCAGAATATATTTTTTCAGATTTCATAAAATGAAATAGAAAAAATATTTTACGAAAAAAGCATGTTTTCCCAATTTTTAAAAATATTTGAATATAATATAAACCTAACTGTTATTAATCGTAAAAGACATCTACTTCGATCGATTAATTTGTGCTTTTTTGTAGAATGTTTATTCGATCAAGGTAAGCAAGAGTTTGTTGAATTTCTGATGTTGTCAAACTATGGAATATCGTAATAGACTTTATTAACAAAAAAAAAATAGTTTGAAAAGACTAATTGAAGTAACGATTTTTGCTATTATTTTGTTTTGTTAGTGTTTGGCTTGAATTTTATATATAATAAAACTCAAATTAAATATGAAAATTTAAAATGTATTGTGGTTTGTTAATGATTTAACAATATTATTTGTCAATTAAAAATAGACCATTTCAAACTGACAATAAGTTCTAAGTCACGTTGCATTTTTGCTGAATAAACTTAAGATTCGAAAGAAAATTTTGAATGGATAAGCCTTATATACTTATAAGTATAATATACTTTTTATAATTTTTTTTTTTAAATTTAAAAATTAAAAAAAAAAATGACAGTAAGTATATAATACTTACTTTTGTGATTTAAAACTTATTTTCAATTTGAAAGGGTCTCATTTATTTTCAAGTCATTAACAAACATTCATACTACATTTATGCACCATACACCAAAAGAATTCATACCATGACTATCCTACTTAAAACCCATTTATGAATATGCAATGGGGTTAGGGTACAAGCTACAACAAAATAAACTTAAAAATACATCTTTGGATGCAAAAATGTGTTCGCAAACGAAGGTTTTTTTTTTCTTTTTTCGACTTATTCCCTCAGAGTCGAATGTGATTGAACCACCTACATTTGCGTCCATGGAGTAAAAAAAAAAAAAAGTTGTAATTTAGAATAAAGAAAATAAGAGAAAATGTTCTTTGATATAACAGAGGTGCGTACAAAAATGAATTCATTTAGGAACACAAATGAACCATAGTATTTGACTATTGCTTTAAACATCACTTAATCAAAAAATAACTGTCTAATCCAGTTTTAAAAGACTTAAGAATCAGTTTAGAATGGTCACAAATCAAACACATAACGATCATTGTTTATGCATTAAAATGACCGACTTGATTTCTATATCGTGACCATTCGAATTTGAAGCCTTTAAACTGTCGATTAGAAAATTATTTCTGGTTTTAAATGAATTAAAAGTCGAGTAGTAGGGTTTATTTGTGCTCATAAGCCAAAAATTTAAAAAAATACTTTCTCACGGGCTCCTGTCATATAAAAGAACCGAAAAAACATTTAATTTATCATTTAATTTGGTGTATGTTAATTGTTAAACAATAAAACGTGAAGTTGAATAATTCACACAATTAACATACACGTAGGAACGGACAATTGAAATTGTTTTTTCATCAAAATGAATTTTACCTTTGATTGAAAGAAATTTGCCCTAAATCAGAGAACTGTTCAATGTTAATGAAATTATGACTTTAGGAAAACTCGGCAAAGGAAAATTCGGTAATTTTGGCAAAGTAGGAAAATTCGGAAATTATGGAATAAATATTGACTGAAATTAGATTTTAGAACCTTTTTTTGTCGGAGGATATAGTTGTAAGTACGAGGCTACCCCCCCCCCCCCCATTCCCCAAAGAACACTTTTTGTATTATCTTTTTGGTATTTGTGTAGTTTACGGACCGGGCTATTTTTTAGATAAAATTTTCAAGTTAAATTCAATTTGTACGATATCTTTTGTTTTGTTATGTGAAAGTAAAGAATAGTTACCAAAGCCCCCCTCCTCTCCATGTTAAGAATGATTTTCTAAATGTTAGGTACGTGCAAAATCAATGGCCGATTCCCAAAATGTAAAAGCCTTTTGACCCCCCCCCCTTCACTTAAAAATTCACTAAAATTCAGAAAATCAACCAATTTTAATGAAATTTTCAATATTTATTACTCAACAATCAAAGAATATAATAAAACTATTATTTTTTTTTAAATCTTAATGAAAATGTATTATTTTTTTAAAACAAAATACACCTTTACTAAAGTTATATTTTTATATATTAATAAAAAAAATACATGAAAATAAAGCATTGTAGATGTTAACACCTACAATTTAAAAAAAAAATATTTTTTATATATTACAAAAAAGGGCCCTAAATATCGTGTTAACAAATAACTCGAAGAAAGATTAATTTTTTAATTTAGCGATATTATTATTGCATTGTAAACAATGTTTTCACCAAAAAATGATATAATTGCAAAAAATATTTCATGTGATTTTAATGATTAGAGTTTCTGGGAAAATAAAAAATGCGACATAATTATATTTCCCTTTCATACATAAACGTTGCATCATCAGCGCAAGAAATCTTTTTTTATAATCTTGAAAATAAACCAAAAATTGAAAAATTTGAGACCCAGGAACATAACGAAAGAAAGAATTTTAAAAATTGGATAATTTCTACTAACGATGAACTTGGATTGGTATGGTGGCCCTGTTCTGTAATAAACAGACCGCCCTCAAAATTTTATTTTTAGAGATTCAACAATTTCGTTAATTTCACAATTTGGAAACATTTGTATTTGTTTTGTCTCTTTTTCATTAATAAATATTTAAAAAGTTAAAAACAATTATTTATTAATAAATAAATGAATAGAATTCAAACATGGCATTTTCTTTCAAAATTGAATTCTATTTATTAATAAATAATTGTTTTAACTTTTTTTTTCAATGAATTAATTCTCAGTGTAATCATTAACTTTAATTTACTTTTTCACACTTAAAATAACAAAATACACTTTATTTTCAAAAGAATCAATGTAATTTATCGTTATGACACGTTAAGAATAAATCGAATAACTAAAGTTTTTAATCATGTAAAAAAAATTGATAAAATTGACGCAGTTCATAACGTAAAAATAATTGTTTACATTTTAAAAAAGTTTTATTTCAAATTCTAAGGAAAAACATTGGTAAACAATAATTTCAGAGTATTACTAAATTAAAAACTAATACCAAGTTATATATGAACCTTTTTAGTTAAAAATTGTAGTGATAAGAAGAACTCTTCTATCTCTCCCCCTGCGTTCCGGAAGTGGATAGCTTCCCCTTTTATCTATTTATGGTGCTCTTTTAGCCAACATTACTTCTGTTCAGTTCTTAGTTGAATAAAGCTTCAACAAGCATTCTCGACTCAGTCTTTTCTCACTCAACTCACAACAATTTATTCAACTAAGAACTTGCTAATATCCTAACGTAACGATGGAGAAATACCTCAGACCAGAACGACTCGATTTAGATCCCACTAAACCCGGAGCCGCAGACACGTGGGGACACTGGAAAAGTACCTTCGATATTTTTCTCGGGGCGGTGAACGCATCTCATCTAGACACCAATAACCGATGAGCAGAAACGAAATCTACCCGTAAATCTTGTCTCTCCGGCTGTTTTTAAATACATCTCGGATGTAAAGGAGTACGACTCCGCTATGACGGTCCTCGAAGAAATATTCGTCCAGCCTAAGAACAGCGTTGTCTGCAGACATTTTTTGGCCACCCGCCGGCAAAAAGTCAACGAAAATGTCGATCAATTCCTGCAATCTCTGAGGAGACTAGCGAAGGACTGCGACTTCCAGGCCGTTACGGCAATTCAATCGAGCGACGAACACATAAGAGACGCGTTCATCAGCGGGATCTCGTCAAATCACATCCGACAGAGGCTTCTAGAAAATAAGACGCTGAACCTACGCACAGGTTACGACCAAGCCCTTACTCTGGAAATGGCCCTAAAGCAGACTGTCATCCAATCGTTGTTAAATCCAGGAGACATAGTAAACCGGACGCTAAATTCATCCTGTCTGAAATCTCCCGGATGCTAAAGGAAGATATTATAGAGCCTTCTCAATCCCCTTGGCGAGCCCAAACACTCGTAGTATCTCCCGAAAATCACAAGAAGAGACTTGTTGTGGATTACTCCCAGACGATAAACCGGTTCACTCCTCGGATAGAGGACATGGTGAATGAGATTGCCAGTTACCAAGTATTTAGCACTCTTGATTTAACCAGTGCCTATCACCAGGTTGCTATCAAGCCAGAGGAACGAAGATACACTGCATTCGAAGCTGCTGGGTCTCTGTACCAATTTTGTAGAATCCCGTTTGGAGTGACCAATGGAGTAGCGAGTTTCCAACGAGTGATTGATGACATCATCAAGCGAGAAGAGCTGAAAGGAACCTACGCCTATATCGACAACGTTACCATTTGTGGACGAAATCAGGCCGAGCATGACATCAATCTGAAAGAATTCATGGATAGTGTGACAAAGTACGGTTTGACACTGAACCAAAGCAAATGTCATTTGCTTTCTTCCGTAGACTTGCTCGGGTATACGACAAGCAAGGGCTCAGTAAAACCCGACCCAGATAGACTCAAAGGACTGATTGACTTGCCAGTACCCCAAGACCTTCCTTCTCTTCGACGAGCAATGGGGATGTTCTCTCACTATTCTAGGTGGATCTCGAACTTTTCCGAAAAATTACATCCCCTAACCAGAGTTACCCTTTTTCCCCTCACTGAGGTACAAACGGATGCCTTCAAGTGCCTGAAGAAGGAGATTGCAAAATCATCCCTGGTAGCCATAGACTCTTCTCTCCCACTTGAGATCGAAACTGATGCCTCGGAACATGCCATCGCTGCTTCTCTAACCCAAAACTGTCGGCCCGTAGCTTTCTTTTCTAGAACTCTAACTTCAGCCGAGCAAAAGCACTCATAGGTAGAGAAAGAGGCCTATACTATCGTAGAAGCGATTCGAAAATGGCGACACTTACTGCTTGGGAAGCACTTTAAGCTGATCACAGATCAAAAATCTGTCTCCTTCATGTTCGACTCTAAAGGTAAGAGCAAGATCAAAAACGAGAAGATCAGCAGGTGGAAACTAGAACTTGCCTGTTTCAGTTATGACATAGCGTATCGCCCAGGAAAACAGAATGCTGCTGCGGACGCCCTATCTCGAATTTGCTCCTCTACCATCTCTGTAGACAAGTTACACACCTTGCACAACGATTTATGTCATCCGGGAGTAACCCGAATGCTACACTTTGTCAGGAATAAGAATATGCCATACTCTGTGGAGGATGTGAAAGCGGTAACCAGAGCGTGCCAGACCTGTTCCGAGATAAAACCTAGATTTATTAAAATATCACCCCAAACACTCATAAAAGCGAGTCAGCCATTCGAAAGATTGAGTATCAACTTCAAGGGACCACTACCTTCCAATTCCCGCAACCGCTTCATACTAACAGTGGTAGACGAATACTCCCGCTTTCCTTTCGCTTTCCCTTGTGTCGATGTCTCTGCTGCAACGGTCAAGAAACATCTGACCAACTTATTTTCTATTTTCGGAAATCCTTCTTTTGTGCACTCCGATCGTGGAGCGGCTTTCAGCCGCTCCACGATCGGAGTGCACAGTGTCTGATGAACTACGGGACTTTCTATGTTCTCGAAACATTGCTACCAGTCGAACGACCGCGTTTAATCCTCAAGGCAATGGACAAGTAGAGAGATACAATGCTATCATCTGGCAAACAGTAGGTCTGGCCCTACGGTCGAGAAATCTCCCTATTGTTAATTGGGAGAAGGTGTTAGATGTAGCCCTCCACTGTATTCGCTCATTGCTTTCCACTTCCACTAACTGTACTCCCCATGAACGGCTATTTAATTTTCAAAGGAGATCAGCTACTGGCAATTCCACACCAACTTGGTTAACCCAATCTAAATCTGCTCTCCTGAAGCGTCATGTACGCGGAAGCAAATATGAGCCCCTAGTCGATACCGTTGACATACTGGAAGTCAATCCAAACTATGCCCATGTGCGCTTCCATGATGGGCGAGAGACAACAGTGTCCCTGCGCCATATAGCTCCTTTGGGTGATGGAACAAACTGTTTAGATACAGGACCTGACACTATACCGGATGGCCGACAGGAACTAAATGTCCCTACCCTGTCTAACTCTCCTCCCCATCTACTGAGAGACCCCGAAAATTCTGCAGATGAAAATTCTGTCCCTACTTCTTCTCTCTCTCCAAGTTGGGATAATCCCCAGAGGACCTCTTCCGGAGATATCGGATCTTCGACGCTCCTCTAGAATTTGTCAGACTCCCCTGTATTTAGCTGAAAACTATCAGCTTTGAACTTTTGTTTTCTTTTGTTTTCAGTTTAATCGAAGATACCTGTCTGAGAGTCCTTGGAACCAATCCTCCCCAGACGGATTTAAGGCCTAAAACTTTCCTGAGTGGCGGAGAATGTAGTGATAAGAAGAACTCCGGAAGTGGATAGCTTCCCCTTTTATCTATTCATTCATTTATGGCGCTCTTTTAGCCAACATTACTTCTGTTCAGTTCTTAGTTGAATAAAGCTTCAACAAGCCTTCTCGACTCAGTTTTCTCTCACTCAACTCACAACAAAATAAATAAGATCTTAATTGCGTACATTCACAAATATTTTAATTAAATAAGCATTTCCTTTTTTATTGCAACAAAATAAGAGTACTTAAATTTCTTTATAACCTTAAAAAGAATAAAGAAATTAATGGATAATAATTTTTCAACTTCTATAAACTATTACAAAACCATTTTTATATATAAAGTTAAAAATGATAAATTATGACATTTTTGTCTTCCATATATTTTGCATAGCGATAGTCAATCGGTAAACAAAGTCGTTTACCGATTAACTGATGCCAGATTTTACTAATCTATGACTTTTTTTTTTTTGGGGGGGGGGGGGTAATTTTGCTAATTATTAGTAAAACGTGGGATTTTTTTTTTAATTCAGTATCTTATGACTTTAATTTAATAATTATCTTTGAAATAGTTCCCAAAAACTTATATTTATCTTTCAAGAGATTTTTACAAGTAATTTTTTTAAAGTTCAAAATTCACTGAATTGTTGGGTTTTTTAACCGTCGTGATAACATTTCATTATAATTTCTTTTTCACGCGTAAATATACATTTTTTCCTTTTAGAGATTAAATTTAGGCCTTTATCTTTCAAACTCAATCAAAGTTTACACGGAAACTAATTAAATAATTAATGATACGCTTAAGCGCTTTTTAATAAGCATATTCCGTACAAGAGACACCCATTTTTGCACGTACCTATATTATTTTAACCCGATTCGTAATTAAGTTACGAGATTAAATCCATCATAATGCATTTAGGTTTCTTCGTAAACAAGTCAGCCATTTTAATATTTTGTTACCAATTGAAAAAAATATCAATTACTTCGTATCTGTTCGAAATTTGTACGGAATTTGGAAGTATTTAAACTATCGAATAGAAAGTCATTTAAATTGGCTTTAAAATGAAATAAATTTCTAAGTTATTTTTTTGTAACTGCAATTCAATTTTTTAATCTCTGGTGGGCATCTTGCCTAAAATTAGTTTGAACTAAAAAGTTCATTTTCTACTTTTTAATTTTTTTTTGTTCTTTCAAATAAATCGTTGAAAGGTCGTTAAAAAAAACCCAGAAAAATAGTCAATTCATTTTGGCTGTGAAACGACGAATTAACCACTTTATCTAACAGTGATTTACCAATTTTAAATTGAGATGGTCAAAAAGAGGGGGATCAGTCTACGTTGAATTAACATTGGAAACTGATCCCCCGTCCTAAAATGTAAAATATTTGAAAAAAATTTCCAAAAACTCCGGAATTCTCTAGCAGCCTGATAGGTAAGTGTACACCGAAAAAAGAAAAAAAAAACTGGTCAGTAAAAAGTTGTGAAAAACGGACTGTGGGAAAAGACGAACATGTGCCCAACTATATCCCCCGCAAGAACGGTTCTAAAATCTTTTTTCAATCGATATTTCTTCCATAATTGTCGAATTTTCCTACTTGCCCTCCTTTTTTCCTAACTAATAAACAGATTAAAATGTCTGGCATGTTTGCAAATAAACAAAAATGCATTCTGGTGAATTTAATTTTTTTTTTTTATTCAAATAGGATTTTTAAATTTTGGTTTTAGTACTTTAAAGCTATTGCCTTTATTCTAATAATGAAAAATTTAAGTTACGTAGAGACGAGAAACTAATCGAAAGCACATTTAAATTTAAAGCAAAAAATACATAAAATAAATAGATTTTAATATAAAAAATCCTTCAAGAAAAAGGGAGGAACGATTATATTTAAAGAAATGAGTATTACTACTACGAAAATAAAGTGAGGGTGGAAATAATATCGATATCTCGTGGGCGAATATGGAATTTTGGGGTGGGAAGAGACATTATTAGTAAATTACATCGATTGATTTATGGCGTAATTTACCAACTAAAACTAAACTACAGTATCTTTTCGGTTTGAATTATGATTTAGAGACTAAGTTAAACTTCATACCTAAAAAATATTGGTTCTTTTATACAACAAGAGCGAATGCGAAAATTAATGTTTTCCTTTAGTTTAAGAACACAAATAAAGGATAATACCTGACTTTTTTTGTTATTACTTTCTATTAAACAGTTTAAATGCCTCAAAATCATATGCACAAGTCTGCCATTTTAATCAATTATCAACAGATTAAAAAAAAGTCCGACCATTGTTTACTCGTGCCCCTTCAAAATTCGAAAGTGATGATGGTAAAATTGTCGATTCCCAACCAATATGGCGGACAATAAATCGTCTGCAGTTTTCCGACCTCACAAATGAGTCAGTAAACCAAAATTGTTTTTGATGAATTTAAAATTTAGCTTAAATTATTTAAAAGGAAATACATTTGGGAAATTAGTCCAAAACAATTTATTTGGGTTTACTTACTCATTTGTGAGGTCGGGAAAAAATGAGAAAACTGCAGACGATTTATTGTTTGTCATTTTGGTTGAGAATCGACAATTTTACCGTGATTTTTAAACATTTATAGTGAATATAGAAAAAGATATATTCTGATTTTAGGTACTTCTTCAGATTAGGACCCGAGCTAACTTTGATTTAAAGTAAAGTCATGGGTCAAGCGTTATAGTTCATTCATTATCATAAATAAAAGAAAATGTGATTTTTCGCATGCACTCCTGTTGTATCAAAGAACAAAAAAAAAAAATAAATAAGGAAAGTTCCGGTTCACGAGAAATGACAATCTCGCTGTGGACTTAACAGCAGCAGCAGTCACCATATCAAGATAACAAATAATTAATGATATTATTACTATTATATAAGTCTTTGGTGTATAGCTACTGTAATTATTTTTAGTATATAAATTAAATTTAAATATGACAAAACAAAAATCAAGTAAATAAAATTGCATTTTAAAAAGAGGTTTAAGTGTCAGATTCGGAGTATAAGTAATACTACAAATGTCTCATTCGACGTTCTTTCTGCAAACTCACTCCCGAAATATTTCTACCACTTTGTCTTTCTCGTCAGAGTACTGTTAGGGTATGGTGTCCAGACCTCTGCTCCATATCTAATACGTGATATTCAGCATCTGGAAAGAGTTCAAAGACCGGCTACTCGAATGGTGCAGGATCTATGGGATCTGCCCTATGAAAGCGACTCAAGAAACTTACCTCTTGATCGCCGACGATTAGGAAGTGATCTCATTTTGGGCTACAATCTCTTCAAGACCTATTATTCACTCCTGCACCAGAAAAAGGTCTACGTGGACACCCCAAAAAACTATTTAACCGCCGATTTCGATCCCTGGGTCTTGGAATAGTCTCCCAAAAGAGGTAATAAATGCGCCAACAACGCACCAATTTAAGGCGAATTTAGACAGGTGTTGGGCTACTGTATCCTCTTGTGTAAATTTGGCACTTCTATAGTATATATGAAGCAGCAGATTTTCTGTCCTACTGAAAATAAAGGGAGGTAATTCAACCGGAAGTAATTTTTTTACAACATAAAAAAAAATGCAAGACTGATTTGTTTTTGGGTAACAATTAACAATTTCTTTTTTATTATTATATGAAGTAAAAAAAAATTAAATAAAAAACCCTAACCCTAAGAAATCAGGCGGTGTGCCTGTAAAAAATCTATTGTTTTTTGCGACTGGTTCATTAAATTACCAATGTCTCGAAGATTAATCTCATTTAACTCCATTTTCTAAATACTAAATTCAACTTCCGGTGAATTCTGAATGAATGGTACTTAGAGAAAAAAAAACGGAACTCTTCAATTTCGATTTCTTAATCGGCAGCTGCTTCATATATACTACAGAAGTGGCACTTCTGTAGTATATATGAAGCAGCAGATTTTCTGTCCTTCTACTGAAAATAAAGGGAGGTAATTCAACCGGAAGTGATTTTTTTTACAACATAAAAAAAATGCAAGACTGGTTTGTTTTTGGGTCGCCCAGTTGGTGAAAGTTATTAGCTGTATTTTTTGTTTAATTTCCGATTTTGGGGTGATGCACACGTGATGATCAGTCGCCATTTTTCTGTCGTGTTAACCTATCCACACTAGTTTTTATTTTTTATTTACGTATAAAACGCGTTAAAATAAGTTAAAACACACAAAAGAAACTTATCTAGGTAGGTAGAAGAGTAACTTATCTTGCCTTTAGTAACATTTATTTGTGTCATATTTGTTTTCTTTACCCTTTTTTTAGTCTGTTGACTTCAGTAAATATTTATTTAATCCACGGAAGTAGCTTGCTATCGTTCACTCAGAAATGTTAATTCGTAATTGTATTACTAGTAACGCCAGCACTGAGCACTGAACCATCAACCGCCAAAAGACTGTTAATTAGAATTGACCATTACGTAGAACTTACTTATATTCGTTATGCCAGATGAGAACTGTAGTCCAAATAATACAGATTGTTTCTAGTTTCGGCACTATTCTTAAACGACCTAGTGTTACTTGAAACCATGTTTATTTCACACACACAAATAGATTTAAAAAATTACGAGACACGTTAAATTATCGTTTACTTGAAGAAAAATGGTGTCCATGTCAACGTTGTAATTTCAGAAACAGGAAATGTCATTTAGTTATTCATCTTTTTGACTACTTGCCTCCTTCACGCTTAGTGTTTTTTGTTGTTGCAATAAGTTACATGGAAACGAGAAACGCACACACACACAAATGGTCACGCAATTTTATTAATAGAGATTATCTGCAATAAATAGAATAAAGAATCTGATTCTCCATTTCGTTGAGATTGATTTTCATCGTTTTTGCCGCATTAAAATAAAATGTGGCTTCCTACAAAATAAAGCAGACCCCCCCCCCACCCCCATAAAGTCGATTTCTTCTAATTTTATCACAATCGTCTTTCAACTCAAAATAAATAATAATGAAAAAAAATATTGTAATCATTAATTTCAGTGAAAATGCGGGAAAAAGGAGATCTAAATTTAAAAAATAAAAATAAAGCAACCCCGGATAACCTTGCAAAATGCGGTGGATTTTGTTTGTCTTTTTTAAAAGATGAAGCTGGATGTTTTTAGTAAGGGGGTGAGTAAGAAGTGACACATAGAAAAGGAAGGGAAACAATGATGGAAAAGCTAAAGAAACTGTGAAAGGAGACGAAAGGGAGAGAAGAAGGAGGGGGGGAGAGGAAAAGAGAAGGGAGAAAGAAACTATAGAAAAATTTAAAAAACATAGAAGGAAGGGGAAAGTGAGAGAAGAAAAAGAAGGGAGTAAAGGAAGGAGAGAAACAGAGACGGAAGAAGTAAAGGAAATGAAAAAAAAAAAACAGTGAAAGAAGGAGAGAGAAAGAAGGAGAGAAAAATGAATCGGACAGTCAATCACAGAAATAGTAGAATACGATAAATAGAAGAAAGAAAGCAAAAGAAACAAGTAAGAATGAAATAAAAGCGAATAAAATACGAAAAGAAAATGAATGGTAAAAGAGAAGTGGGAGAAAAGAGAAAGAAAAACAAAGGACAAAGTAGAAAGCAAAGCAATGAAAGACGAATGAAGGAAAAACAAGATGAAAAAAAAATCAATAGGAAAACAACGAACAAAAATTAAATAGAAAGTGAATGAAAGGGAGCAAAAAATGACGGCAGAAAAGAAATTAAATATAAAAATGAATGAAGAAAAAGATGAAGGAAGAAACGAAAATACAAGAGGAAAGGTTAAAAACTTGAAATGTGAAGGAATGAAAAAAGTAAAGAAAATAAATATGAAATGAGCGAAAATAAAATTAAAAAAACGATCGAAGGAAACTTTTTAAATAAGAAAACTAATAATCAAAAATTGAAGGAAGGGAGATAATATAAGAAAGCAAAAATATATATTTTAATTTTATAATAAATAATTTTTTAAACTAAATAATAAAAAAATAAAGTAGAGGGTTATTTAAGAATTCAATAAATTACAATTATGGACAACGTCGTTTAAAGTGTTCACAGTTAGGCATAACATACATGAGTATTGATTTACTCGTCTCCAGGAGTTAGGCACAAGGCCCACTACACTACATGTATGTAGTGTGTATATCGTGTGTGCGTGAGTGAGGAGGAGGAGGCGGAGAGACGTGTGTATTTGCGTCTGTTGCATGTTTTATTTTTCATTATTTTTCTTTCTGTATTTTTTTTTTCAAATAATTATTAAATAATTATTTGCGTTCTTGGATGGAGAAGCCACGTTTATTTTAGAATTAAACTTGTTTATTTTTGTATTTTCATCAATATCATAAATAATCGTTATGTTTAAGACGGAAATGCAAGTGTGGGGAAATACGGTTAGGGTTATTTTCTACGTTTAACTTAAAACTAAAAGAAGGCAATACAAATTAACATGTTCAAAAGGCAGAAAAAAAAAGTCATGTATGGATTTTATTTAAACTTATCCACCGTATAAACAATAAAGAATGTGTTATTCATTAACACCACTAATGGCATCTGTTTGTTTTCTTTCTTGAGACAAAGTTGGTTATTTCGATAATTTTATACAGTACACTATAATGGAGACCCGGCGTTGCCTGGGATTGAACCCTATGCCATTTCGCGTACAGCCTATATAACACAATTCTTATTCTTATTTTTTTCATTTTATAATATTCGATTTCCGGGTAGGGCCCAACGTTATACTCAGCATTGATTAGGTGTGAAGGGTGACATGTATGGAAATAAATTTCGGTAAATGTAGTCTTTAAAAAATCCCTGTGTAATCTTGCCCAATCCCTGAGTGAACCCCGTATATTCTTAGTTTTGATTTGCTATAATTTTCAAGTATAAATACAATAAAAGAAAGTAAAACGTCGTATTTCTCTTTTTACGGATGTCATGCGCGAACGGTAAAAACACAATAATGTTGTACACCCTTTGATCAAAATGAAATATACTTCTCCAAATACCCTGGGTATTGTAGTTTCAAAATATATATATGGTTGTGTGTGTGTGGGGGGGGGTCGATCTCCAAAATTCGAAGAGTTTGTGAACAGACAGGAGCTGCAAAACAAACACACTTATTTCGCCGTTTCACGGCCCACCAGTGCGGCTAGACGTAGCAAGCAGACATATATACAGACACACACACACACACATATATATATATGGGACACACACACATGTGAGACATTTATTAGCCCATCAGAAAAATTGAAAAAATAAAAAGGGTATAATTAAACAGACGAATTCTGTTATTTTTAACGATGTTTGCATAAATGAGAAAATGATGCCTTAATACAAACACACACACATTATATATATATATATATATATATATATATACATATACACACACATACATACATACAGCTTTAAAAATGTATATATATTGTTGTGATCTGTAAAATGTAAATAAATATTCAAAATATGTAAAAAAAACAAAAAGGTGGAAGAATTCAATTAAAAATAAGCGTTTTTTTTTCTATTGCAGTGTTTATTATTAATTAAACAAATAAAAAGACCCCCCCCCATTAACGAGTAAGTATAAAACGCTAGTTCTGTATATAAGTAAACACACTCAACTGAAATGAATGCGGATATCATAGAAAGTAACCCTGCCGTTTCGAATCTTGTCGGTATCATCATCAGTAAAAACGAATAATAAACCGAGCTTATTATTGAAGTTTAAAAAATGTGCTTTTTTAGGGAATAATAATTAAGAATAATTTTAATTTACTTATTAATTTTAATAAATAAAAATAAAGAAATATGAAATAAATGAGATTGTTCTTTTAAACGGTCACCATTTGAAAACAATTTCATTTGATATTTGTTTTCTTTAAAATAAATAAATTTAAAATTACCTTCAAATTACCATATATTTGTAACTTCAATAATAATAAATAAATTGAAATTTTTTATTATTGTTTAATAATATTATAACGCAATGTTTACTACTACTACTACTACTACTACTACTATCAGTTTCAATTTTAAAATCAAATGTTTCCCTCTTCACTGAATTTTACACTTAAATCAGATATATTCTTGATTTTTTAAATACCTGGCGACGAATATCTATAATATAGAGTCTATATTAATAAAATTGTGCGATTACTTTGTGTCTGTAGGTTTTTCGCCTCTACGTGAATTATTTTTTTTTATTCAATCGAATATTTAGTGGAAAAAATGCAATAGCGTAAAATAAAACGAAATTTTAAGAAAGACTATTTAAAAAAATTAAATCAATTACGAAATTAAATCCACCACGATGCATTTCCGTTTTTTCGTAAATAAGTCAGCTATTTTAATAGTTTGGTACGAGTTGATAAAAGGGTACTTCTGCAGTTTAAAGACCGTGCTGAAATGATTTAGAAACCCATTCTTAACATGGGGAGAGGGGATTTGTTAACTATTAAGTTCTTTCACAACCATTTTAATAAACAAAAGGTACCGTAAAAATGAAATTTGAAAATCTTATCTAAAAAAATGGTACGATCCATAAACTGCAGAAGTACCCCCCCCCCCAAAAAAAAATTAATTATTTTGTGACCCTTCGAAATTTGAAAGCAATCTGTAAGCATTTAAACTGTCGAATGGAAATTACCTTAAGAAAAACAAAATTATAGTTTGGGTAAAACTGCATAACACAGACCCCCTGGCTGTGCGCCAACAAACGGAAGTGCAAACATTAAAATTCTATCGATAAATAAAAAAAAAACACCTAAATTTAAACTGGATATAAATTGTTGATTTTATTTACTAATGAAGTAAAAACATCTTTGTGTGCTTTTCTAAGCAAATATTCACAAATATTGATGAGATATTCTATTAGCGCTTCCGTTTGTTAGCGCATGCGACCAGCCAGGGTGACAGTGTTATGCAGTTTTACCGCCGGGTGTGTAGAACTAGTTAATTAATAAAAGTGTGTATCCGCCAGGATTTGTCTCACGTGACTCAAATGAACCAATCAATCGCAATCATTCGGTGCTAATTTTTAATAATGAAGACGACTCTCTACTATTTCTAAATGATTGCGATGGATTGGTTTATTTGAGTCACGTGAAACTAGGTACGTGCAAAATCAATGGCCGATTCCCAAAATGTAAAAACATTTTGAGCCCCCCCCCCCAACTTAAAAAACACCAACATTCAAGAAATAAACCAATTTTAACGAAATTTTCAGTATGTATTGATCAACGGTCACAGAATATAATGAAACCATTATTTTTCTTAAAATCTTTGTGAAAATGTATTATTTGTTGAAAACAAAGTGCACCTTTACTAAAGTTATATTTTAATTAGCAATAAACAAAATGCATGAACTTATTAATTTTTTTATGAAAATAAAGCACTGCAGATGTTAAAAATTAAACATTTACAAAAAAAATATTTCATATATATTACGAAAAAGGCTCCTAAATTTCGTTTTAATAAAATCACTATACTTCAGAGAAAAATTAATTTCTTGAATTATCGATGTCATCATTGAATAATGCATTGTTTAATCAATATTTTCAACAAAAAAAATAATATAAGTGCAAAAAAAATTGTTTATGTGATTTTAATGATTAGAGTTTCCGGGAAAACTAAAAATGCGATATAATTATATTTCTCTTTCGCACATGAACGTGTCATCAGCAGCGTAAGAGATTATTTTTATAATCTTGAAAATAAACAAAAAATTGAAAAAAAAAAAATGAAGATCAGGATCATTACGAAAATTTTTTTTTTTTAATTGGATAATTTCTACTAACGATTAACTTGTATTGGTATGGTGGCCTTGTTCTGTAATAAACAGGTGGGATTAGCCCTCCAACCTACACTCACTTTTACACCACCCTCAAAATTTTATTTTTAGATATTCAACAATTTCGTTAATTTCACAATTCGTCGTCAATTATTTGGAAAGTTTGTATTTGTTTTGTCATTTTTTCATTAATAAATATTTAAAAAGTTAAAAACAATTATTTATTAATAAAGAGTTCAAATATGACATTATCTTTAAAACTTGAATTCTATTGTTTTAACTTTTTTTTAATGAATTAATTCCCAGTGTAGTCATTGACTTTAATTTACTTTTTCACACTTAAAATAAAAAATATATACTTTATTTTTTAAAGAATTATTGTAATTTATCGTTACGAGACGTTAAGAATAAATCGAATAACTAAAGTTTTTAATCATCAAGTAAAAAAAAAATTGATAAAATTCGTAACGTAAAAATAATTTTTAACATTTAAAAAGTTTTATTTCAAATTCTAAGGAAACACATTGGTAAACAGACGTCATCAATAATGTCAGAGTATTACTAAATTAAAAACTAATACCAAGTTATATATGAATCTTTTTAGTTAAAAATAAATAAAATCTTAATTGCGTACATTCAAATATTTTAATTAAGCATTTCCTTTTTATAACAAAATAAGGGTACTTAAATTAATTAAATTTCTTTATAACCTTAAAAAGAACAAAGAAATTAATGGATAATAATTTTTCATCTTCTATTAACTATTACAAAAATATTTTTATATATAAAGTTAAAACTTATAAACAGAAATATTATGAAATTTTCGTCTTCCATATATTCTACATAGCGATAGTCAATCGGTAAACAAAGTTGTTTACCGATTAACCGATGCCGGATTTGACTAAACTATGACTTTTGGGACGATAATTTTTAGTAAAACGTAGGATTTTTTTTTAAAATTCAGTATCTTATGACTTTAATTTAATAATTATCTTTGAAATAGTTCCCCAAAACTTATATTTATCTTTCAAGGGATTTTTACAAGTAATTTCTTAAAAGTTCAAAATTAACTGAATTTTTTTTTTTTTTAATATTTTGTCCCTTTGCCTTCGTATATATATACATCACACACATACGCATATTTAATATAAACATTTTGGACAGGACTGTCTTACAAATGAGGCAGAAACAGACAACAATCCTGCCACAGAAATAGCTCGCAAAAGCCGCCAGAAATATACCAAGACCTTCCATTCCAGAAAACTGGAAAAATAGGCCAACAGACAACGTGCTAAGTATTTCCTACGTGAATTTTCCCAGGAATATATAGATAAGGAAGGCTATGTAGACTGGCTGAAAAGAGGATCTCTCCATTATGATCAGGAGAGAATGATAATGGCTGCTCAAGATCAAGACTTGATGACCAATGCCTTTAAAAAGATGAGTGGTCTCAGCAACAATAACAAGTGCAGGTTCTGCCACATAGAAGTAGAGAGTTTGAGCCACCTGACATTCAGTTGTAAGGTTCTCCTGGGGGATGGCTATTATACAATGCGACACAACAGAGTGTGTAAATATCTTCACTGGACTATTTGTAAAAAGTTGAATATCCAGTGTAGCAGCAAGTCCTGGGAGCATATACCAGAAAGAACAGTTGGAAATAATTTATACGCCATCCACTATGACTATGCAATCCCTACAGCTACATATCTAGAAAACGGAGCTGTTAAACCTGACATCGTAACATAAGACAAAAAGGAGAAAGTAGCAACCCTAGTTGAAGTCAGTGTCCCTAATGATGCAGGATTGAACAGAGTTGAAAGGAAAAGATTACAAAATACCAAGGTCTTATGTACGACATGAAAAGAAACTGGAATCTTAGGAAAATCTCCATCATACCAGTAATTATAGGAGCAACAGGACTAATGAAAAAGAATTTCAAAAGCTATCTGGTGAACCGAGTGCAAGAGAAATACAAAAAATTGCACTTAAAGAGACGGTTATAATCTTAAAAAGATCTCTAGGCTGGAGTGTCTAAATTAGCCGGCGAATGTCTGGCATCCGGTAGGATGCCCCATCTCCAGCAAGAACAGAAAGATAATAAAAATAAATAAAAAAACAAGAATGTTACACACATATCACAGACACACATATATGTTACACACATCTATCAAAGAACCACACACATGTTACACACACGCACATATATATGTTACACATATATCACACACACACATGTTACACACACGCACATATATATGTTACACACATCACACACATACATGTTACACACACGCACATATATATGTTACACACATCACACACATATATACGTTACACACATATATCCCACACACCCATACACATATATGTTACACACATATATCCCACACATGTTACACACATATATCCCACACACCCATACATGTTACACACATATATCCCACACACCCATACATGTTACACACATATATCCCACACACACATACATGTTACACACATATATCCCACACACCCATACATGTTACACACATATATCCCACACACCCATACACATATATGTTACACACATATATCCCACACACCCATACACATATATGTTACACACATATATCCCACACACCCATACACATATATGTTACACACATATATCCCACACACCCATACACATATATGTTACACACATATATCCCACACACCCATACACATATATGTTACACACATATATCCCACACACCCATACACATATATGTTACACACATATATCCCACACACCCATACACATATATGTTACACACATATATCCCACACACCCATACACATATATGTTACACACATATATCCCACACACCCATACACATATATGTTACACACATAAATCCCACACACCCATACACATATATGTTACACACATAAATCGCACACACACATACACATACATGTTACACACATATATCCCCCACACACATACACATACATGTTACACACATATATCCCCCACACACACACACATATATGTTACACACATATCACACACACACATATATGTTACACACATATCACACACACATATGTTACACACATATATCACACACACACACATGTTACACACATATATCACACACACACACATGTTACACACATATATCACACACACACACATGTTACACACATATCACACACACACACACATATATATATATGTTACACACATATATCACACACACACATATGTTACACACATATATCAGACACACACACACATATATATATGTTACACACATATCACACACACATATATATATATATGTTACACACACACATAACACGCACATATATGTGTTACCCACACACGTAACACGCACGCATATATATGTGTTACCCACACGCGTAACACGCACACATATATATGTGTTACCCACACGCGTAACACGCACACATATATATGTGTTACCCACACGCGTAACACGCACACATATATATATGTTACCCACACACGTAACACGCACACATATATATATGTTACCCACACACGTAACACGCACACATATATATATGTTACCCACACACGTAACACGCACACATATATATATGTTACATACACACGTAACACGCACACATATATATGCTACCCACTCACGTAACACGCACACATATATATATGTTACCCACACACATAACACGCACACATATATATATATGTTACATACACACATAACACATATATATATGTTACACACACATAACACACATATATATATGTTACACACACATAACACACATATATATATGTTACACACACACATAACACATATATATATATGTTACACACACACATAACACATATATATATATGTTACACACACACATAACACACACACATATATATGTTACACACACACATATATATGTTACACACACACATAACACACACACACATATATATGTTACACACATACATAACACACACATATATATGTTACACACATACATAACACACACATATATACGTTACACACATACATAACACACACACATATATACGTTACACACATACATAACACACACACATATATATGTTACACACATACATAACACACACACATATATATATGTTACACACACACACATATATATATGTTACACACATACATAACACACACACATATATATATATGTTACACACATACATAACACACACACATATATATATATGTTACACACATACATAACACACACACATATATATATATATATATATGTTACACACATACATAACACACACACATATATATATATATATATATGTTACACACATACATAACACACACACATATATATATATATATGTTACACACATACATAACACACACACATATATATATATATATGTTACACACATACATAACACACACACATATATATATATATATGTTACACACATACATAACACACACACATATATATATATATGTTACACACATACATAACACACACATATATATATATATATGTTACACACATACATAACACACACACATATATATATATATATGTTACACACATACATAACACACACACATATATATATATATATGTTACACACATACATAACACACACACATATATATATATGTGTTACACACATACATAACACACACACATATATATATATGTGTTACACACATACATAACACACACACATATATATATGTGTTACACACATACATAACACACACACACATATATATATGTGTTACACACATACATAACACACACACACATATATATATGTGTTACACACATACATAACACACACACACATATATATATGTGTTACACACATACATAACACACACACACATATATATATGTGTTACACACATACATAACACACACACACATATATATATGTGTTACACACATACATAACACACACACATATATATATATGTGTTACACACATACATAACACACACACATATATATATATGTGTTACACACATACATAACACACACACATATATATATATGTGTTACACACATACATAACACACACACATATATATATATGTGTTACACACATACATAACACACACACATATATATATGTGTTACACACATACATAACACACACACATATATATATGTGTTACACACATACATAACACACACACATATATATATATGTGTTACACACATACATAACACACACACATATATATATATGTGTTACACACATACATAACACACACATATATATATATGTGTTACACACATACATAACACACACACATATATATATATGTGTTACACACATACATAACACACACACATATATATATATGTGTTACACACATACATAACACACACACATATATATGTTACACACATACATAACACACACACATATATATGTTACACACATACATAACACACACACATATATATATATATGTTACACACATACATAACACACATACATATATATATATATGTTACACACATACATAACACACATACATATATATATATATGTTACACACATACATAACACACATATATATGTTACACACTAGTCATGAATTTAAGAATAACAAAATGTCACCGAAAAGACAACGGGTATCAATGTGGCATAAAAGTTCAATTTGATATATGCTAAAAAATAAATTAGAATTTTTTGTCAGGACAAAATGTACTATTTCACCCTAAAAATCGATTTTATCGAACATTTGGGTGAATACCGAGTTAAATGGGTGAGAAAATCCAACGGCCCTTAATTGAACCTAAAATTCTTTATTTAAAAACACGAATTAAAAGAAAAATTGGCTTATTTATTCAATTACCAATATACATTATTGTCATAAATACAAAAAAAGTTCAAATCTATAAGAAAATAACTTCAAAGAGATCTATAGACTCACTGGCGCATTTAAAGACATTTGACGCCAAATTGTCTCCTGCCTTAAGAACACTGTCCTATCAAAAATTTAACACATAGATGTGAAAAAACCCGGAAAAGTTCAGTTTCTGTTTCTATGTGTAACTCTCTCGTTCTTTCTCCCTCTCTCTCACTTCCTCTCCCTCTCTCTCTCTTCCGCTCTCTCTCTCTCACTCATTTACTCCACCCACCCAGAGGTTAATTGGCGACGCCACGTCTCATTCATTACGCTGAGAGAGAAACAGAGAGATATTTTAACTTTTTTTATTGTTTTTTTTTTTGTCCCTCTCACAGCCAGAAAAGTTCCATGACAATATTTATTTTTAAACATGATGAAATTAAAAGATAAGAGAATGATTATATATATATATATATATGTATATATATATATATATATATATATACCAATATTTATATATATATATTGTGAACAGTTAAAAACTCAGCTAACATCATTTTTCATTTTTTTTTTTTAAATAAAACAATATTTTAAATAAAGCTAATATTTGAAGCTAACCTAAAACATAAAAAACTTTTCATTTTTTTTCTTTAATCAGACATTTTTCCGACCATCATGGGTGACTAATAGAAATAAATATTGCAATTAAATGTAAAATTAACTTTTATTCCTCAGTTTTTTTGTTTTTTTCGAAAGTATCCGTTAAACTGGATAAGCACCAAAAGAATATAAACTTTAAATAAACTTTTTTTTTTTTAAATAATTCACCGAACAGCAAAGACGTCAAAAAGTAAAAATCACTCAGTAAATCATGACAGACTGACAAAATATTATGACAAAGTTATTAAGATTAAGCCTAAAGATACATTTGCGTGATTATTGAAGTTGGACAATTTGTTTATTAAATAAATAAAAAGTATCATGTGAAAATAGCAACATTCTACAGTTAAATTTTTACTTATTAGAGATTTTTTCTTGGTATTATTGTTGATGACGGACCCTCATCTAAATCACGCCCACCCTCCAAAAAATTTAGATTAAACGTTTGGGTTAGGTCATTAAGTATTAGCACTTTGAAAAACCTTGGTATGAAAAAAAATAACAAAGATTTTAGAATATAGATACACGGGGCATAAGAAATAGTTTAGAAAGGGAAAAGAATGAGTGATTCACTCTCTGTCTGTCTGTCTGTCTGTCACCAGTTTATTTAATGCCTCTAAATTAAAGAAAATACAATGAACGAGTAACCATTTTATTTATAAATATTAAATCAAAAAATACTTAAGTAAATAATAATACTATAATAATACACGAGTCAGTAATCTGCATTCGTTTAATGATTATAAATTAAAAAAATACAACGAATAATGTTTGTATAAATAAAAATTTATGCTATATGTATTATACATATATACTTCTATCCAGTCAAGCAGAATATCTAGTCTAAGAGAAGAAAAAAAAACAACTTTCATTGATACACTTAGGAACGGTATGAATCCACGTATATCCTCCCCAAAGTTATATGAATTAAATAGTAGGGTAGACTGTACTCTGAAACCTTGATTGGGCAACTTACCTCCCCTATCTAGAGGGCTCATTTTCGGAGTTTTTATTAAACAGAAAGATAGCAGTGTATTTTTAAAAGGGTCTTAGTAATTATCTCAGGTCAGCTAGTAAACATTTTGAATTCTCTCTCTCGCCCCCTCCCGACCTGCACTCAGATGGTGTCAAAATCGTTCGTACCCCTAACTCAAATGTATTTCAACTTTCTTTAATCTTTCCAAAAAAATAGAACGTTAATATTTCCGCTCAAGTCACTGACTGCAATAACAACTTTAATGACGCCTTTGATCCGTCTCATCGCTTGATAGCAAGTCGACGAATAAAACAATAAAAAAAAGATTGTTAAAAACATTACAATTAAATCGTCTTCCACCTGAGCCCCCTCCCTGTCTCTACCAGAGATATAATTTTTTTAAATAATTCAGAGTAAACTCTGAGACTTTCTTTACTTTTCCTTTATATTGCTGAATAAAAAACTAATGTTTAAAAAAAAAAAAATCAAATAATTTTGGAGCGCGGAGCGATAAAACCACCGCTCTTTAGTCCCAAATGGAGTTGCTCGCGCTCAACATAAAATGAGCCCGCCTCTCCTTTGCTCCAGCAAAAAGGAGCGTGCTCCTTTTTGGAGGGCTCCGTAAAGCACTAATATATATATATATATATATATATATATATATATATATATAAACGAGATACATAGATCTAACCCACACATACATACGACATAAATAGATCTAATACATACATACACGATATATATAGATCTAACACACATACATATATATACGACATACATAGATCTACATCTAACACAGACATATTTCTGGCTTTGTCATATATATATATATATATATGTATATATATCTATATACGACATACATACATCTAACACACGTATATATAGCTCACACAAACACACATATATATATATCTAACACACAATATATATATGTGTGTATATATATATATATATATAGCTCACACACACACACACATATATATATATATATATATATAGCTCTCACATACACACATATATATATATATATATATATATATATATAGCTCTCACATACACATATCTATATATAGCTCTCACATACACATATCTTTAGCTGTCACACCCACACACACATCTCACAGACATAAACATAACGTATATATCACAAACATATTTTACAGACACATATCTATCTATCTCATATATATATATATATATATATATATATATATATATATATACACACACATATATCTCACACACATATACACGTATATCTCACACACACATATACACGTATATTTCACACAAACACATAAAATATGGAACAGTTTTTTTTGTTTAAAATATCTCCTGTTGGAAATTTATGAAGATTTCAAAAACTAAATCTTACAAGCAGATTTTTTTCTAATAATTTTTGCAACAAATGTCTAATAATCAAGTTACTAATATTTCTGGTGTAACTTATTTTAATAAACAGGATGAATTCAGAAATCACAGTAAAAGAAAAACGAATTTACACGAACAATCGGTGGTTCTCATTAGAAAGTGTTTAGCTGCACTACTCAGCAGTGCCTGCTTTCATTTTCATTTCGCCTTTTGCTTTTGTTAAACTATGCCTTTTTTTAAATTTTTTTTTTTTTACTAAACTATTTTTTTTTTTTACTAAACTATTTTTTTTTTTACTAAACTATTTTTTTATTTTTTTTATTGGATTTTGAAATTTAAATTTAATTATTACGACAGCGACTGGTCAATTAAATTGAACCAAATTATTATGAAACTATAACTAATTTTGTTTATGTCTCTCTAAAATGATTGGATGTAAAAAGGCTTTTTTAAAAAAAGCTTTCGTGAGGATTTCCTAAGAATTTTAAAGCCAGTTTAAATGACTTTCTATTCGACAATTTAAATGTTTTCCAATTTCGAACTGTCTCGAACTAATCATTCTTTTTCAACTATTAACAAAAGATTAAAATGGTCGACTTGTTTACGAAACCGAAATGCATTGTGGTGGATTTAATTTCGGCATTACATTAAAAAAAAATAAGATTCTTTTAAAGTTCGTTTTAGTACTTTTTACGCCAGTACATTTTTGATTTCACCGAATAATCAATTAATATAGTAAATGATAAAGTAACGTAGAGGTGAGAAACACACACGAGAAGTATTTTATTAATGTATATATAAATATTTTATTAATGTATATATAAATATTTTATTAATGTATATATAAATATTTTAAGCCTTAAACAACACTTTCACTAAATGTTATTGATTTTTCATTCAAACAATGTTCACTAAGAAAGGTCCCTTTTTAAATAAAAATATATAATAATTACAAGTCAAATAATCATCATTCATTTTCAAAAACATTATTTACTTTTACCACTTACTATCATTTGATTTGTAGCAATTTTCTAATCAAAAATACTGCTTATTGAAATTAGTGCATTATAATCACGATGAACCTTATTTTTATTTCCAATAATTATGATGGACCTCTCGGAATTTTAGTCATTCTTTTGTTCATTTTAAAAACTAAAACTGTTTAAGGCTTTCATTTTCTTTTTCAATATTATTACCTAAAGACCTGTTTATTGGTATTATTCGAACTACTATTCTCATCTTTGTTGTCATGTTCACAAAGTTTCGGCCGATGTAACTTGCGACCTTCATCAGGTGCTTCTTTTCGAGTTGGGAACCTGGGCGGAATTTCAAATTGAACTCTTTATTTAGAAGGTCGGGGGAGGGCATTGTGAATAGTAGTCCGAATAATACATACAAGTTAATTCTATTATTTCTATCTATCTGAAAATATAGGTACCTAATTCATTTGAACTGGTGAACATTATTGGCTTCTTTTTTCCATTATATCTTGTAATCATACTTAAAAAACAGTGTTGTCAAACGCAAACAATATCACAAAAATGAACATTATGAATGAGATTTGTTTTATTTATTAATTCTCCCAGCAAAACTTGATATAAGTATTATTTACCTCTTTAACAATAAAATTAACTAAAATTAATAGTAACCAATGAATATTTTAACCCTAACCTTCCCCCAATCATCTACATTTATTAAAAGACCGAGTAGTTCTTTTGCTTGTTCTTTTTCTAGTTAATGCAAGTTGAATTTATTATTAAGACTGTGTATGATATGTATTTATCGTATCATGAAGAAATAAGCATTTTCTGTAAAAAACAAATTGTACGTGTAAAAATCTTATATCAGTTTCTGATATGTATCACTTCAATATGAAAAGAAAGCATGGGTTTATATTATCAAATATATTTTTCAAAATTTATTATTTGTTTGATTCACCTAAGGAAAATGAAGAACCAGCACTAAACGTTTTGAAATTATCTTAAAATATTATTTATAAAATAAAAATATCCATACAATTCTCATGGCAACATAATCAGTATTGATAAAGCAGTTATCATATTTGTTTTACGTTTCCCCCCTTTTTTACATACATTTTATTGGTTTTATGTTTTTGTAAGTTGATTTTATTATTAAGACTGTATCATGAAGAAAAAAGCATTTTCTTCATCTTCTGTAAATATGCAACAAACATAACAAATGTAAAAATTATCAAAATTGTTTTTCCGATTGTTCATAAAGTATTTGATTTTGTAAAATGTTGAATTTGCTTTCTGATTGTATTCAATACATAATCATTATGTCATTATATTTTCTGTAATCAAGTAGTCAATATAAAGTTTATATTATAAACAAATTGACTCATGCCTTTTTGAAATATCAAAAAGGTGTCCAATTCATGGTGAATAAAGTGATTTTTTGTGAATGTAGTTCTTTTATATTTTTGTACTTTTTACATTTGATTTGATGGAAATAAATCAATTATTGCTAGCTACTTCGGCGCTTCTGTAGTTTCACAATGACATGTAAGACCTCTCTTTAAAAAAAATAGCTAAACTTTGTTATGTACTTACGTAGTATTGATTTACTCCTCTCCAGGAGTTAGGCACAAGGCCAGTTTTTATCTTACTCCCACAAGTAAGATGTGACCCAAGGTCGGGTCGGGAAAGTGGGGTTTAAAAATTGCCTGGGCAGCCCCGTCGGCATTCCCCGGTAGGGGCGCCTCAGGCAGTAAGCAATAAACTTACTCCTCCCCAAAGAAGGGAGGCAAAGCCTGGGAAGGTGGACCCCCCCAGAACTGCACAGGACAGACCTATTGACCGGCGTAAATCAAGACCCGAAGGCCAAGACAACACCAGTATGGGGTGCAGTATCCATCGGAACAGATACTACTACACAGATACTATACTATGTACTTACGTAGTAGCTGAAAAGAAAAGTGTCCACCAAAAATTACGCAAATTCATCCAGTATTTATTAAAAAATTTAAAAAACAATTTTATATATGTCGCCATTTTTCTTATATTTTGAATTTTTCCGAAAGTTATTTTGCCTAATCAGTAAGCTGAAATATCTACCGATACGTAAGATCGGTTTTTTTCTCTTTTTTCTTATAATTTAATAAATACTGGATGAATTTTCGTAATTTCTTCTGTACAATCTTATTTTCAGCTAACACGTAAGTACCTAAAAAAAGTTTATGCATGTCTTTAAATATTTTAATATCATTGTGAAACTACAGAAGCACCGCTACTTCCTAATAATATGTATAGTTGCTAATTACTGGACATTATTATGAAGTTTCTTACTAAAACTTTTCTCGGTAATTATTTAGTAGTAATTTTGGTCTTCACATGTCCGCCCCCAGTCGCATGTTTGCCAGGCCTGTATTATGGATCGCCTTGATCTTCTCCCATAATTATCAGATTTTTTGCATTCATTCGTAATTTTTTTATAAAAACAATTTCATTCATAAACCAAAAACGGAATGTTCTTTTTTTTACTCGAAATGAGCATTTTACGACAGCTAACAGGACGAAAAAGGGGAAAAAACAAATAAATGTTACGCAAAGCAAGGTAAGGTACTCTTCTACTAACATGGATAAGTTTTTGTGTTTTAACTTATTTTAAAGAGTTTTTTTTTGTTCAAAACAAACCTGGTGTCCACCTGTTCAGTTAGAACGGAAAAAAATGGCTCAAATTAGTTTCGATAATTGCTAAAAAAACGAAAATTAATCAAAATACTGGTAGAAGATTATATTTTCTCACGATTGGTGACATTTATTTGATGTGTTTCTAACACTAATAGCCATTTTTTCTGTTCTAACTGAATAGGTAAACACCAGGTTTGTTTTGAACAAAAAACTCTTTAAAATAAGTTAAAACACTTATCAAGGTTAGTAGAAGAATACTTTATCTTGCCTTTTGCGTAACATTTATTTGTTGCCTATTTGTTTTTTTTACCCCTTTCTCATTCTGTTAGCTGTCTTTATAAATGCCCGATTTTCTCCCAGGATCAATGTAAACTCTCTGCAGTTTATGAATTTTTTTTTTGGGGGGGGGGGGGGGGTATATAGATCAGTCCCCTAATAGATCAGTCCCCTAACTCGGTAAACTCCAGTAACGAGTTATGACAACAGCCGACTACACAAAAAGAAACTTAGGTCCTCAAAACATAAAACACTTCGTGATTTATATACGTTTTGTTATGGTATAATTACATTATTGCATTGTGTTGATTTTTATTTTTTAATAACTATTTTCTTTGGGTTTTTTTCAGTCACCTTGTTCCTGGAATTTCAACATAACACGTTGCAACCAAAAAACAATAGCCGATGACTGAAAATAAATTTAAAAATTAATTACAAAAATAAAACAAAAGGCAACAATTTATATGATATAATGCAACAATGCAAATATACCAGTAAGAAAAGTAAAATGCAATGTAAATAAATCAGTGTTGTTTTTTTTTCGTTTCAGGAACAAGAGTTTAATTCTATGCTGTCTCCTTTCGGTTGTTGCAACTTGTTACCAGATTTTTACCAACTGATTTATATAAGTAACTTTCTTATTTACAATAATATAAGTACTTTTTTCTATTTTCTTTACTTACCTGACAAGCATTGTATAAAATCTGATGCTCATATTTCTTGACGTTTAATATATTCTGAAACATATCGTAAAGTTGCTCCTTGCTCAGAATGAGTTCAGATGCAGCGGTGGTTCCCCCTCTCTGGGGATGCTTTCTCGGGTCCTCCTCGCCGCGGAATATCGCGTCGTATTTCGTCATCCACGAGCTGAGGACGGTCTCCTTGCTAAGTCCGTCGATCTCCGGTAAACTCCTCACCCGCTTCTCAATGTTGTTTTTGAAGACCTCCCTGAAGTCGTTGGCCGAGGAGCCGCCGCTCCTGACCATGGCCAGGACCCGGTCGCTCTTGACGAACACCTCGTAGTAGCTCTGCACGGCATTCGTGAAGGCCTCGTCGGCCACGATGTTCGTCTCGCCCACCAGAAAGGCATTGAACCTCTCCTTGATGGTTTGCAGCTGGGCCTTGGTTATCTTCGTCTGTCGCCGGGCCATGTCCGTCGGTTGTTTGGCGTTGAACGGATACGCAATGCACCGCATGACGAAAACGTACAGCTGGAGGCGTCGCTTCCTCTCCTCTTCCGATCTTGCATCGCTCTTGTCAACATCCTCGCTCTTTTCCCGTTCGCTAATCAAAGAGGGGCTCGGACTCGACGGTCGGGCCTGGCTCGTACTCGTGCGACTACTCTGAACGTTCAGGTTATCCCCGCTAGCCGATAAACTACGCTCGGCGCTAGGTACACTGAGAACGTCCGAATTCTCATCCTCGATGGGCTCGTTGTCCGATTCCTCTTCACTGGACGATGGATCGAGCATATTAAATAAGCACTTGACTCAATATAAATTGAAAAAAAAAAAAGAGAAAGATCCTAGTTGGCCGCTAGATTATTTTTCTTGCTATATTGGCCTCGTTAAGTCTTATTGCTGACAATGTTGCTCCGATCCACACTAAATGATAACCAAGCTTACCGGCGCATGCGCTCTACGGAAACGGAAGCAGACGACGACTCCGATCAAACCCGACAAATCAAATTTAAAAAGAAACTCATTTTTTTACTTTTAACACCAAATAAATCGTAATTAGTGCCATAAAATACTATATTAACCATCTGATATAAAAAAAACTATAACAACTTTTTTAAAACGAGGTCAGAGCTTATTTTCAGTGACGTCATCCAAAGTTGCGGGCTCCCGTAGAACACAACGAACAAACCCCGTAGAACACATATTTATAATGGCAGCCATAATGGTGGCCTTAGTATCATAGTCTTCCTTTTGGATATCCAAGTAAACATTGTATAATTGCGATACACGAAACTAACCGTGAGGATTTCAGGGTAGTTGGGATGAAGGGTAATATGAACAACGGTGCTCTGAGGAAGCTTTATCTACTTACACACAAAGGGAAAAGTCTGGAATTTAGACGGATCTCTTGAACCGATCGCTTATATATTGTGAATTCCTTCAATAACAGACGGTGTAAATAAACATACAACGGATCTCTTTTTGTTACTTTCACTATTTCTACATGGAAACTAAATATTACTTGATTTAAAACCACGAGAACATAGATCACGCATAACACCGTCAGAACTGTCTACATTTAATGAGATAAAGGAATATCAAAGAAATATAATCGCCCTAAGTGGAATAGGTAAAGTATTTCTTTTTCTATTCATATATATATATATATATATATATATATGTCCATGTTTCGTGTAGATTTTAAAATCTAAAAAATACACATTTAATATTATTTAAATTTATATTTTTCTTTGCTTGTTTATAAAAATAATCAAATTGTATTGATTACCTATATATATATAATTCTGATCACGTGAATATGATTTCCTAAATTTGTAACCGTTTTTGATTTTTAACTCTTGTTCTGATGAGACTTGGCCATTTTGGCTCTAGTCAAAATATACATGCATCTTCGTAGCCAGACATGTTTGTATAAATAAAAGATTTATACTAAATAAATATACGACTCTACTTGTTGTATTGATCACGAATAACATATTCATAGGATTGTTTATCCAAACTTCTATGCACAAACTACACCTGAGATACAATGTGTGTGTGTGTGTCTATATCTATAAATACAACTATATCTATAAACTCTAAATCTCTATAAGCCACAAGACCGATATTGAGCACCCCACTATAAATATACCAACAAATACCGCTATATTTACTTATATATATATATATATATATATATATACATACACTATTAAAAATAAAAAACGTGTATTATTATGCACAGTGCACACATATGTGTCTATAATGATTAATTTAAAATTTAAATTTTTTATTTAAAAAATAGTGTCTTTATAGTTAAATGTAACTTTTTATTTGTTTCTTTATAAAAAAATTTCGAATAATATAAATATATGAGTATATATATATACATATATATATGTCTAATTACCAAGTGACAGCCATTGGAGTGTTAGTGTTTCCTTGAGGCCATTTTAGAATCTTGGATTATTAGACATTCGACGCTTCCAACGTTATTATTTACCTCTTAAAATGTCTAATTTGCCTTTATTTTCATCTTGATGTTGTCTCTGCGATAAATGATGGCCATTAATTGTGCAAAAATCTGCTTAAATCTACATAGTTTTAATAATATACGACGACGTTTCTCCCGCTAGAATGTTGATAGTAGTTGAGAAAGACGATCAAGACTGGTAGCCATATTAGATGTTCATTTCAATTTACAATATCTTGATTTCTTTCTCGGTTTAAAAAAAAGATCATATCACCATTATTTTTTTTTATTTTCCCCTAATTATCCTAATTAAATAATTATATTAATTGTATTATCTATTAAACTTGTGCTCTTTTTATTTCCACGTGTAAATCCACATTGTTGGTGTTTCAATTTCTCTCTTAGTAGTAAATAAACAGTAAAAACAAATCCTCAAATCGGCTTTGTTTGTCTTCTTCACAAAATATAAATCTGAATTATATTTTTAGTTTATATTTAATATTTTTATATGTATTTTTTTTTAAATTCAGTTAACTCTATTAAATTCCTAAGGTAACTGAATTAAACGAATATTGTGGAGAATATTAAAAAAATTAAGAGCTGACCTTAATCAATTTCTGAAATGACCTGGTTTTTCTTAAATGGCGTTTTTACTCCCTTTTGCTCTCATTTTAAATTAATATCATTTTTTTAGATAGTTTAATTTTTTTTCATAAAATCTAAACTTTCTAATTTATTGCAAATTAATCAGATTGCATGTTTGATTGCTATATCCTTTATATTTATTTTTTTACATATATTTAGATGTAAAATTAAATGGTGCCATCTTTTAAATCTTTATTTATTTATTATGGGCATCTGTTGTTTTAATCAATGATGTCGATTAATTATATCTCAGAATATATAATATGAATATGCAGATACGCAGACCCAAAAATGTTAATGTAAATTAATTTTACCGAATTAATTTATTTACAATTAAGCATACAATTTATCTACTATAATTAAAAATATATAATGACACTATTTTTCTTTTTTTATCTACTTTAAAAATGGTTGTCAGAAAATGCATATTTCTTCTACTTGTCTTCTCTTTATTATTGATGCAGGGAGAGAGAAAGAGCCAGAAATTATAACTTAATTTTAAAATTTCATTTTAATTTCAAATATTAATGTGCGCACTTCTGCTCCTTTATTATTTTAAACAGTTTAATTATAGATATAAACAATATCAATATTCTATCTTTAATTTTATTTTATCCCTGAATATTATATATAAAATTTCATGAAAACGAAATTCTATTCAACTAAGTTTTTATTTTTTCCATATAATAATAGTGTAATATGTAATAAAAAGAAATTAAATAAAACCTCAGTGTTTTGTGGTCATTTTAACATGTATTCACTTCCAATTATTTGTTTATAAATTCATTTCGCATCAATAATTTATAACTACGTTTTACATCACATTATTTCTAATCCATTCTAAAATAATATTTAAAAAGTCATTTTTATAATGTCTACATGTAAAATAGACATTTTATTAGATACGATTTTTAGTTTAAATTTTGAAATCTTATTTAAAAAATAATTTAATTACAAGATAAAATCACTCAGAATGAATTTCAGTTTATTCGTAAATAAGTCAGCTATTTTAATCTAAAAAGAATTACTTCGTGGCCTTTCGAAATTAGAAAGGAATTTAAAAACTGTCTAGTAGAAAGTCATTTCTGACATTAACATTATTAGCAAATCCTTATGTATTAAGAAAATGGAATAATAAATTATGGTTTTGTGGCAATTGGCATGATATTTTTTGTAAGCCATATCAAATATAGTTTGAAAATGAAATATAATAAAAAAGCTATTTACATTCAATAATTTTATAAAACAACATTATTTACAAAATTAGTTTAATTTTATAGCAATTTGGGTTAAGTAATAATTTAATGACCAAACGATACCGTAATAACAAAATTTTAACTTTCAAAACCTTATTTCAAAAAAGAAGCAAACCGAAACAAAAATGTAAGTAAAGAATCCCGGGCAACGCTGGGTAGGTACTCTTTACTAAATATTCATTAAAAATATTCACTTCTTTGATATTCTATATCTATATATATATTACTAAAATTTTTGATTTTGTTATTTTTCTTGCTTGTCAGTCTCAAACTGCCCCGTTTTGGGAGCTGGTTAAACCGACCTTGTGTTACATCCGACCCTCGTGGGCGGTAAAAACGGTAACCGACCTCGTGTCCATCCTCCCGGTGGTAAATTGGCACCGCGTACTCTTGAAAGTGGATGACGTCATAAAGAATGAATTAAAGTTGCCAAACGCAATGTATAGCCATAAAGGATGAATATATATAAGGAATCGGGATTTCTTGATATTAAACTAAACAATGTCCAGGTGAAAAAAAAAAAAATAATAAAAAATACATGATGAATGGTAATTGCCAAAAGTAATTTATCCTTTATGACGTCATAAAGCTGTGTACGTTTGGCTGAAAGCAGCAGCCGTAACTGCTGACTGCTGCTGCTTGTAAAAGCCAAATAATTAGATTTAATTGTTATTATCATCATTAGTATTTATTTACTCCTCTCCAGGAGTTAGGCACAAGGCCAGTTTTTATCTTACTCCCACAAGTAAGATGTGACCCAGTGTCGGGAAAGTGGGGGTTAAAAATTGCCTGGGCAGCCCCGTCGGCATTTCCCGGTAGGGGCGCCTCAGGCAGTAAGCAATAAACTTACTCCTACCCAAAGAGGGGAGGCAAAGCCTGGGAAGGTGGACCTCCCAGAACTGCACAGGACAGACTCATTGACCGGCATAAATCAAGACCCGAAGGCCAAGACAACACCAGTGTGGGGTGCAGTATCCATCGGAACAGATACTACACTTTGATCTTAGCCAATTTTAAATATTTATTTTTTGGATTGAATGCTTTCTTTTTAATTTTTTTTATTTCCCTCCCACAGCGGTAAGATGTGACACAAGGTCGGAACGTGGGATTGAAAAGCCAGCGCCCCAGAGGTTGAGCACTTTAATGTTTCTTCTCGATTGTGAGAGAGTTGAAAGAAAGATATTACACATATCTTTTTTAACTCTTATAAATGTACGGAGATGCATTATTATAATAAATATTTACAAAATATAAACTTACAAAATTGATCTGCATGGCAAATCGTATAGAAAATACAAGTTCGGTTTCGACATAAAATGACCCAACAATGATTGACATGTCGTAAAACTCAATTATCAATTATCATTTATTTACGAAAATCATAAGCAACAAATAATTTGAAATTTCAAATAATTACATTATTTGGATTAAACTAGAGATATTTTTATTTTTGTTTAAATTAGTCTCTCAATCTGAATTAGATAAATTCAGTAATAATATAAAAATAAAAGGAAATCAGGAGGCATTTTGGGGAACTATCAGATGAATAATTTCTGTGCAACAATATTTTTTATTTTAAGGATTAAATTGAAGATAGTTTAGAAATCAACAAAAACGAGATGTCGAAAGAGGCATAAAAACAAAATAATAATAATTGATCTTAAAATGATAACAAAAGTGATTTCTTTTTAAATAATGATTTCTATCTCCTTCTCTTTCGTAAAAATAACAAAAACATGTAAAATAAGTAAAAAAAAAAAAAAATGAGATCAATTTCCTTTTGAAATTGATCCCCCATTTTAGGCCTTCGTTTTTGTGTTCAAATTCAATCATTGGTTATTTGCACTTTGAATAATGGCGAAAACTCATTCTGAACTGCCAACCAACAACCATAATTCGTAACCAATGCTGATCAAATATGCACATACTCAAGTACATTTATAACAGTTAAAAAAGGTGTGTGTAATATCTTTCTTTTAACTCTCTCTACTGGTTTAATATAAATTTTTGTTTTTTTTTACAACCAAGTCTTGTTGAATCGGAATATGTGTTTTGTGAGTGTTTGTTTGGTGGTTTCTAAGTTTTAGTTGCACACATATAGAAAAAACAACTTTCATTTGTATAATAGAAGATAATGGGTGTTAACAGCCTCAGCTACCCCCTCCCCCAATTTTCTTTTTTCTTAGTTCACTCCAAACAAGGCAAGTCGTCACTGTAGACGTAAGGGGCTACTGAGAAAAAGGGTGACAATTTAGAGGGTCATCCTAAATTGGGAGCTGTGCCACAAGATGTTTGTTCGCATTAGTTTCAAATTTCTGCATGTCGGTACAGCCAGGAAAACAGGGAGCAAGGAGGGAGTTCCAAAGGCTGAAAAAGAAACTATTGGAGTAGAAGGCATCTGGGTACCTCCACAGTGAATGGGTGGGATTCAGCTGATTGTCGAGTTGGTCTAGTGTATTTACATCGAGGGGACATCAGAGCAGCAAGTTCATCGGAGCGCATTCATTCGCAGTGATGGGACAGGGGCTGGAGCTTGGTGGATAGTGAGGGACCTATTATATTAGCGAATTGTCTAAGAGGGAAAGACTAGTGGATGGTGCACCAGCCCAGATGTGACCACAATACTCCATGCATGGGCGGATGGTGGCTTTGTAGAGATATAGGATACTGTCAGATGTGAGAAGTTTTCTAGAACGGTAGAAGGAGCCCACTTTCTTTGCAGCAGCCTTGGCAATACCTTCTATGTATTTGTTCCAATTCATTTTATCTGTGAATGTTAGGCCAAGGAGTTTGAACGTTGGACTCAGGTAGGGTGTTATTTTCCATGGCAATCGGTAGTTGAAGAGGTTTGTTGAAGGAAAGGAGCTTTGTCTTAGCAGCATTAAATATTACCATCCATTTATGACCCCATTCCACTACAGGCTAGAGGTCACTTTCTAAGTATTCAGCCATTGCCTTGGATATGTACGCGTCCATTTTACCCACATGACGTGAGTAGAGCGTGGTGCCGTCAGCAAATATATCCATCTCAGACACAATGTCATCAGGGAGGTCGTTTATGAAAATCAGGAACAATAATGGTCCAATGATCGATCCCTGAGGTACATTTATGTACATTTATGTCATGTTTGAATGAACGGCCATCGAGGACAACGTTGATCTTTCTGTTGGATAGGAAGGATTCAATTATATTAAATATTGATCCAGTAATACCATACGAATTAATTTTTATTAGAAAACTTTTATGCCAGACCGTGCTTGTCTAAATTCATACTGATGGTCAGAAAGAAGTTTAGCATTAACGAGGTGATAGTTTATCACTAGATTGATTAAAGATTCAAAGAGCGGGATTCTTTTATTTTGGCAAACATCCTATAAAACTTAACGGAAAAGAAAAACGTTTAGCGTGTGGGATCAGCTGATCCCACACGCTAAACGCATATAAATTTAACGTAAAATGAACCCTCATTTCCGAGAAACTATAGCTTTTTAGGACAATTAATCAAAATCTTTTTTTCTATAGAAGATAAATTATGTGCGTTTTTGGGGGGTGGGAGGCAATTTGGGACATTTTTAATGACAGCTAACAGAACGAAAAAAAGGTAAAAAAAAAAAATGTTACGAAAGACAAGGTAAGTTACTCTTCTACTAACCTGGATAAGTTTATTTGTGTTTTAGCTTGTTCAAAACAACCTTGGTGTCCATCTGTTCTATTAGAATGCAAAACAATATGGCTTTTCATGAGCTCAGCACGTGATCCTTGATAATCGATAAATGTCACCAATCGTGGGAAAATGTAATGTTCTATCAGTATTTGTTTAATTTTCGGTTTTTGAGCGATTATCGAAACTCTGTGTACTTTCAACCATTTTTACTGTTCTAACTGAACAGGTGGACACCATGTTTGTTTTGAACAAAAAAAGCTTCAAATAAGTTAAAACACAAATAAACTTATCTAGGTTAGTAGAAGAGTACCTTATCTTGTCTTGCGTAACATTTATTTGTTGCCTATTTGTTCTTTTTACCCCTTTTTCGTTTTGTTAGCTGTCGTTAAAAATGTCACAATATTTTAGTTGATTACGTGTGGTTTTACAACAGACTTTTGAGTTAGTGGTAACATTTTTTTAAATTTATTTAACAGCCCTAAAATGTTAGAATGGCCTGTAAATAGGGGATTATTTTACGTTAAATTTATACGAAACTGATTCCCCACTCTAAATTCTTAAATATATATCCCCCTTCCCCCTCCCCCCTCAGCAAGATTTTGGGGTGTGCGGACAAAAGCCCACCAAAATAATTCAAACACAGACAAAAGTCCACCAACGCAAAAATAAACATTTGAATGAAAAAAGCCTACTCGGGATTCTAGTACTTATTGTGCCCTTCCATATATATAAATATTTATTTATTTTGGTACAGAAAAATTAGTACAACATTCGTACCGTCGGTTTCAAGCACGGAAGGACTTAGCCATCTGGCTCTCTTCAGCTTATGTTGTCATCTGTTTCAGAAATGTGAAATCACAAGGCAAATACGACACTCGCGACCTGGATATGGCAACTTAAAGATGAAAATACACCCTTTACCATCAAATGGAAAGTAATTAAGAGAAAACCATCCTTCTCTCCAGCCATAAATAGATGTCTTCTGTGTGACGCTGAAAAATACCATATATCAAGGGCCATCATTGACCCAAATACAGTCTGTTTGAATAATCAAGATGAAATCTTTAAGGGATGCATCCACAGGAGACAAGCACTACTCATAAACTGGACTTACCGATACACATAAAAGCCTAGGTACTCCCCCCTCTGCCAAATACATAACCCCATAATTGCCCCATTAAATACCGACTTCCACTCAAGAAAATTTTCCCAACTATAAATTTATAAATATAAATATAAATAAAATTAAAAAATACGAACAAATACCTTAATCAACCCATATCCACACTACTTTTCAAGAGCAATAATTTCAACTTTCCCAAAAATATTTCTCCAGTCATTAAGAGGGTAACACCCCCATTTCACAACATTATTATTACTCCCATAAGTATCCATCATTTCTCGGTCATAATGCTAATCTCCCATATCTCCCAAACAGATCCAATCTTGCAGACCCAATCCTTACTCTTATCTCTAAACCAGTCTTAATCAGCATACCAATTTCATCACCTCCTGAATTTATTTAAACGGTTTCAAACCATTTAAAAACTCTACAGAGTTACTGCCCTTAGACTGCCTGGATGATACCTTTATTTAAATTCCTTCGGGATTGATTTAAGATCCTTTAATCCAGGATTTAAACACAAATTTAATTAATGTTGTTCCTTTTAACCTCTTTAATCCTTAAACCCATTTTCTCTCCCTAATTCCTTTAGAAGACACATCATTAAACCCCAAAACAGTAATGGCCAAATATACGATACTCATAATATTGACTCGTGGGAATAATATAGAAATATTTTTTTTATTTTTTTAATTTTTATTTGTTTATATCTCTTTAAATCTCCTCCGGTTTAAATCTCAACTGTTACTTTTCACCCTTTTTTTCAAACCTTATTAAACCTTCCTTACACTAAATTTAAACAAACATACACAACACTCTAAGCAAATAACGCGTCCAAACAAGAGTGATACATGACTTCACATTTCCGAAACAGATGACAACATAAGCTGAAGAGAGCCCGATGGCTAAGTCCTTCCGTGCTTGAAACCGACAGTACGAATGTTGTACTAATTTTTCTGTACCAAAATAAATAAATATTACACTCTTAATTTTTAATTTTAAACTTTCATTCTTAATTAATCGAGCATTCTGCTGGGATTTTTCCTGCTATATTACAGAAGTTATATATATAAATATATATCTATTAATAATGGAGATTATGTATCTGTCTGTCTGAAGCTGAAACTCCATCAGAATAATATTACTATTTACTTAGTCTGCCAGCTTCTATATATAGTACTACAAAAACTGCCGTAAACATATAAATAAAGTAGAAAGAAATTTCAAGACAGGACTGCGATTAGAACAGAAAACGAGTCAAGAATCTTAATTAAACTAATACTTTTTCAACTTCCTTATATACTGTTACAAAAAGTCGCACAGACACTAGACGGGTTTTGCCATTTACATAATTCATTCCTTTTAAACTTCAATTAAATTCTCATTTACAAATATACACTTATAACTGCTATTATCAAATTTACATATGTATTTACAATATTTTACGATAAGATGATATTAATAAAAATTATTCATACAATTAATTAAACACATTTCATTAAGAAACCAGCGGGTTTTTTAAACTATTCTTTGAATGGCAAGTACTGTTAAAATTGCAAAAGAAAAAGATGATTTTTCTTCACATTATAATTCTTTATTTTCATTACGTTGTTAAGACAAGGTGTTGTAAATTAAAGTTAAGCGAGGCATATCCCAGCCATTAGTAAATGGGTGACCATTTTGGAAAAATAAATTGCTGACTCATCCTTCCGGAAGTGACGTCATTGTGAGAGGATTTTTTCACATTATCATACTTTATTTTCATCACGTTGTTAAGACAAGGTGTTTTGTTGTAAATTGAAGTTAAGCAACAAATATCTCGGCCATTACTAAATGGGTAACTATTTTGGAAGAATAACAAAACTGGTTCTTTGATATGACGTAGGCGCCTTCAATAGCATATTTAAACATAAGTTCTCCTAATTTTTTTTCCTTTTTTTAACTATGTATGCCCCCTTCTGGATATCGCCTCATAAAATATTTTTCAACCACATAAACAAAATGACTGCCCTTAAAATTAAAGTCTGCAAGCCTAGTGAGAGTCGGAACTACACTCTCCGACATAAAAAAACAGGAGAATGGGGTACCCCAGGGAAGTATCCTATCAGTGACACTCTTTAATGTTAAGATAAATAATATTGTTAAAAACCTTGACCCTGCAGTCAAAGGCTCACTGTATGTGGACGATTTTTTGATTTGCTGCCGGGCAAAACATATGCATCTGGTAGAACGTAAGTTGCAACTCACATTAAATAAAAACAGCAAATGGACTGAAGAAAACGGTTTCAGATTCTCTGAATCGAAGACAAGGTGTGTCCATTTTTGCAATTTACACAAAATGCATAACGACCCATGCCTTAAACTGGATGGCAAGGAGATACAAATGGCAGATGAATATAAGTTCCTTGGAGTTATTTTTGATAAAAAACTGTCTTTTATCCCTCATATAAAGTATCTCCGACAAAAATGCAACAAGGCCATTAATCTACTGAGAATGATAGCTCACACTGACTGGGGAGCGGACAAGAAATCTTTACTCAAACTGTACCGAACAATTGTGAGATCGAAACTTGATTATGGAAGTTTCATTTACAGTGCAGCAAGACCATCATACCTGAAGCAATTGGAAACTATCCATCACCAGGGACTAAGACTCACATTGGAGGCATTTTGCAGGTCTCCAGTAGAAAGTTTATATGTTGAAGCGAATGAAGGTCCTTTACATCTAAGGTGAGAAAAATTGGCACTTCAATATGTGACCAAATTATTATCATGTCCATCAAATCCTGCCTACGATATAAGACTGTTTGAGAGAAAAATCAGTGCCATCAGACCTTTTATCTACCGCATCGAGGAACTAAGAAATAAACTGGAATTGGACTCAAGTCTCATCCACCAATCAATAATTTCCAAAATTCCACCATGGGAATTAGAACAACCAACTTATATCCTTGATTTAGCAACAGCTTCAAAGAGCCAAATCAACCCAATTGTATTTCAGGATGAATTTGAATACATAAAACATCATCATTCCGACTATAAATACATCTATACAGATGGATCCAAAGAATCGAATAGAGTTGGGTGTGCGGCTGTCTTAAATAAGACAGAAATGCAATATAGGATACCTGACAGGGCATCAATTTTCAGCGCAGAAGCTGCAGCCATATACTTGGCTTTAAAGATAATAGAAGATAATAGCACTGATAGATTTATCATCTTCTCTGACTCCCTATCTGTACTCACAGCGATGAAGAATAAAAATCTAGATAATCCGTTAATCGTGAAAATCTTAAATAAGATCACCACTCTTTACAACAAGAAAAAATGCAAAATTAAACTATGCTGGATACCGAGTCATGTCAGCATTCATGGCAATAAAAGAGCGGATAAAGCCGCAAAAGAATCATTAAAAATGACACCAACCAATACTAGGATTCCATACACTGATCTTCGACCTTCTATTAACAGAATAATCAAAGAAAAATGGCAAGAATATTGGGATGAGTGCCAAAATAATAAGTTATACAAGATTTGGCCAACTATAGATGAGTGGCCCCTGGACTATAGAAAAGCAAGAAGAAGTTGTAATAACCAGACTCCGTATAGGACACATTGCATATCACTCACAAGCACTTATTGGAACGAGAGGAGTCTCCAATGTGCATAGCATGTCAACAATCTTACACAGTCAAACATATATTAATAGACTGTCAAGATCTGCAGCAAACCCGAAACAAATATTATGACTCCAAAAATTTAAAAGACTTATTTAAAAACATAAATGTGACAGAAATCTTAGACTTCATCAAGGAAGTTGGACTGTTCCAAAAAATCTAACCACAAATTCTTGATTTCACTTTTCATTGTCTCTCAAGACAATGTGAAATAATTGGAATTGTATTTGATAACTTTATTCGGCATTACATAACCCATAGTTGGTTGCTATGCCATAAAACAAACCAAACCAAACATAATTTTGTTAAACCATTTCTGTTTTATTTTAATTTTAGCGCTTTCTTAGATTAGGACACATGCTGAAATCGACTTGGAGTCGGTACTTTCTGGATGTTTACGTAAACTGTCGGAAAGTACCGACACCAAATCAGTTGACCTACCCGCATTCAAAAACTAAGCTGTTCCAGATGACACACCTAATTTCTGTGACTTCGCGTCGACAACAACCGAGCGCTGACGGAATAATATCAGTTTTTTTTTTCTTTCTTTTATCTTATAAAAACATTTACAAAATCCCCCCCCCCCCCCCCCAAATAATAAACATTATTTTCACAAAAAAAAAACTGATTTTAATCTATGGATTCTTTCTTTGAATTTATTCGTCTTATATTAGTGTCTGCCAGTCAGTCTTCCAGTTAGAGCTTGGCAGTTTGAATGCAGGGCTTGACTATCGCTAAGGACGGGAGCCCTAACCCCTAACTGTAGGTACGTGCAAAATCAATGGCCGATTCCCAAAATGTAAAAACATTTCCCCCCCCCTCATCACTTAAAAATTGACTAAAATTCAGGAAATCAACCAATTTTAATTAAATTTTCAACATTTATTAATCAACAATCTAAGAATATAATGAAACCCTTTTTTTTTTTTTAAATCTTAGTGAAAATGTATTATTTTTTAAAACAAAATACACCTTTACTAAAGTTATATTTTTATATATTTATAAAAAAAAATGCATTAATTTTTTCTTGTTTTTTATGAAAATAAAGCATTGTGGATGTTAACAATTAAAAAAAAAATGTTTAATATTTTTTATATATTACGAAAAAGGCCCCTAAATTTTCCTTCTCGACTGAGGAAAATTTATTTATTTATTTTTGTCGGAATCCAGAGTGCTTCCTTTTGGGGAACCGGATGTTTAATCATAGACAATTTATTTCTAGTTCTAAGAGTGTTTGTACTAATGTTTAATTTTTTATAAACAATTAAGATAATTAAATTCCTCTAAATGTGAAGTGCTCCTCCCTCCAAAAGAACACCAATAAAGAAAACATTGACTTTCACTGTAAATTTACAGATTCTATTAAATTCATTAGACATACACTAATAATCTCTTTCTAAAACGTTTACAATAAGAGCTGATATATTTCACATCTCTGGTTGATGTAGCACACGTCAGCTCGTTTCTCCATTGATCAAATTTACACTGTTAACAAATTTACATTAAGTATTTTCTTTTGGTGTTTATGTCTCATATAAGCATAGAAGATGTTGTGTGTATTTCCTACATGGAGTCGGCTGGAAAAAAATCCTACTTCAGAGTCTATTTTAAAAGACCCTGATTCTTAATACTAAAAAAAAATACCTATTCTGATAACAAATTTTTTTAAAAACCTGACTGACTCTTCGACTCCCCCACCTTATTCTTTTATTTGCACTGATTCTTTCTTTTTTCAGACCACGTCATTTTTTTTTTAAATCATGGCTTTCTATCTCATTTTAAGATTAAATTTTGAGTAGGAGCAATGTTAAATGTTTTATAGAAAAAAAAATTATGTTTCATCACTTTGAATATTTTTCATTAGATTGGAGTATTTGGTGATATCTTAAAAGAATATGGAAACAAATGAAATGCGTATATGCACATTCGTCTATTATTATTATTAGTAGTAGTACTACTACTAATGATAAAGTGAAATGAAACTGGTACCACAGAATAATCGTTGTGAATGGTTAAGGAGGATTGAAGGAGAGCATCATCTAAACCTTCACTGGATGGTTGCAGAGAGTACTGGAATTTTGAATGGCTTATTAAAATTCTAATTCCATAAAATGGCAATAGTCGTTCTCAGCAAAAAAAATAATGGTAAACAGCTGTTATGATAACGCAAACTGATTCGCAACTATGTTTCTGCAATAATTTGTATAATTTCGATTATTGGGACTACTGTTCTCATCTTGAGTGTTATAATCACAACGTTTCGGCCGCTGTAACCTCCGGCCTTCTTCAGGTGTATCTTTTTGAACTTATGAATATTTCTGTCGAACTCGGGAATCTGGAAGGACTTTTGAACGTAACCCTTTATTTAATCTACGGGGGTAGCATGCTCTTGTTCCGTCAGCCATGACTGGGAGAAGTCTTCAATAATTTGCAATTTTTTGTATTGCCCGCACAGAGGATTGAACTTTCAACCTTCACATGGCTATCACTTAGAACTGAATTTTATTTAGTACTATATCCACTGCGCTACGGGTCCTTGATTTGTAACTGTTATCGAAAGAGACAGAGTTTGAAATCCGGGGAGACTTGTTGTCACTCGGACTCCAGGGAAACACCACTTGTTATTACCAGTGAGCAATCACTGATAATGACTCGTATGAAAATCCTAGTGAGTAAATAATAAACAATGCACACATATGTGTAACTATTTTGTTAATGAACAAAAAAGATTAGAGTTGTTTTCCATTTGATATTACACTTATTATTTTCTTCATGTTGCTGTTTACTCACATAACATTTGAAAGAACCTATTTTAAGTACATCTCTAATGACATATCAACATTTTTTTTTAATTATTTCATGGGTTATTTTATCTTTATATTTATTGCCTGTGTTTCTTTTGATGCCTTAAAATTGGAACTTAAAGAAATGGGCTTTTTTGAAATTGACCATCAAAAAGTGCTAGTAAAGTGAATTTGTATGAATCAAACTTTTTTTACCAGCTCAATTCTGCTGTTGGGATAGGGAGGGACCATGTGATGGTTGCCAACATCCCTACATCAAAGTGGTACTATAGAATGCACTGGATTTGAATTTGGCATATCCAGATCAAGTCCATGTTGTTATCTATTTAACCACTGGCAAAAAGTTGCTGGGTTCTGCAGCTGAGACCTACTTTGTGTTACATGTAGCCTTTGCTAAATCTTAATAAGCATGTGATATATTGTCACTTGAAAAAATCTGATTCCCGATTGCAACTTCCCACCTCAGAGGTGGGAAGTCTGCTAAAAAAAATTTTTTTAAATTAAACTCTGACTTCTGGTGACACTCCAGATAATCAAAGAATTTTATCAGATGATATTTTCAAATTTTACGAAACAAATTTATCCATTTGTTTTATTTATTTTCTTTTAAATAATCTCCTCATTAGTCTGAGCCTGTCAATCTTCTCATTGAAATTTTACCTGCTTATATTAAGCAAATCCTGAGAGAACCGACATGATATTGAATTTAAAATAGTAAGTCTGAAGTTGTAAAAAAAAAAGAAGATCCCTCTTAAAAGATAAACATTATTTTTTATTATTTTAATAACAAAATATTTTGAATTATTTTTTTATATTTGAGAAGCTATTAAGAAATGTTTATTTTTTTACGCAGTTTATACAAAATGTGACATTATATTTAAAAAATTTTAAATACGTATTCATCCATTTGTGTAATTTTTTTTCCTCTGTTCAATTTTTTAAAATCAAATAGTCTTAACCGGGCGCTGATTAGATTTTCATTGAAACTTAACTATGTGAAGAACAGATGCTGAATTATGGAATGAATGTAAATAATGATAAAATTTCCTTCAATTGAGGTCATATGACCCGTTTGTTTTGGTTTTACATGTTATCCATATAATGACTTCCCCTCAAGAGACAATGAATACCTTTGAAGAGGTAGCTCTACGATTAATTTTTTTTCTGATGATACAAAGGATGAACCATCCCTAACTGCACTTCTCCAGACCCGACATTGCTGGGATCCGGTGTAAAATCCAAGACAACTGGAAGGAATGCTGAGATAATCTGAGATTTCAGTGTTATTTCAGAGTTTTCCTTCCAGATGAATTACTCCACCAAGGCTTGGTCTACATTACTATATCAGCTAAAGCTACAAGCAGTATTACAGAAAGTGAGCATCACCCATCTGACCAGGCTCAATTGGTGATCTGATGAGAACCGCTGTTTCAATGTGTAAGTTAAATTTTAGTGAGAACAAAATAAATCAAATAAGATTGTCTAGCAGTCGCTATACGAATTATTATTCTTATTATTCTCGACCTGCTTTTATCTTTAACTTCATATCGCATTGGTGAAGAAATTCTTTCCCAATAATCATGTCCATTTTCCTGATTCTAATTTGTATCCACTACATTCTCTTTGTCTCTCAAAACAACCCTTTGTGAAAAATAGGTTCTCAGTTATTGATACTGTTGTCCCAACTATACAAGAGATTATTCTAACTTCTAGCCAACATTCCTTCTAGTTTTTTACCAACTTTTTCTGCACACCTTGTGATGTCTTGAGCAAATAAAATATAACAAATTCAAGGCATCAGCATTCATATTTTTATGCAGAGTATCCAGCAAATATTTTTCAATAGAAATTTTGTGCTGATCAGATGTGGAGTCAGTTTTAAGAAATCTGACTCCTGATTCAGATTCCCCATCTTATTAGAAAAATTGAGGTTTTTGTGTGGTTAAAATATATAGGAAAACACCTTATGGAAACAAACGTTGCTTTAGTTTATGTTTATCTAATATATAAAGTTAAGACGATTTTTCCTCTGTAGCTTTTTGAAGAATAGGAAAATACCCACATGCATCACAGGCTATTAAACTCACCACTATATTACGCTTTTTCACTCGATCGTGTTTTAGTAAATTTGTTATTATTTTTCTCCAGCTAACACTAAATATAACTTTTGACCCATCATCTTCTACTCTCCTCAAAACATACTCCATATAGGTGGTAGCAAAAACTTTTCCCTCTAATATTTTTCTACTACCACCTTCCCCATCTACACCGAGAACTAATAAACAACAGATACATTTTAAAAACGTACACCTTATTATTTGCTGTTCATATACCATTAATACGTAATAAAATACATTCCGCACAATTTTAATAGACGCTCCTTCACTTTCCGCTCATTGTCGAGAATATCGAATTATGTCATTTCTGCGAAGAGAGTTATTCTCAATCCGGTTTCTACGGAATACATTTAACGAACATATTGACTTATACCATTGCCCATTCAAAATGGATGCTACAATCTATTCAGCTAATGACTTTACTCATTTTCCTTATCACTCTTCGTTTGCTTCAGGTAATCCAACATTTGTGTTTTACTTTTCATGTTAGGTATTCATCTTTTTTTAAAAAAATTTATTGGGGACTGGTGTGAACGTAAGATGTTTTTTTTTTAATAAAAAAATTACATTTTCACCCTCAATAAACATTACAAAGACAAACAGAATCACCTCCGAGTAAATATTATGCGATTATCATTCCGTATTCATAACCACTTCTATGCTTAGTAAGTACACTTCTTAATTATATAACATTAAAAATAAACATAACATATAAGAATATTTTCATTTAAAACAATCTCATTACGGTTTCAAGATGGCTAGAATTGTTTTCATTTTTTATTTAATACACAATCTATGTTTATCTTACGTGCCTAATATAGAATGTATTTTCTTTTAATTAATACACTAACAGAACATTGTAATTGTTTTTTACTTAATGTTCCTATGTACTAACGTTACTATTTGGAAACCCATTCTTAATATGGCAGGGGGAGCTTAGTTAACTATTCTGTACTTTCACCTATCAATTTAATAAACTGGAGATACTGTAACAATTTATTTTTACTGCCAAATCCTCTTCAATGCTCAGTCAATGATGGAGAAATCCTTCGCGACTGCAGCAATTTTTCACTGCAGAGGGAGGTTAGCGATTAGTTTTTTCTTGTAAATAATATTAAAATAAAAATTATATTTTTAAAAACGGAATTCTGTTGTAAAGACTACGAAAAACACAAAAAACATCGATCTTTGACTTTAAACACGTTAACACGACAAAAAGGTTGACAAATTCTGCTATTTTATTGTAATAAATAAAAAACTAAATAAAAAGATCAATTATAAAAAATAAGGATAACATAAAGAAACTTATGTTTACTTTAATTACAAAAAATAAAACAATTGTTACTTCTACAGAATTTTAACCAAACTGTTTCTTTTTTATTTTGATATCAATTCTGTTACAAACTATACAATCAATAATCGATATATAACAATAATTATACGTTTTACATGTTTATAAAACAAACAAAATAACTTGGTATTTCTACACAATTTGAACTGAACTGTTTTATTTTCATGCGCTTATAAACTAAACACAAAATATCAACATAATTATACGTTTTATTTATTTACAAACAAAACAACTTGGTACTTCTATACAGTTTGCAGCGAACATTTTCTTTGGGGGGGGGGGTCGATTTTTTGGAAGCAATCCCACCTGTCGTTTTACTGCACCCCCCTACCCACACACAATCATACATACTATTTAGAAACTCATTCTTAACATCGGAGGAGCAGCTTAGTTAACTATTCTGTACATTCACCTAGCTATTTAATGAACCAAAGATACCGCGCAATATTCTTCGGCAAACAAACAAGATTCGAATTTCATGAATAAATCAATACATTGGGGTGCTTTTAGGAATATGTGGAAAACTAACAACAGATAATAAACAATATGCATTATGCAGTTGTTATTTTATTGGCCCATTCAAACCCCACCCCAACCTAATTAAATTATTTTTTCTGTTTATTTTTATTTTGTTATTTTTACAAATAGAATTAATGGTAATGCGTTTTCCTCACATTAAAAAGTATTTTTTTACTTTTCGGTTTCTTATTAACGGTATTACCTTTCCTTATGCTAGGGACCGTACTGAAATAATAACGTTACCATTTAGAAAACCATTATAACTACTAGCAAAAATATGCTCCCTCTTTTTTTTGCTAGTTGTTTTATTTAAGTGCTCAGTAAAATGTGTTTGTTTATTCGTTGTTTTTTTTTACAAATAAAAAGAAAGAAAATCATCCCATCCATAAATAAAACACGGAATATTAAAAACAGTTTTTACACAAAATTTACCCTTTACGGCATAAAATGTAAAAACCAAAAATCCTAAACCTACTATGAAATATTATAATATTTGAAAATAAATCGAAAAAAAAGATGTACCTAAAATAAAATTAGCAATTAAAAAAAAAAAAAATACAGTGAACACGATTTTAAATTCAGTTATTTAATTGCTCAGTAAGATGTGTTTGTTTGTTTTTTTACAAAAAAAATAGTAATTTTTAAATCAATTATTTTTTAAATTAAACAATTTGATTCAATAAATTTGTGCTTTAAAACATAATTTCTAATAAGATTAAAAAAACAAAAAACCCAAAACGTTTTAATAAAATAATCAAAGTATATCATGTTGTTTACATGTTATTAATCAAATAACGTGCCCCTGTCTTGTGTGTGTGTGTGTGTGTGTGTGTGTGTGTGTGTGTGTGTGTCTCTCTCTCTCTCTCTCTCTCTCTCTCTCTTGAAATAGAACTTTATACTTAATAATCAGAGGGCAAATAACCAAATGTTGGAATGACCGCCGGCTGTTCCATCATATTCCATTACAATCTAATTTAATTATGTAACTCAATTATATAGATTAAAAAAAAAACAATGTCCTTAATTAATTCTATTTATAATTTTACATAAAAATAAGTAAACAATTGTATTTCTTAAAACATTACATGCAAACGATGCTAATGGAGGTGATGACTTGAAAGTGGTTATACATGCTGACAAAACTCCTACAGAAGAATATGAACAACATTTCAAAGTTCCGGAGGCACATGAAGTTGCTGTTGTAATAGTTGGTCAGGAGTTGCATCATTGGGACATCAGTTTGCATCTTTGAAACAAATCGGGCATATGACGCTTCACAGTACCCGATCATTCATTGGGCAGGTCAAGAAGGGTATCATTTCACTGTTTGGAAAACAAATCCTCATACCACTGAATTAGTAGTAGGAAAAACTATTTCTTGTAATGATTTCTATGCATATGATTATGGTCCGTGAAGGAAGTGTTAACATGCTGGTTAAATGTAGGAAGCTATTCCAACCATACATAGTTGATATGTATGCAAAAATAGAGCAGTTTTTTTATAACTTTTACCTGCAATCTGAAGTGGCCTGAGATTGTGAATGAACTCCTTTCGAATCAACAACCACATGATCTCATAGCAAAGCTGGGTATCCTTATCTAACTCCTAACGAAAGGAAACATTTTCGGAGTGGTCATAGCATGCATGTACACTGTTGAGTGGCAGGAAAGAGGATTCCGAATCCAGTGGCATATCCTGTTTTACATATCATTAGGTATAATATGATTCATGGACCATGTGGAAATATAAGCAGATGTTCACTTATGTCTCAAAGATGGACACTGCAATAAGAGATATCCCAGACACTTCTTGAATGAAACCCAGTTGTATACAAATAACTACCCACAATATCGACGACTATCTCCTTTAGCTGTAGGTTTTGAAACGACAGTTATCCTACCTGTTCCTGTAGACAACCGATGGGTTGTACCACATAATAAACTATTTTGTAAGATTTTTTATGCCCATATCAATGTTGAATATTGCAACAGCGTGAAATCAATTAAATACATTTGTAAATATGTAAATAAAGGTAGTGATCAAGCTATCTTCACAATTGAAAGTAATGCTCACGAAACTGGACGTTACATATCAACCAATGAAGCCATTTGGAGAATACTTAACTTTCACATACATGTACATCATCTCCAAGTTATTCACGTGTCAGTCCATCTATAAAATGGACAGCGGATATACTTTCCTGAAAGTACTGCAGCAGATAGTTGCAAGTCCACATGCAACCACTCTAACGGCTTTCTTCAAATTGTGTTGAACAGATTTTTTTGCACGTACACTTTTGTACTCTGAAGTTCCACTTTATTATACCTGGGACACTAATACTAAGATATTCAAGCGACGATTACAGGGTAAGCCGGTTCCAGGCTATCCGGGTGTTAAAAAAACAAGTTTTGGGCATCCAAATCAATTTGAATGCTTCTGTTTGAGACTGCTTCTACACCATGTTAGAGGTCCACACAGCTTTAATGACCTAAAAATGATTAATTGTCAAGTTATGACTACATTCAGGGATGCATGTAGTGCACATGGACTATTTGAGGATGATAACCACTGGGATGCTACATTACAGAAAGCATCTTAATCTGCAGACAATTTGAGACATTTGTTTGCCATCATGTTGACATCATGTGCAGTCCAAAACGACTTGGGGATGCACACAAAGAATCGTTTAGTGAAGATTTCCTTCTTAGGGAACGCAATCAACAGCCTGAGGTTGATATAACATTTTCAGATGATATCTTCAATATGGCTTTGGTTCCTATCTAAGATATGACTTATAAGATGAATGGTAACACACTGATGAAATTGGATCTACTTCACCTGATCAATCTAATACACATCCGGTCATTACTGCATGGACGTGTGAAATTAGTTATCAACGTCATGAACAAGCATCAATTGTTCGAGATGGTATCGCACAACTAAATAATGAGCAAATTTATGTTTTTCGTACTGTAGTTAATACTGTAGAAGATCAACAAGGCGGCCTTATATTTCTTAAAGCATCCGGAAATACAGGAAAGACATTTGTTACTAAGTTAATTGCTAAAGTTAGGTCAGAAGGCAAAATAGCGGTGGCTGTGGCATCATCGGATATTGCAGCCACTCTTCTTCCTGGTGATAGGACAGCTTACTCCACATTTAGGTTGCCATTATCCTGACGCAGGCCATGCTAGTAAATAGATATTATGCTCTTACCCCCATAATCAAGTTCTTTCCTAGTTTGGTTTGCTTTTTCTGCACACCTTGTGTGTGTGTGTGTTTATTTTTTATACTTAAACCGGCAATCCTGTGTTATTTCTAGAAAGAATCTCTTTTGCTATCTAATATAGAGCAAAATAAAATTTAATTTGTATGCTCAACTCAATCCTTTAATAGCTTATATTACATCTTTAAAGACAAATACAACACCTCTTACTGTCATAAAACAAAGGTTTGTTATAATCTTCTCATAACTTGTCAGAAGTTGATTTTTTAAATATTTTTAGCCAACATATGACCTGGTAAATTGAAATCACCTATCTTTTATACTGGAATGTTAATAATGATATCTTATTACAGCTGAATATATCAGGTCGGAATACCTGTTAACTAATCATATTTATTGTCATTTATAAATTGCAAATCCCTTTCTCTCAACACTGCTTAAAATCCACTGGCAAAAAAATGTCATATGTATAGGAGTCATGTTATTTGGGAGTTTTCCTTTCTAACAAGGCTTAGGAGTATGAGGAGGATATATTGATTCAAAGATTTAGTGGTAGTCCTGACAGAACTTTTAACATGGCATTAACCACTAACCCTAACCACTGCTTTCCTTTTTCAAGATTAAACAGGAATTTACTTTTTTACATTTTAAGATTTTAGAAATAAAAATTTCATGGTGGTCAAGACAAATTTGATCATTTAAAAGAATTTTTTTAGATTCTTTCATTTCAGAACCATTTGAAGTTTGTAAGGTACACTGGATAGCTGCTTCTGTGTACTATTGGTGGGTTTGAGGGATAGAGACGATGGGATGGCTAGAAAGCATTGGAAGAGAGTGACTTGCATCATAATGATTCGTGCTGGATTAAAAGATTTAGAAATCTTAGCCGCAGTTCAGTGCTTGAATGCCGTCAGATGTGAGCTGGAGAATTACGATTGAGATGTGGAAGCACTGTCTCACATCTCCGGGAAAACACGGAAGTGGCTGTCTGAGAACTTTAACAACTTCACCAGTTCCAACATCTTCACTCAGTTCACCTGATTGCAACCTCTGTGTGGGGCTCAGTCGAGAAAGACACCAACCATACCACCTGCAACACCAAGGACACGCTGATTGCCAGGATCCAACTGGTGTTAAGGCATCTTTTGAAGCACACCATGAAGGCCACATACGCCAGGTTCAGTTCCCGCCTGGGCACTGTATTAAACAAAAGATCCTCTAAGAGATGCACTTTGAATTTTGAAAAGACATTTTGTCTAAGATATCTTTTTCTTTCCTTCTCAAAATTGTCAAATTTGTCTCAAAAACCCTATGCATATTAGATATCTTTAATTTAATTAGTATTTCTGCTGTTTATAGCAATACACATGAAAAAATTTAAATTGCTTAAAATATCTCAATAATGGCATATATAGAAAGAGCTTGATGATCTAAGAAAGAATCTTTTTAAATTTTTTAAATCTGACTAAAAATAAGGAAGTTATGACTATTTTTGTGCCTCACACGATTGGATATTTTCCCCTCTTTAAGACCATATGCGTTTCGTCACATTTTTTACACTAATTTTTCAGTAAAAATGTTATATCTTTGTTAAAATACAAGATTAAGCAATGAAATTTACCATATAAATGTATTTTTGTACAAGAAATCAGGATATGCCACTGAAAATCTCCAGAAATGAATGGTTTCCAAGTAATCTGCACTAAGTGCACATAAATATGCTGCAATACCTTAAAAATACCATGAATCCATTAAAAGAAAGAAGTTAGAAAACTCAAAGTTGAATTGTAATACATTTTATGTACAAGAAACTAAAATCTAATACTAGGACTGTTTAAAAATGAATATATTGCAAGATTTCTTTAGCATTATTGTAGATTTACACCTGCTAACTCACCCCCTTACCTCCCCAAAATATGAGATTCTACTTTTTTTATTTAGGCAATTACATGTTAACACCCTGAAAAACTTGGCAGAAAGAAAGAAACAAAAACAATTATTTTAGAATTTGAAGTGGGGATCAGTTTCACATAAAATAATCCCCCATTTCAAGGCCATTCTAGCGTTTTAGTTAATTATTTTTTCTATGGGAGATAAATCCTGTGCGTTTTTCTTGTTTTGTTTTTGTTTTTCTTTTTTTTTTTTAGACGATTATGAGGGTCTTTGTGGGAGGAGGGGGGCTTACCACTTGAACTTCAGGTTAGTGGTAGGGCTAGGGGCAATTAAGTGTGAACACCCTGAAAACTTAGAAGAAAGAAAAAAAAACAATTCATTTAGAATTTCGAGTGGGGGATTAGTTTCACATATATTTAATGTAGAATAATTCACCATTTCCGGGCCATTCTAGCGTTTTAGGGCATTAATTAATTTTTTTCTATGGCAAATAAATCCTGTGCGTTTTTTTTATGGGCGTCTGCTTTTTTTTTTTTTTTTTTTAGACGATTATGTGTGGTTTTAATGGGCTTTTTTTGTAGGATTAGGGCTTCCTACTCGGACTTAGGGTTAGTGATAAGGTTAAGGAAGGGGTTTTGTTTTGGATGGAAGTTGCCATTCGGACTTAGTGTTAGGGTTAAGGGAGTTTTTTAGGGGTGGCTTGCCACTCATATTTAAGGTTAATGGTACGATACGTTGAAGAAGGCATTTTTAGGAGGTGGGCTTGTTAGTCGTACCTAGAGTTAATGGTAGAGTAATTATTTATTTTATAAATTTCACTAAAAGGCAAGAATGGCCGGGAAATCGGAGATCATTTTACATTAAATTTATATGCGAAACTGATCCCCACTCTAAATTCTAAACTATTTTTTGTTTTCTTTTTTTCGCCAAGACTTTAAGACGTAATCGCCTAAAAAAGTAGAATCTTAATTTTTTTTTTAAATTGGCGACTAGAAAGTCATTACTACTAGAAGTTTGAAAGTTGAGTGAAAACCAGTATTTTTTAAAGTATTTTTTATAAAAGAACCAAATAGGATTAACTTTTTTAAGCACAAAGTATTTTTATCTTACTTTTAAAGAAGTTTATAAACGAATTTTACAAAGCTTTACAAGACGCTGCTGCTGATTGATTGTTATATCAGCAATACTAGCAGCCATTGTTGACTTTCGCTCAAAAAAAGGACAATATTTTTTAGGACAAGATAATTTAAAATTACTGTTACCGAAAGACAAAACAACGTACAATTATAATTTTAATGCATAAAAAAAAGATGAAAGATTAATTTATTTACTAGTTGGGTTGAAAAATGTAACATTTTCTATATTCATATTTTAAAATGTTTAAAATTCGTTCTAGAATGAAAATAAACAAAAATCGCCTCGTGTTTATAGCAGTAATTGCTGCTACTACAATCAGTTTTTCAAACTATAAATCGAAAACGCTTTTTTTTTCCGGTTCGGGTAATGGAATATTATTACTACCAAAAAAAAGCACATATATACAATTATAATTTTAATGCATAAAAAAGTAAAATGATTGATTTACTTACTAATTGGGCGACGGAAATGCATTTTTCAAAAATGTTCAACCGACGTCGAGTTGAAGTCTTATTTTTTAAATTTCAAAAAAATTAATGAGCCAAATTACTTTGTACACTAACAAACATTAAAAGTGATGTTTCTCCTGACTAGTTTCCAAATTTCAGGACGAAATTCCACACACAGCAATGGTACAAGACTTTTAAACGAATGGGGGGGGGGTCAAAGAAAAAAGTGACGTAAGTTGCTGAAAATAGCGTTAACATTTTTTTGCCTTTATTTGCTCAAAACTCTTAAAAATATATAATGTATATTATTATTCATGAATGCACCTGAAAGGATATTCATTTCCTAACAAAATGATGGTATTTTGAGCACTTAAAGTGCTTTAGTTTTTAAGATATGACTATTTTAATAGAACTACCCTCAAATCTGTAATTATCCAAACAGTTTTCTGGTCGATGTGTATTGCTACTGTTTACCTATATAATGTAGATGCATATAATGCTTATCTAATAATAGAGCCACTACATAGATATTTTCATTTATTTTAATGCTCTGTTTATGAATCTTTTATTTTTGTAATTTCTTCTCCCTATTTTGAGCTAATCTCTTCATAAATATACAACTCAATATTTTATATACTGTTTTTAATATGGATAAAATTCAATTTTCCATTTTCTTATGTAAACATTTGTTTAAAAATAATCTAAAGACACTTTGAATTCACTTTAAAATTTGATAACTTAAATACCATTTAAATATGAACTTTTGGACGAAAGTGCTCTCTTCTCATTAAAGAGCTCCTATATACTTGCCTGCCCACGAGGGTAGAGTTAGACACAAGGTCTGTTTTTCATGTGGGGAAAATCCAGCTGAGAGAGGTGGCTCTGGATTGGACTAAAATAAAAATTGTCTCGGTCTAGAAGGACTTATCCTTCACTGACAGAATAGATGCTACATAATGGCCAATAACCTAAAAAAAAAAAATCACGAAATTAGATATTGGAAGAAAATATCTTTCTTTGATAGTCAATCAACTAAGACTCCTCCAAAATGAATGAATTGAATAAAACAAGCTCTTTAATAGCTTTCAATAATACATAGTGTATGAGTAATCTCCCTTTGGTTACGTCATGTTGAGTCCATTGAATTCGTAACTAATCAATACAAACAACCCATTGAATATGTGCAGTTTATATTCTAATATGCAAGGCAAAATCTTTTTTTCTATAGTCATGCTCTATTTATTGAAAAGTTTATATTGCATAGATTTATGATCGGAGGTTGTAGTCAGGAGTTGCTAATTTTTACAGGAGTTCATAGTCTGTCAAAATATATTGTCTATTGTTTCCTAATATAATAAAAGATAACTTTTGTGTATTGTTAATGTTAGTGGTGTGTATTAGTGTTTTGTTTTTGCTTTTTCCACTATTATATTGAACTATAAAGTAAATTTACACATTTTAATATAAAAAAAGCAAGTATTTGTTAACTAAAAAATATTTTTGTAATTTCTTGTGTACAGTTTAGAAGAATTATCTCCCTTGCTCTTTATTGTTTCTAAATTCAGGGTCCAGTGTTTAGATTGAAAATCGATCCTTGTTTTCGTAGTAAACTTATTTATTTATTTGAATTTGTATTTGTTCTGCATATTTTTGTATGCATTAAGCACTTTCTTGATATTTCTTATTTTTGCAGCTCTTTTTCGTTCATTTTTTTTCCAGTGGGTTGTCTGAAGTTATATATCTATATATATATTTTTACTAAAAAAACAAGAGTGCTGTTTGCATTGCCAGTAAGTAAAAAATCAAAACAAATCTTGTATCTTAACAAAAACACAAATTAGAAAATCAGTAAAAAAAGAAATGTATATATATATAGATATTTATATTTAAATCTGTATTTCAAACGTTGTTTAAAAAAAAAAAAAAAATTATCCACTATTTCAAAGATCCTTTGCTTCATAGTTTTATTTGCACCTAAAAATTGAGAGGAGATGGTATATATATATATATGTGTGTGTGTGTGTGTGTTATTAGAAATATCTGGTATAGTACCAAGGCGCGATGCTACCCTACTCGGCGAGATGAACCCATAGATTTTGTTAGATCATCCATCTAGGAGACGAAAATTCTGATGTAAAACCTGTGTATTTCAATTATCTTACTTTGGCTTGTCACTGAAACCAGGCTCTGCATGTTGTACAAGCAAACAGCTTGCCCATCTATATGTACAGATATCCCTATAAGACTCATGGCGATAAAAAAAAAAATGACATATGCGGCTCTTCATACTAGCAAGAGTTAAACAAAGCACTACAAAGAAAAAAGCAAGCTATCTTTAGCCACTTGGAATTTTCGGACACTTGAGCGATGTACTGGTATAGTTGCAGAGGAACTAGGCAGGTATAGGATCGATATTGCTGCACTGGCTTAAGTTCAATTCAGCGATTGAGGATCAATTGACAGAGGTGGGGCTGGGTATACATACTTCTGGAAAAGTAGACTGGAAGGAGAAAGGTGAATAGGTGGAGTAGGCTTTGCTGTTCATACATAGTTAGTCAATAGAATTGAGCAGCCTCATTGCTTTAGTAATAGGATTATGTATCTTTGTGTACCGTTGAGCTGCAACTGCTTTATGATGGTCATTTCGGTTTATGCTCCAACTCTTAGCAGTGACGAAGAGGATATTATATCTACCAAGTTCTCAGGACAGTACTAATCTCCATCCCAAATACTGACAGAATTTTTCCGCCTAAGTGGAAACAGATCATTAAACATGGACTGACTTAGGTAAATATGGAGTGGGGAGCGTGAATTGCACCATCTTCAGTTCTGCAGTGAATTTGGTCTCATTATCTGCAACACCTTCTCGCATCAGAAGATTACCCATAAGGTAACTTGGATCCATCCATGGTAAAAGGATGGGCACATCCCTGATTATATTATTCTCAGAAGGCGAGACCTTCAAGATGTGTGCACTGTAAGGGTTATGCGGAGTACAGTGTGGTTCAGACCACAAGCTTGTGCATGATAAACTGAAGCTCCATATCATGCATAAATCTTGCTCTCAAGGAGTAAAAGTTCCTAAGCGCATATGTATTGAGACTGCAGAACATAAGTGCACGTGACGATCTTCAAGACACGTTCAAGAATGTAGAGTTTGCTGGTACATGGAACCATTTCAAAACTGATCTACAAGGCCAGCGTTGAGGTTCTTAGTTTTAAGAAGCGGAATCATGACTGGTTCGATGACAATGACTACCAGATTAACAAGCTTCTGGAAGAGAAAAACAGACTGTACCAGCGATACCTCAGTGCACCCGAAAAAAACTGTGACTCTCTACAGCAAGATTTCAAGAATGCAAAATCGGCACTTCAGCGAAATATTCGTAAAATGAAGAACCAATGGTGGCTGGATATTTTTGAGAATAAACACAGAAGGCCTATGATAGGAAAGATATCAAAATTATGTACCACTTGATTAGATGTCTTCGAACCACAATGCTCATCTATGGTACCACTCAGGTTCAAAGATGGGTCTCTCCTCCATAAAAGTTCCGAGAATGTTATGAAACTGTGGATTGAGCATTTCACAGATCTATTCTATAATCCATCAGTGGTTGATGATGAGGTCGTCAACAGTCTACCACAGGAGACTATCAACCATGTGATGATGGACCACCCCACCCTCCTTGAGATTCATAATACAATCAAGGAAATTAATATTGGGAAGGAACCTAGCCTTGATGGCATCCCTGTCGTATTTCTCCGTTTTTGGGGTAACAAGATCGCTGAAGAAGTCCATTGATTAATATCTGACAAATAGAGATATAAGCCTTCTTGAAGCGGTAGGTAAGATATTTTCAAAGATCTTGTTTAACTGGCTTACTATGTGGGTGTGCCCCTCTGTTATTTCGAAATGCCAAAGCAAATGCTAAAGACTACAATGGATATGATTTTCTCTGCTCGATAACTTCAGGGAAAGTGCATCGAACAATGGTTAGCACACTATCAAGTTTTTGTGGACCTGGCAACACTGTTAATAGAAAAGCATTATGGACAATCCTCGGTAAAATTGGATGCTTACCAGTATTCGTAAAAATGCTTAAAAAACATCACCAGGCAGACATCCATTTCGGCGGTGCACTCACTGAACCGATAGCTATTGAGAATGGTGTTAAATAGTATGACATTTTTGCACCGACGTTGTTTTCTATATTTGCAATAGCCCTGTCCCACCTTTTTACGAAGTTTAATGTCGGTGTTCTCATATGTTTCCGAACCACTGGTAGGGTCTCCAAACTAGCTCTAATAAATGCAAGCCAAGAACTTCCAAACCTTTGTACAGGATCTCCTCTATGTTGATGATGCGGTCTTCGTTGCCTATACTGATATGCAGACGATAATGGACTTCTTCTCTAGAGTGTGTAACACCTTTGAACTCGCCATCAATCTGGAGGAAAGCAAGTTAATGCTCATTACTCCCCCAGGACTCCAGTATGTAGAGCCCAACATTTATGCCGAGGAAACTAGATAGTTGACTCATCTGTATATCTTGGTAGCACTCTCTCCCGAGATGGATCCCTCAACTCAGATACTTCTAAGAATTGAAAAGGCTAGCAAAGCTTTTGGTAGGCTTGAAAAGCATGTATGATCAGACAGAGCCATTACCATCAAAATAAAACTTTGTGTGTACAAGTCATGCGTCTTGACGCATGACTTGTACACACAAAGTTTTATGAACTATCAATAAACAAATAGCATTTATCAAAAAAATGTTTGAAATAAAATTTAAAGACAACAAAAAAAGAGTTTATTTCTTGTCATTTTGGCTAGGAACAAAGTGTAGTATTTGTTCTGATGCTACTCTTCATCTGTTCTTTCTTCAAAAAATCCTTCTAAATTGAAGCAATTTTTATTTTTGCCTCAATCAGTGCTCCTTTTTGGAGAGCTGGATTTTCCCCACAAAATCTTTTTTTTTAATTCTCTTTTTACTTTGTTAAATAAATAATTAAAATAAACTTTATTTCTTACTAGGTGTACCTATCTGTAGTGTTTTTATTTCTAATTTGTTCAACTGTTTTTTTTTTGTTTCTTTCTTTTCCTCCAAAAGAGTTATTTTCTTTTTCAGAAAATAACTGTTAGAGTTATGTGCTTTTTTGTTTTTTTAATTTGTTTTTTAAATGACATCTCTATGAAAATAATTCTGACCCAGTGAAAGTATTTTGTGGAAGGAAATTCGACCCACCTTCTTCAGATGTATCTTTTCAAACTTGGTAACTGGGACAAAATTTCGAAAGTAGATTATTTTCATTTTGTCAACTATGAGTTACAATGACCTCCTAAGTAGACATAATATAAAATTGAATACACTTGGGGAACCAATAATTATAAATAGTAAATTAGAACACCAGTAAGAAAATTGCAACCCAATGAGAATATTAGTTGGAATAATCCAAATAATGCACACTTCAATGAACAATATACCTGAAGAAAGCCGGGGACAAACATCGACCAAAGATTAATATAAATATCAACATTGATCAGTACAAGTTCGAAGAACAATAATGTGAATCATATAACATTTTCACGATAGGACATAAATAAAGGGGGTACATTGCTTATATTGTGATAAAATAATAGATTTAAGATCCAATTAAAAGCTTTGTGTGTCAATGTTATTGTAACTGAAAAACTGTCAAATCGGTTTCTACTAATTCATTTGCATACATTGCACTCTTGGTAAGTGTAAGTGTATAAAAAAATGAAATTTTCATTAGTTTTTCTTGTTGCGATTTCCATGTTGCAAAAAAATATTTTTATTGGATGCACTTTCAGAGCAATAGCAAGTGTTGCTTAAGCAAGTAAAGATCATTTGGCAAATCTATATTTGAGTCTTTTTTGACAATTGCATCCAATTTGGTATGAAACATCCTTGAGATGCTGGGTGTGTCATAGTCGGCTAAAGATGTTAATACTACTAAATCAATAAACACTACTTTAAAACTACTGTAAATAATGGCATATTTTTGGCATGCCGGATGACTCATTTAAAATATTACTACTAAAAGTTAGTCTGCAATTGTTGTCATTTTTTTTTTTTTTTTTTTTTTTTTTTTTTTTCTTTCTTACTTACTATTGGTGTGCCATTGGTTTTTCCTGATAGGTTGGTTGTGTACCATTGTCTTGAAAAAAAAAGTTATTTTTTTAATTAGGACGTTTTCTTCCATCTCTACCATATTTCCTCTCAATTTTGTTTGATGTGTTGAGGGAGAGACTGGCTGACTGACTATTTTTACTTTCTTTCCCCAAGTTAAATATTTCCGTTTTACAGATATTAAAAAATAAACTACATATTTAAATTTAGCCCTGAGCACATTTCTTTAATTTTTGACCAAGATATTGTGATTCTCAGATTTGATTTAAACCTGTCTATAAAAACTTGAAAAAACATTGTTCTGTAAAAGAACAAAAACAAACCCTTTTTTGAAATTCTCAAAGTAATTTCTTAATGGAACTGATTGGCTGTTTGTTTTGAATGTATTGATCTAATAAAAAGTTTTTTAAAAACTTAGTTTTTGTTTAATTATTTCCATAATTATCTCAAAAGTTAGATTTTAAAAATGTGTAAGTCGTGTATTAGCTATAAATACAGAGACACGCAAAGTGGTAACAAAATAGAAAAGAAGCGATTTAAAAATTAATACTCATAAGGGAGATAAATGTAATTGTTGCCATCATACCAATCTGCTTAAATGGAATAATTATTTTCAACAAACTGAAGTGAAAAACATTTTGACATTTTAAAGAATACAGCTGGAAGGAAAAAAAGACAAAGTGGCTAGGCAGAATCAAATATTGATACATCAGATACGATGCTATTTAGGTCTAAATTTAAAAATCCAGATAACTTAATTTTATATATGTTGTAGACCCGTGCTAGGGGTCACAAAGAAATAAACCACAAATAGTGACAGGGTTAAAATATAACAATGTATTTATCATAAAGCAATACAGAACGCCACTAATGTGGTAGGAGATGAACGGGTTCATAACATGCGGTAAAACATGGTATGAAAGTCTCCCCTGAGTCTCTGCAACCAGTGGTATTTATTATACCTGGTGGATACCATCAGTTTTCCAATAGGGGTGATTTGTACCCCACAACACCCCCCTCCCGAGCTTTTCATTCCCCTGGAATGATCGCGATCGATCGTATAGCTCTTTTTTCTGGGATTGATCTCTATGGGATCGATCATTTTTCTTTTTCTGGATGCTTGTGGTGTTACCAGGTCGAACGTGTCATATATATGGTCCATTACTTCTTCTTGTTCAACAGGAGGTTGTCTGTCGTCATCTGTGATACGTTTCCGAATTTGGTTCAAATGCTTCTTGTGAGTAAATTTTGGACCTTCGATCATGTAAACCATCCGCCCGATCCTCTGCTTGACCTTTCCTAGTTCCCACATCATACTATTATTTTTATGTACCTGGAAAAATACCTTTTTCCCAGGTAAGTACCTCTTTTTAGGAACTGTAGTATTCGGCGGTTTTTACCTGTTTAGGCAAAAGTTTTTCGAAGACCAGCCTAATTTTCCTCGCAAACATTAATTCTGCCGGCAACATCTTTGATGGAGCGCTTTCATTTGGCGTAATTCGGTACACCTGTAAAAACTGTTGTAACGCCTTTCCTGAGGGCGTTCCTTTAGTTTTTTTCAGGGCTCTTTTTAACGTGTTTACGAACCTCTCTGCCTGACCGTTCGATCGGGGATGATAGGTTGGCGTTGTTATGTGGTTGACCTGGAAATCCTCGCAGAAACTTTTAAAATCTGCTGACGTGAATTGCGTGCCATTGTCCGACACTAAACAATCGACCACACCAAACCTAGCATACAACTTGTGAAGAGCACTGATTGTAAAATCCGTCGTTGGACTCTTGCATCTAAATACCTCAGGCCATTTTGAAAAACTATCAACAACTATTAAGTAATAGTTTCCCTCCAATGGACCTGCGAAGTCCACGTGTATCTTTGACCATGGATGGTCAGCTGTAGGCCACGGGCTAAATTGTATTGGGGGCGCTTTTGCAGCCAATACGCATCCCTTACACGACTTTACCATGCCTTCAATATCAGTGTCCATGCTCTTCCAGTAAACATAGGACCTCATGAGGCTCTTCATTCTAGTAGCCCCAGGGTGCCCTGTATGAAAATCCTTTAAAAAAATTTTCTCAGCGTGGCTGGGATTACCACCCTTTCAACAGTACCTCATTGCACATAGAATAAACTTCCGCCGCCGATTCATCTGATTGAGTTTTTTGTTTCGTTTCTTTGATGAAACTATCTTCTTCAGCCTCCCTTATTATATCTTTCAAAGTCACTGGTAATTCCTTGATCGTATTGCACAGTATTTGTGTATAATCCTTTTCACTTTGTAGTGACGCTATTACTGTGTCCTCCAGCGGTTCCCTTGATTTCGGGATTAATCGCGACAATCCGTCAGCGTGACCTAACTTCGCAGATGTAAGAAATTCCATACTGAAATCGTAATTTAGCAAGATGGTCCCCCATCTTTGCAGTCTGTTGGCTGAGTAAGTTGGTATCCCTTTTTTTTAACCAAAAATGGTTATAAGCGGCTTGTGATCAGTTTGTAATTTGAATTTTCGACCGTGTAAAAAACGGTGGAATTTTGTAACCCCCGAATATGATCCCCAGTGCTTCCTTCTCAATTTGGGAATAATTCTTCTCGGCTGGCAGTAAGGTTCTCGACGCATGGGCGATCGATTTAGTGGACCCATCTGGCATTTTATGTAGAATGCATGCCCCTATTCCATAAGCACTTGCGTCGGTTGCGACAATAATCTCTTGTTCCGGATTGAAATGAATCAGAAATAAATCTGATGTTAGTACATCTTTTAACTGCTTAAACGCCGACTGGCACTCCGGCGTCCAGTCCCATTTTTTGTCCTTTTTTAATAGATCATTCAAAGGTGCTCGCAATTTATGCATATTCTTAATAAAAGTTTGATAATAGTTAACAAGCCCTAAAAACCTTTGCAATGTAGTTACATTATGAGGCTCTGGCATGTCTTTTATTGCTGTGGACCTATCTGGATCGGGTTTTCTCCCGTCCTTATTTAATATATGACCCAGGTATTTTATTTGTTCCAAAAAAAAATTTACATTTTGCCTCCTTCAACGTGAAGCCGTATTCTTTTATTCTGTCAACCACTTGAAATACATGATCTCTATGTTGTTCAACATTTTGACTACGTATAAGAATATCGTACAGATAGCCTATTGAAAAATCCAAACCGCTTAGCAAAGTGTCAATTATCTGTTGGAAAATTGCAGGTGCTACTTTTATACCAAATGCTAATCTATTGAATTTAAAAAGTCCTATGTGTGTTGAGATACACAAAAGTTTCGAACTATCGTCTTCTACTGGTATCTGTAGATACGCCTCGCTTAAGTCTATTTTGGAAAAGATTTTTCCGCCATTTAACTTAGCGAATACTTCCTCTGGGTATTTCATCATTTCTTTCTTTTCTCTTCCCTGTTTTTCCTCGAAGTATTTCATTAAACTTAACTGCTTCTCGTCATTTTGTTTCTGTATTGTCAATTGTTCTTCTCGAAACCTTTTTTCAAGTTCTAATTGTTGATTTTGTTGAAATTTTATAATTTCCAAAATCTGTTTTGAAAAATCCTCCATTTTTTTTTTTTATTTATTTATTTTTTTTTTTTATTTTTTTTTTTTCAATATGGCAAAAATGCGTTTTTTCAGAGACAAACCAATTCTTTTTCTATAGTACCAACTCTACAGAAAAAAAAACTTTTACAAATTTTGTATCTTGTTATTTGACGAGTATTTCCTTAATTTATTTTTTCCTTGTGTGGCAATTTTCCACCAGAAAATAATTCAGAGTTTGTGTTTATACAGAAAAGAGTTTGCCCCCTTTTTTTTTTTTTCAATTTTCTTTTCGTAACGTGTAGGTATTTAGTTCAAATCCTTGTTGAACGTAAACTTTTTTTTTCTTCTCTTTACAAAGAATTAGTTATTTTTCTGTGAAAAAAACGAGTTCATAGCATTTATTTAATATTGGCCATAATTTCGGCTTTTAGTGCGTAACAGAATATTATATTTTCTCATTAACACAAAGTGTTATGTCGCACATGCTTGTCGAAAGAGTGTTTTTTTTTTCTTCAACGTGCAGTCAGTCCGAGAAAAATTTATTTTAATCGGAAAAATCCGACGTAACTTTTAATTGTGCGAATACTCGCTTTAGCCAAAATAAAATATACTATCATTTACTTGCTGTATTTTTGTGATTTTTTTTTTTTTCAATGCTAATGCCTTTTTACTATAAGCAAATGTTAGCAAGACAATCTTTTTTAGAACGAACAAATTTTTTTTTGGTACTTACTAAAACTTTGTGTCGTTTATTCAGTAGTCGTAATTCCACGCCATTTATTTTATGAGTTCCGTTTTAACTCGTGATAAGACTTTTGACGACGTCTTTTGTTGTTTGACGTTTTTTTTTTTTGGGGGGGGGGGGGTTTCAAGTAAATCCTTGCCCGAATCTTCGTTATTCAGTTTTTGTAGAATGATCCGGTAACTTTCTTGAGTAATCCTGGTAGCCAGTTGTCGTGACTCCTCGCGTTTGTTCTTTACTAATTTTCTCGTCGCCAGTGTTGTAGACCCGTGCAAGAAATAAACCACAAATAGTGACAGGGTTAAAATATAACAATGTATTTATCATAAAGCAATACAGAACGCCACTAATGTGGTAGGAGATGAACGGGTTCATAACATGCGGTAAAACATGGTATGAAAGTCTCTCCTGAGTCTCTGCAACCAGTGGTATTTATTATACCTGGTTGATACCATCAGTTCTCCAATAGGGGTGATTTGTACCCCACAACAATATATTAGGTTAAAACTATTAAGGTTGATATCATTTAGTCGTGGTGGTGTCGCGGATCCTCCTGACACTTTCATGCCATCTCGCTCTATCCTCCATCACACCTCGTAGGTCTTCATAGGTGCATTTTGAGTCTTCTGTTGTTTGATGTAGGTTCTGTGTGGTCTACCACCTGAGCCACATCCCTGTTTTGGCATCCACAGAAGAACATTGCAGATGATTTCATCCTTAGCTTTCGAGCAATGTCCAGCAAATCTGCTTCTTCTGGTTTGAAATCTGAGGGAGGTGTCCATAAAGTTGCTGTCTCCAGAAGATGTTAAGAACAGCTCTTAGCATTCTGGTGTATACACCATCAATTTTCTTCTCCAATCTTTTGGTGAAAGTCCAAGTGCTACTTCCAAGTTGATTGAGAACCGATGCAACAATGGCTTCAAAGAAGTTGCGTTTCATCTTGATAAGAAGACTTGACTTCCAGATCGCTTTCATCTTGTCCACTTCTGCCAAGGCCTTCCTGATTCGCACCTTCAGTTCACACTCTGTTGAATTTTTCTTGGCAACTTTACTACTAAGATACAACTTCCTTGGCCTTTGAGCTACGATCAAAGTGTAGTATGTGTTCCGTCCAAAGATGGCACACTAATATCATGGGGTTTGCACTCACGCAGGACATCCATAGAATCGAAATATGTCACAAACTCCTACAAGGGTTTTGGAAATAAACTCCCTCAATAACCAGATAAGTCTGAATTAATGTAGTTTCAGAGTATAAGTTTTAACATAACATTTCGCTCTAATTTTTGTTTTTATTTCCAAAACCCTTGTAGGAGTTTGTGACATATTTCCATTCTATGGATGTCCTGCGTGAGTGCAAACCCCATGATATTAGTGTGCCATCTTTGGACGGAACACATACTACACTTTGATCGTAGCTCAAAGGCCAAGGAAGTGTATTTTAGTTTGTTTTTTTATGTTAGACACAACAACAACATAAAATAAGATTTAAAGATTTGCATTGCATCTTCAGCTATCAGGTGATCCCATTTTTTAAAAAAGAGGTAGAGGGTGATAACATACTTACGAACGTGAAATTGCCATAGCGTATTTTTATATAGATTTTTTTTTTCTATGTAAAATAGAATTTCAGAATCAATCCAACAAGCCACGTGCGTGCGTGGTCCTCCTCTGTATGTGACTCGATGTGGCGAGTGTAAAATGCAATAAATTTGGGCAATTTGGGGCATTTTTGACCCCCCCCCCCCCTTTGACCCCCTGGGGGCGCGAACCAGAATTTTTCTGAGTTCAAGGATGCTCATTTTATATCCAGAACAATTGCCTCTACATTTTGGCCAAGTTTCAGAAAAATTGAATGAATGGATCAAATGTTATGGGAGAAAAGGGTCATTTTTTGCCATTTTGGGGGCTTATCATTTTTTTTATTTACTGTTCATTGAATATTTATTGCAATCAAAAATAAAATATGGGAAAATTAAAAGTAATTTTTTTTTAATCCTATTTAGACGAAATTAAATGTAAACATGAATGTTTTGAATTATAATTTTGATTCCTGTCTCATAAATCCATTTAAAAAAAAAAAAATTCTGACACATTCCTTACCTCCTTATAAAGTTTGATTTAGAATAAAATACTGTCTTCCTTCTTGATTGTCTGAAAAGCAATGTAAAGATTATTTTCATAACCCCCTTCAAAATAACATAAACGATCCCATGACACTTCCCAGGTCGTAGAAGTGCTGTATGCTGAATAACATCATGCGGAAATAAATGTGTGTGGGAAGTGGTGTAAATTCTATTTTTTTAGATTAAATTAAAAAACAAAAAACAAAAACGTTTTTGTTCCTTGGAATCCTCTTATTTCTTCAATGCATTTATCTAATAGACATCTCAAATAATTTACCTTGATAACCAATCAGTATTCTTTCTACCCCTCTTGACATTCATTTATTATCCTGTTTTGCCTGTGGAAATACTTGGAACAATAAAATTCAATAAATAACTAAATTTGTACTAAATAATTTATTCAGTTGATTCAGCAGTAAAAATGTGCTATTGTCGCTCATCATGAAATAAAAGATGGAGTGATGGCCGATGGAATTTCGTTAATCAGTAGACAACTCTCATCCATAGCCTTAAAGAATATGTCATAGCAACTACGTGCACACCACAGCTGGTTTTATGTTATGAGTTTTAGTTTTGTATATTTTCTACTGAAAAAATAAATGATTTTAAAAAAAAATTATAATTTAAAACCAAACCAAAACATTCATAGGAATCTGCTTGTCCTTTAGTTTTGCTCAGAGATTGACCATTAACAATTAATATATGGAGAGTAAAAGTGGACCTTGGTTGACTTTTAGCAGATTCGTAACTCTCACTTTCCTCCATTTAGTCCTTACATTCCATGAGTGATGGTTTTGAGTGGATGGTATGTGGAGATTTTTAATCGTCTCATTGTATTCATTATCATCATTCAACTGTTAATTTTGCCATTTCATTTATTTATCCTCACATGCTTTTTAGCCTGACTCATTAGTAAAAAAAAAACAAAAAAAAACAGACACAGACGTCTTTGCTTATGACGACTTTTTTGTATTATATATAAGATAGGTACTCCTTTTTACTCATGTATTTTATATGCTTCTTTTTCTTTTGCGTTAATCCCGAGCTATGGTGGGGTCTGCAATGATGAATTTTTGTCTCCATTTGGCACGATACAGACTTGGTCCGGCGTAAAGCCAGCTTTATAGAGATTATTGTGCAGAGTGTCGGCCAATCTCATAATCGGCCTTCCTCTCGGTCACTTCCCGGCAACTTCTAATGGAAAAGCAAGTTTTGTGACAGTGTCGTCGGCAACCCTCAGTACGTGTGCAAACCATCTGAGTATTAATATATTTTATACCATGGAAAAAAAAAATATTACGCTATCATTAAAATTTATACGCTACGTAAAATATTCAATAATGGACCTGTCATCGAATTTTAAAATAGGATTATCAAAAAATAATCTTATGAAAGTTCATATAAAAAATGTTTTGTTTTTCTCTTCTTCGTCCAATCTATGTTTGCTTACACTTTACCACAACTGGAGATAGAGTTGGACATGAAACAAAATAAGCTTTGAAAGTTTATAAGAGAATACCGAAAAAGAAAAAGTGCACAAGATAAATGTAAACACTGGAAGATGTTAATACTTACAATCCAAACTGAAGGGACTGCGTGGATGCTTTCTTTTTATCCTGGTTAGTAGAAAACAGTGTTACATCACTAGACCACATAGTATCTAACAAAGGTAGGATTCATCAATATTTGTAAGGTTCAGGTTGTCACAATACGAGAATATTAACTTTTCAATACTAGTGCATTTGTATACATATATAATTTTTTTATCTGCCAAATTATGATTTTTATTGAAATGTGAACACATATCATGTAAAAGAGATGTTAAACCGAATATGATGTCAAAATTTGCAGCATAAATCTATCAGTTTTCATAATTTTTTTAGATGAGTATTGATAATTTAGATTATTCGGACTACTATTCTCATCTTGAAGGTTATTTTCACAACATTTCAGCTGATGTAACCTCTCACCTTCTTTGGGTGTGTCTTGTCGAACTTGGGAATCTGTACAGAATTTTGAACAGAACCTTTTTAATCCACAGGCGGTAGCTTGCTCTTGTTACGTCAGCTATGGGTCCTTGCAAGAACCTGTGGGGGCAATGGATAAAAGTATTAAGTAATAATCAGTTCTAAGTGACAATCTTCTGGAAGTTGAAGGATACAATTACGAATTACTAAAGACTTCTACTCGGTCATGGCTGACGGAACAAAAGCAAGTTGACCTCATGGATAATGGGTTCTATTTGAAATTCTATACAGATTCCCAAGTTTGACTAGATGCACCTGAAGAAGGTCAGCGGTTACATAAAACTATCAAGACAGCGACTTGCACCATTTCATCTTAAGCCAGGATCACTGCTGGAGCCAATATGATACAAAAGTACTAGAAATCGACAAAGAAGGCAGTGCATCACTCACATTGTATCAATATGATACAAAAGTACTAGAAATCAACAAAGAAGGCAGTGCATCACTCACATTGTATCAATATGATACAAAAGTACTAGAAATCAACAAAGAAGGCAGTGCATCACTCAGTGCATCACTCACATTGTGGATTGACCTTGATGTATCAGAAGAATGTTTTTTTTTGTTATTGTTTTTTTATGACTATAGAAAAATATCCCCAACCCCTTCTCAAAATTTATTTTTCCCAGCCCTTTCTACTTTTTTTTATTAACTAAAACTCTCGTTATTCCCTACCATCCTGGGTAAGACACAAAATTGTATCCCATGGTGTGGCCTCAATTTGGGAGCTTCAAGGAGTGTAGAATCACCCTTTAGTTGCCATTACTCTCGCATCCATTCTGACCCAGAGTGGTAGTACATTTGTTAGTCTCATCTATAGCTTAAATATAAATGGTATCTATCATTTACATACTATTTTAAAAAAATATACACCTCCAGAACAAATTAATTTACAGTATGAATAAATATTTGAAGAATAAAATCTAGATTTGGCATTAAATAATCCAAAAACTGTTTTGATATGTCGTAAAATAAGACGCTGACAACTACTTTTTCACTATAACCAGATATGGAATCCATCTAAATACTGACCCCTGCAGAAATTGTAGACTCTCCACTTCTGTCAGATACTTCTCAATATTTTTACTTTCACATGATAGTTTCCTATTTACTTGCTCCCCAATAGCGCAGTTAGACAAGGTCGATTTTATCTCCTCAAAAAAGGGGAACTCTAGACTGGGAACAAATTAAAAATTGGCTCAGTCTCTGAGTAATGAACTGATACTTCACTTTGATCCTAGCAAAAAGAAAGGCCAACATGAAACATTAAAATCTACAATTTCACAAATGCCTTCTCTTATTTGATATGACCATAGTGTTTTTTTTTTTAATGTTTTATTGTACAGTGCTCCTGAGAATGAATAAGGTTCCCTGTGTACTCATAATCTCTTATATTACCATTTTTATTCTTTTTCATTTCTCTAATTTTTAATTTCTTATAGGGAAATAAATTTAAAAACAATATAGAAATTATTTCCCAAATTTCAAGTCATTTTTTGAATAAAATAACTTTTCTTTTTCTAACTCCTCAGTTGCTAATTTGGTCCCGAGTGAGCATTCCCACACCCAAATGAATGAATATTAGTCATTTGTTTTTTTTTTTTTACCATAACCTGCTGGAGGTAATACTAAATCAGAATATGTAAAGCTTGTAAGTGTATCTTTGATAGTTTTTGAATTTTAAACAGTCTAACAATCAGAAAAGACAACTTTTCTTTATATAATGAAGACTAGCAAAAATATCAAAAGAGCTGGTAGAGGAGCACTTTTCTTTATTTCTGCAAGTTATACTTCAAATAAAAAAAGACTTTAAAAAACTTGAAAATTAAAAATGCTTTTAAATATAGTAACTTGAAAACAGCTTTTTATTTAAGACAGGTCGACAGTATAGAAAATGTCTGCCTTCATGAGTTGTAAGTGTCAAAAAACATCTTGTCCTAACTTGATAATGGAGTTTTACTCCGAAATATTGTTTATAAATATAAATAATGTATATATAATACCCTCTTAACAATTTTTTTTAATATATACATTGATATGGCTTTCTAAAACATATATTAATATTTCAATACATATTCTAACAAATCAGAACTATAAATAACTGCACTGTTATTTCTATATATTTTTTTTCTTTTTTTTTCAGGGGGTGTGTGTGCCATGCTAGGCAAAAAGAAGCCAGTCCACTTCCTGTTGCTGGTGCACTTGAAGCAGAATATCAAGCTGTCATCATGAGCTTGATAGTCCACCAGGAGCTGGTCGGAACTACAGCAGTCAAAATGGCTGCTGATTCTTTGTATGTATCGTCAGCAATGCTCTTTCTTAACATTATTCTTGTTATTGGTATTATTAATTATTTACTTATATATCATTATTATTATTTCTTTAATACCTTTTACTATGATTATTACTATTGCTATTTTATCTACCGCTACCGTTACAGCTATCACTACAACTATTACTACTAGCTGAAGCACCTTGTATATGCCGGATGAGATGAGATTACAATTAATATTAAGTCAAATCTCTTGCATTTCTTTTTACATAGCTACATTTACTAAAGAAATTAAGCACTTTCAAAAAAAAAAAATTTTTTTAAGCTCTACACAGTGCCTTATTAGACTAGCACAAAGACTGTCAAACATTTTGGGTTAAGCCTTTTCAAAAACGACTTTAGTCTTTTTATTTTTCGTCTTTGTGCTGACTTAACACTTAATGAATGACTTAACACTTCTCCTGTCTATTGCCATTTCACCTGTGCCGCTCGCTAGGATCAGGTCATCGTCAACTGATCGCCTCCATGTCTTAAGTCTCCGACCATGCTGCTTTGAGCCATTGACATCAATGTGAGGCATACTTTGAAGCGTTTCAGATGGCTAATGGCGAGTAGCGTAGCCGTGCTAGTTGAGACATCGATTGAGCAACGCAAAGCCTTTACAGTGAAACCGGCAATTTTCTCCATTCAATGCATTTCAACCAGGATCGTGACATTTTAACATTTCGTTATTAACTGATTGAAAAGAGAAACGAAAAGATTAACACATTTATCCAAATGGTACATATACTCGTCTGTGTGTATCATAAAAGCATTTTCAGAGACAAAAATAAAAAATAAAGGAATGATAAAGAATATGAAACTTACAAGTGACTCTAAGAGAAAAGTTCATGTTCAATGTCCATTAATGTTTAATCATTCTTGAACAATGGTGATTCTTTGTTCATTCTTGATTCTCTTCAAATTTAAAAAATCTTTCTCTACTACAATTTCAACGTCATAAGTGATGAATAGAGTGGTGAAAAATTGACTCTAAACTATGATTTTCGCCTGTTAGCAGGCGATAGAATTGCAATTTGGAGGCGGGAGATCTATGAGATGCAATAATGCTGAGAAGTGAACCAAATCTTGACAAAGATACTCTTCTAAATTGTCAGGATATAACAAACATAGACTGTTTTTTGTAAACACTCTGAAGGCACAATGTATTTGTCGACCATGATATCCATCAATATTAGTATATGACACTGGCTGTATCTACATAAATCCCATGTAGCTATGGCATCATAATGGGCAAGAGATAAATTTTAGAATCTAATGCCCTGAAACCAACAACTTATTTTCACTTTTCAAAATTTTGCTGGAATAGTCTAGTAGTGCTGGTCCCGGGCACGACCTTAAACTGCCTTGGAGACCCTTAGGCATGGTGTTCTATCTATCACCTCGAAATCCATCTTTCCAAGTCCTTTCTATCTTTTATTTAATTTTTTTTCCTGCCTACCATACTTTCCAACGCTATCAACTATTTAAACATTGTCTACCTCAACCCGATTTTGGATATGATTTTTAACTACATGGTGATAAGGTCCCAAGTGTGGAGTAACGTCTTAGTTGCCATTATTCTCAGGTTCACTCTGATGTGGAGTGGTGTTACCTGCAGATTATATTGAATTGTTTGCAAACGATTTATTTACAAAACGAATTAATCTTAAAATAATTTGAAGATATTAAGAACTTTAAGTATAAACACTTTTACCAAATGACTGGCATTAAATGACCCAATAAATTAACATGACTCAAATAGTATTAATATGCCGTAAAACAAAATCATCAAATATAGTAGGTGTATTAGATTCCTTTTCTATTCTACAAGCATCTATGAAAACCAAATTTGTATAATTAAAAGTGACCAAAATAATCTATAAGTTCTCTTCATTTTTTCTGAATACTAGCCCAGTGTAATAATGTTAAACTAGCAGTAACAATCAGGCATATAAGAGTAGAATGCAAAATATAGATTTAAATAGATAACAGTAAGACGGATGTCTGTAAATAGAAAATCATTGAGTGTTTAAGATGCCAGCAACAAAACAAGTTACAAAGAGAAAAATATTGTGAAAAGAAACGATTAAAAAAGTTTGACATTAGAATTAAATTGCTCAGTAAAATATTTGTTTTTTTTTTTTTTTACAAAAACAAATTATCCCATCCTTTATTTTAATAAATAAAATACAGAATAACAAAAACAGTTTTTACATAATTTTTAAATTAAAACAATTTTCAATGACTATGACCACGTAACACAACTGTTCGTACTAATACTCTAACATTTAACCCAACTATCAACAATACAACTATTTGTACTATTATTACTACATCAACAACTACTACCACGATAATCGACTATTCGTACTGCTATAATAACATCAATAACAACTACTACAGCAACGTGTTGACTATTCGTAGACCTGTTTTGTATGTGTTTAGTTTTAAAATCCATTTTGTTTGCATGCACATTTTAAATTACAACAAAAGCATACATGGATTTATCTTATCACCATCATCATCGTATATATATATAATATGTATATACATTCACACATACACACACATTTATTAGGTTATTCTATAACTTAAAAATAATCTGATTTTCATAAATTCTCCTAGGTTCAAGTTCTGATTGTAGGAATAAAATAAACATTTTTATCTATGCCAGTTAACAGCATGATACAAATATGTACGTAGGTAAGTAATGGCAATAGTATCCTCTCTAATAAAATAATACATGTCTGTTTCAATACCTATAGGTATTCCTTTGTGTGTAGGCAATTCAGTTTATTTCTAAGTGAGTAAACAAGACTGACAACTGTTTGTTTTTTTTTGCCAAAGAGGCAGAGCAAACAAATCATGTCATTGATAAATATCTTTACAGTGTTTTATTTTAAATTTTCCATTATATCACACTACAGGGGTTGGACAAAATAATGGAAACATCTTAAAATTTCAAACCAATTTATTTTAATATGGGGTCGGACCACCTTTGGCAGTAATTACAGCTCGAATTCTATGAGATATGACTTCTAAAGCTAAAATAGTCTCCGGTTCTTGTAATGATGATAATGGACTCCTTACTTGCCATTCAGTAACAACTTTAATTGTGAATTGGTGCATTGTCATCCTAAAAGATTGCGTTTCCCTCCGGAAACAGTTACACAATCATAGGATGCCTATTAATTCTGCCATGGAGGGAAACCATTGGTCTGGTGGATTTTCAAGATGCAGCCTACCAGATCATCACATATCCTTCTCCATGTTTTAACATTTGGAAGAAGGCAGTCTTTTGGCGGTTTCCACGTGTATATTCGGTCGGTGGCTGGAGATAAGGTAATGGATGACTCGTCCAAGAAAATAACATTCTTTCACTGCTCTAGTAATCAATTTTGTAGGTTTTTATTTCACTGTAAACCTTTTGCAACATTTGTTTTTGAAAGTATTTGTTTTCTGATTGCAACCCTCCCATCAAATCCAGCTTTGTGTAATAGTTTTTGTGAAGACTGGCTTCTCCATGTGGTCATTAAGCTGTGCTGTACTTTGGCGTAAGAGTTCAACGGTCCTTATTTATAAATTTTAATTTCCTTTTGGGGTTTTGTTTTGGCGAGGAGGTTTTTCACTCTTTTTCAAAGGCTGTCATTATATTGAGACAGTTCTACTTGACACATCAAACATTCTGGCTGATTTCGGTATGCGAACGCCTGCCATATACATACCAACAATTTTACTTTGAAAGTTTGGGGAATCTGTCATTTTAATGGATTTTTATTACCTTTTTCTGATATCTGGAAAAAAGGCAATTCTAACAAAACATTAAGCAACACTAATAATCAATCAGAACCATGAATATAAACAATTTAAAAAAAAAAATTATAGATGTTTTAAAATGACGATGTTAGATGTTTCCATTATTTTGTCCATCACCTCTATGTATTACATGTCATTCTTATCTTCTTGAACTATGAAAGTCATCCAAACATTAGGTGCAGGATTTAAAATATGAAAGATTAATCATTTTTATGTATCAGCAACAAAGGTGGTATGTATTATTTTAGTTGTCTTTTTACTTAAGAATTTTTCTCACTATAAAATAAAGTAAATAAATTAAAAATGGAAAAGTTATCTCTTGTGTACAGTTTAAAAGAGTACATTATCTCCCTTACTTATTGGGTCCAGTGTTTTTTGTTTTTGTTTTATTCTTTGTTTTTGAAAATCGATGATGACACAATGGTGATTATATCAAGTCTTTTTTAAAAAAAATATTTTTTAATTTTTTTTATCTTTTCCTTCTATAAACAATTCTCAGGGTACAGTGATTTATAACGGGTATAGGTTTTAAACCTGCATTGGATGTGAAAAACAGGTTCAAATATACAGTTTTTGTTTTTATATATATAATATATATTAGCATGATGATCCCCCCCCCTCCCATAATGAAACACAAACGTTTCTATGTAGCTTACTTGCTAGAAGTATATTTTCATACCAATATATATGCATACATAATATATATGTGTGTGTAATTTAGGAGGAATAAATACAAAGGTCTCAATTATGTTTGTAAGAGCATAATATATTTGTAATACTACAATAATAATTAGATTAGCCATAGTGATACCAGTGGTTTTAAAGTAGGTAGTAAATCTAGGCAGTTGGGTGAGGATAATTGCTTCCATATTATTGGTTAGTTTGCTAATAGTTATCGAGCCATAGGCGACAGTTTATCTACCTTGAAACCTCTGCTATCACTATGACATCAATTTATCATCTATAATAAATGCATATATAGATGACTAAAAATTGTATATGTTATATAATCGGTTAATTTGTTACATTTGTATATTTCCTATTTTTGCATTCTTTTCTATTGTTTTTTTTATGTATTATGTCCGTTCCAATTGACTTTTAGTATTCATGCAACAATTGATACTATAAATTGTTTCCAAAATATCTGACGATTTAAAATATTGTTAATTACTAACAATTGCTGAGTCCTCCCACATTTGCAGCCTACAGCACATGTAGTTTGGTAATGTGCACAAACAGTCCCGTTTATGCTGTAACTGCCTGCCAGCATTTCAATATCTGTGAACTGTTAGGCTGTTTTTGGTCTTCCTTGCTTTTGTTTTCCTTGGTTTGCACAGTAGAGGGCCTGCCTTGGATACCCCTTCTTCCATTTTGATCTGGGGTTTCAGAGGTTGTCGATTTGACTGCCCTTACATTTTTTATTGTGATTCTGTCTTGCCATCGCTAAAAAAAATCCATCTAAATAAATATCCATTTCCTGAAGAAATATTTAAGATTTCATTTGCAGACTTAAAAATAAAAAGCAGCAATGAACATAAACACTCAACATAAACATTCACACCTGCATTTGGAGAATGAAAACAAAGTTCCAGAAAAGGAAGAAATAATATTATGGTTCAAGGATTATATATTCTTATTTGCAAAAAAGAACTACAACCAATGTGCCATGAATGCCAGGCTACATACACTGAATAAAACCTCTTTTCACTGAATGTATTGATCTGCCTCCTACAAAAGACATTTTACAGAACAAGCAATATAAAAAAATTGTTTGAATATATTAAAGTTGACATTATAATATCCTTTCTAAAAGCAGTCGGTCACATAAACAATAATCAAAGTTTATAAATACACGTCAATATTTGAAAATTACTGCATGAAATGAATTTCGCAAAAATTACCGCCATGAATAAGTATTGGAAGATATTAAGAACTTGAAGCATAGAAACTTTTTACCAAAATGACTTGATTTAGCATTAGATGATCCAAAAAGACTTGATATGACATACAACAAAACACCAACCAAACAAACAAATGACTATCAATCTTTTGAGAAACGATACTTAAATATTTTTAGCTAAACAATGATGGTTCATACATAAGAGCTTCTTGGGCAAATACAAAAAAGACTGAATTAAATATTAGCTTTTTTAAACACCTTTAATATAATTGTAAAATGCAGTGATGGATTTAGACAGTGTTGAAATGCTCTGATTCCCATGTTCATTGTCACAGTGCCCTTAAAAGATGAGCCATGTCAAAGGCAATTTTAGGCTGTCATGGTTATGTAGCAGTGAGATAGTGAGCAAGGAAAACCCCTTTTTTTTTTTTAAAATTGCTAAAGTTTCATTGAATTTGAAATTGCACACCATCACTCAAATCTGAAAATCTATTTGCCCCGTGCGTGCTTTTTTCGGTTTCAAAAATGCAAAACTTCAATTATGCCCCCCCTGCCACTACCGACGACACACGGTTCAAAAAGTGCTGAGGTGCCACAGAATACTTTTCAGAAATATCAAGGTAAATAAACAAGGTAACTTTTCTCCCCTTTATTTTATGAAGTTTAAAACTTCATTTTTCTGTTATGAATAAGTAATTTGTATTCACAATATTTCTATGAAATTGTTAAGAAAATGGAAAGCGTGTGAAGTATTCATAATATTTTTGCTCTTTTGATTATCTAGATGAGTGGTAAAATTACAATTTAGCACCCATTAAAAATAAACAAAAACATTTTTAATAATAAACCTGGTTTTTATGAGAAATTCTGGTGTAATCTGGTGACACCATATTTCTTTACTTTATCAAACTAAGTAATAAATAAGTTTGTAAAAATAAATGCTGTATTTTCTTTAAAATAATTGTTATGTGCGATTAAAGTAATCTACCCCTATTGAATCATTAAGTGTTTTTGCTGTTAAAAGTGAATTAGTGAGCAAATTCCAATGCAAATTTTTGTAATATTTCATATTTGACGTCACTTTTTTATAAACACTTGAAATGTGGAAACGGTCATCTTGCAGTTAAGAGGTTAACAGCAGAGAAATCAAAAATAAAACCAAATGTACAACAAATAACTTTTACCAAACCCGGTAGAATTTAATTTTCTACCGACCTGTATACTATTAACATTCTTAAACTGTTAAAGTTTGTTTGTTTTGTTTTTTCAAAATAAGTTGCAGCATCTCGAAGCTTTTTGGTTTTAGTGTGCTAGTAAGCCACATGCACATTGAAAACAAATTCTGAAATAAAAATAAATTATAGTTTCAGCACATTAATAGTATACGGGTCGTTAGATAATTAAATTCTACTGTGTTTGGTATAGGTTATTTTATTTTTTTGGTTTACTATTTCTCAACTGTTGACTATACTGCAAAATTACCTGTGTAAAATATATTTTGAAAAAATTATTTCAATGAATACATCTTCTTTAATGGCTCATGTCGCCTACGTTTTGATTAATAAAACATTCCTCGGGGCACAGTGTGTTAAGTGGAATGAGCTAAATTTATGGATAAAGATGGCCTTATGAAGAGATTCTCTACGTTTTTTATGATGGTGTATTTAAAACATTGCATATACTGAACTGTGTCTAACTATGTAAAGTTTAATTTAAAACCCTCTGTTACCTTTTACCCACTGCATATGTGTCCAACCTATCCTTAGAGTGAATAGATCTGGCAACCGATGGTTGATGCTAGTAGGCTCAGGATACAATGGTGTTGGGATGGTGATGATGATCATCTGATAATCGAACCAGTTTTTGTTGTGTCCCCTGCAAATAACCGAGGTTGTTCACAGAGCGGTGGTAACCATTGTCTCTCCTCAGCTTTTAGCGTTATTACTTGAATGCAGAAACTCAATGAAGTGACAAATGCTATTGGTAAAATTAGCAACTGGTTTATTGGAGTATAGATCAATACAGTAAAGTTCTTAAATGTCTATGTATGTTTTTGTATACATTGTAATCAAATTCTGCTTTCCCAGCAAAAATAGCTTTCTTGAGTATAGGAAAAAAATTTCTCATCTCTATAAGATCCTTCCCGGGACATTTTTCAGCTCAAAGGATCGTCGCAAACATTAATCATTGTCAACTGTTTATGCTGGAAGTTGAAAGATAATGAAACTAAGTTTTTATTCCTATTTGGTTGTAATAGAATCTTGCTGGTTAGCTTTAGAGTTCGATTCCTTGCTAATTTTTAGGTAATTTTTTATCCTATTTCTTAATTCTATTTTCACGTTATGCTTACCCCTGATTTACCGTTTGATCTGGTCTTGCGATTAGATGTTGATTCAGGGCAGTTGCAGTTACAATTCTAGAAAGTATATTTATAATAAAAAATGTCACATTTTTACAAATAGAGGTGTGTCTTGTGGACAAATGTTATAGAAAATCCTTATTTACTTTTTATTCCCCCCTCCATCATATTTTAAGTTATATATCTAATAGAGATGGGCGGTTTTACCGAAAAACCGCGGTTTTTCGGTTTCGTCTCCATACCGAATCGTTTTTTTTTTTAAACCGTAACCGTTCGGTATTGTGTTTTTACTACAGTAAGCCACCATATACAAGGAAACACGCTTGAAAAGATTTTCCGATTTGAATAAAATGGAATATTACCAAAAAATGTTATATTAGTAAGAGGACAGATTGAACAAATATATGATAAAAACATTTAATTGACTTGTAGGAAGAAATCTTTGTTTACAGTTTGTTTATCATTAACATTTTGAATTTTCAAATGAAAAAAAGAAATACGACAGACAACATGACATCGTATTTTTAGCATTTTCAAATGAAAAAGAAAAAATCAAACGCGTTCCGTATGATGTCGAAAATCTATTTGATTCACAATATTTCATTTCATCATCATTTTTGCTTAATTTTATTTGCAAAATTATTTTGTTTAAATAAATTTTCGTTTTTTAATTTCTTGCATTTCTGAGTTATATTTTAGCTTCTGATGGGTTTAAGAATTAGATAGAATGTATATTCAAACTCAGTTTTATTCTTCAGAAATCTTTCATGAATCTTTGGTCACTGTTTTAACGAGTTAACTGTTGAAAAGGTATCAGAACTTTGATTACAACAGTCAACACCTTAAAACTTACGAATAGGCTATATTGCCGGTCCCGGCAAAATAACGATTCCTGCGTTATTTTGCCGGTTCATGTATATTTAACTAAATTGTTAAACATACAGTGACGTCCGGCACAATAATGAGTCTTACGTTATTTTGCCGGCTCGTGTTTATTTAACTATAAATTTTTTTTTTATTATTTAAATTAATTTTTTTGTATTATTTAAAACTTTATCAAACGAAATTTTATTTATAATTTAAAACTTTGCCTGATTGATTTTTTTTGTTTGTTTTTAATTAAACTTTGCCTGATTGATTTTTTGTATAATTTAAAACTTTATTAAGCGACAATATATTTTAAAATAACGATAAAATTAATTTTTACTTCTGGTTGATTCGATTAGGAGTGAACTCTTCAAAATTACGACTTATTTTATGATTTCATTGAAAGAACATTTTAAAATAGAAACTGTTTAAATCCAGTGATTTTCTGTATATTTTAACATTATCGAAGTTTTTCTTCATAAAGAAAATCAGAATTTTACATTAAAATCTTTCCTTTGTAAAGCACATTTTTAACAAGTTAATTCAACAACTTAATAACTTCATTATTTTTAAAAGTTTGGCTTTGGTTCAAGGATTACGAAGCAACACCTATTAAAGCACATTTTTAACAAGTTAATTCAACAAGTAAATGTTACCAAAGGCAACATTATTCTTCTACCTACCTGTATAAGTTTATTTGTTTATTTTATTATTTATTTTTATTTAAAAAAATCATTTATCAAAATAAATAATAAAATAAACAAATAAACTTATACAGGTAGGTAGAAGAATAATTTATGTTGCCTTTGGTAACATTTATTTGTTGCTTATTTTTTTCTTTATATATAACTTTCCTTAATTTCAATTACTTAAATCGAGAGCAGACTTAGTAATGTTGGGAAAATTCATCAACATTAATTATATTATGAAAAGTAACTAAATAAAAATAAACCGAAAAGAAAAATAGTATTTTTTTTAATAATAAAGGTAAAATATCTATTTTAAAATGATTGCGATTGTTTGGTTCATTTGAGCCACGCCTACTGGTGCCCGTGGTATCTCCGGCTCCCGTGGCGGGTATAAAAAGTGCTGCCGCTTCACAATGTTTGTTTGTAAAACAATTCAACCTTGGATTAAAATGTGTAGCAGTTGAAAATAAAAATTAATTGAATGAACGAAAATATTACAGACAATTAGATTCTTTAGCCGGATTTCAGATGCTTGTGTACGAATGGGGTCCCAATATTTTCGTCTGCAAACAGCAATTCGTAAAGAAATTACATCAGATACGCTTTACAGCAAATGAAATCCGACTAAATAATCTAATTGTCTCTAATATTTCTGTTCATTTAATTATTTTACTTTTAATGTTTTTTTGTATTAAAAGCAGATATTTCTTTAACCGACACAATAGGGCAGGTCGATTTTATTTCATTTCTTTAACCGACACAACTGATGATGAAAACAAATTGTTTTTAAATATTTGCCCTTATTTATTTCATTACCTTTTTCTTTTGCAAGGCCATAACAATTATGGTTTAAAAAAAAAAAATGAACCGGCATAATAACGATCCCTTTACATTAGTAAATAATTATTGTGCCGGGCGTCACTGTATGTTTAACAATTTAGTTAAATATATATGAACCGGCAAAATAACGCAGGAATCGTTATGATTCATATCATGGAGAATGATTCAGTCACAAAATTATCGAAACAGTGGCATAATTCAACTAAACGTTGAATAATAACTAATCATCACACAAGAGAATGAATAGCTTCCATAGTAAAAAAATCTTTTTCAAAAAAAACGAACCGTAAACCGAGGTTTTAAGGGAAAAAAAAACGATACCGAAACCAAAATTTCAAAACTGTCCAACTCTAATATCTAAACCAACGATGTCCGTTTTATGCGCTTTTTACGCTTTCCCCATCTAATGCAGGCTTAAAACGCATATTAATTATAAATTACTGTACCCTGAGGATTGTTTATATCAACAAAGAAATTGGGACACATTGTGACATTAATCGATTTTCAATCTAAACACTGGAGCCTGATCTTAGGACTAAGTAAAGGCAACGGAGATAATTCTCTTTTAAACTATGCAAAAAAATAACATTTATTGTTTACTTGAGTTTTCATATTAAAATTTGTAAATTTATTTTGATGACTATAAGGAGGAAAGCAAAAAAAGTTGATGATTATCATCTCCCTCCTAATATTCATCTCTTGTACTAAAGTGATTAAAAATTTCATTTCTCGTCTTTTTGATAAGTTTGTTAATAAAGAAACAAAATATTAGTCAAATAAGTGGTTTTTCTTTTCTTTTTTCTTTCTTTTTTTTTATTACACCATCTCATCTCAGTGTGGTATTCAGCAGGGTGATCTGACGGTATTCCTTCTATTCTCCTTCGGAGTTAACGATGTCACCTGTTCTATGACTACGTCTTTAAACATTTGGAGGTAACTGATCAGAAATTGTTGAGAATCTCTTGAATCGTCCAAATCCTAGCTGCTATCAGTGGAGGTCAAGCCCATTAAGTCTGAATAACCAATATTGACTGTTCGGCAGAGTCCTTCACAGCTGCTATCTCTGAAATCCGGAGAGAACTAACAATTCTTCGCTCCTCAATCTTCCAACCAGCGATCCGAGCAACATCAGCAAAAAGCTTGTTAACTTATTCAACATGTCGTCCTAGCTTTAACTGATCGACAAGCACCTAGCACTCTTCCTCCTACGCAAACTGCTTCTGTACCCCAAAGTTCTTATTGTGCCTCCGTAGTGCACCATGCTATCAGTTTCCTGACAACCTGCATGAGCTGGGTAGCATTTTCGGGACACCGCAGCGTTGATTTCAATGACGTAGGCTGGTACCAGGGCACACTCTCAAGCTCTTTCGGTGTCGATAACCGACATTGCTTTGCCGTCTGTGCCAGTCAGGATCTGTTTGAAAGTATTCTACACGTCTGCTAACTGGAGGAGGGCTGACTGGATCAGAAGGGGAGACAAGAGGTGGGACACGATCAGAATGAAGACTGGAGTTGAATCTCTAAGAATATCTTGTGACCAACACTGTCACTTGCCTTCAAACTGCAAGCTCTCTTCACAGCTGTGTATGACTAACAGCCCTGCCGTCAGGAATCTAGTCAATGACGATTATCTTAGATTCGCCGTCACTATATGCACAGATTTGAGAGTGTGCAGTGTTCATATGTGCCTATTATGTAGAAAGAGTGCCGGCAGGTTCCCTAGAAACAATGCTCTCAAGAATGTCGTCTGACAGATCCTAGATATCGCTGACTTCCTATTGAGCCGGCAGGCTCTACAGAGGAGATGACAAATAATCTGACAGTGTTTACCTTCTCAATGTACAAGTGATGTGACTTGTGTCTACACACTTTCTGACAGTGTGATAGCGTCAGCGAAGAGCCGCATGCAATCAAAAAAGCCAGTCTTGAGAGATTTGTATTCTAAGTGATCGGTTCCACTATGCGGAACTTATGTATTTCCTAATGTTCTAAATTGTTAGTGTTATAAAAGTGTAGGACAGTTGCCATAGATGCTGAGAGCACGAAATGTGTAAGTAGATGTAAGACACGAGCATAATAATATATAGATACTGTTTGTTGTTTTAATGCTTATTTTTAAAATGGTAGAAAACATTTTCATACAATTTCTTTTAAACTTAAGATTACTGTTACACTTTAAAGTGTATTTTTATATATTAAAATATGCTTGATTTTAAATAGATTAAGTAAGTATTAGTTCTCTTTTTGTGGATGCACCACATATATATCATAGATTGACACTGACATTCGCCTTATGTGTTGCCTTGAAGGAGCTATTTCCTGTAGCTGGATCTGTTATTAATTTAGCTAGATGCTCATTACTGGTAAGTTACTGTATACTATTCTAATTTGAATCTGATCACTAAAATCCATCCCTTTCTCCTCTAATAATACCAATTCAACAAATAAATATCTAATTCAATGATTCTTTCGTTTTTATGTCTTCAAAGTTGAAGATTAGTAACCATGTCTCTCCAAAGGATTATGTTGCGTTTTATAGTTTTTCAAAGACACTGGCAGCAGTAGGATGCCTCCAGAACTACAACAAATATAATGATTTATAGCAGTAATATATATATATATATATATATATATATATATATATATAACAATGCTATTTTCTCTTTTCATGTAATAAATGACTTGCACAGCTGTGTAAACATTAAAAACAAATCAAATAAATTGATATTTATCTTTTTTTATTTAAAAAAAATCTTCTAGTCCTGAATCTAGAGAAGCTGCAAATGCAGCTGCTACCACAGTTCAAGAGGATGTCACGTACCCTCCTCCTGAGGCATATGCCAGTTGTTTTGGACTTCCTTATCAAGTAAAATTGGTAAGTTACCTTCCTTGCTATATAAGACTTGAAAACTGTACCATTGCAGCTTAGACCAACATCAGGTGCAGCTTTTGATGATTCGCCATGGATTTTTTAATGGTCTTAGTTGTGAAATAAATTCAACAATAAAATAGTAGTTATAAGTTAAGTCATGATTACGATTTAAATATAAAGTTTGAGTAGCTATTATTGTTTTTCATGACTTCATCGTCTGTGTATCCCTTTTTATAAACAGGAGTTCTTTGACATATGGCTTCAGTCTAGATCAACTATAATAGTATCTCTGTTGGTCATTCACTCAGTGATTATAAAATTACAATTAGTCAGGCCACCCAAGCTTTTGAGAGAGGGATTAAGCTTTATATATAAAGATTTATCTTTAACTAGAAGAATAGTTTTTTTTCAATTTAACAAATCCTCCAATTATTTTTACAAATCACTAAATATACGTATATATATTAAATTATTCAAGAGGATGTCGGATACCCTCCTGAGGCATACACCAGTTGTTTTGGACTTCCTTATCAAGTATAATTGGTAAGTGCGCATACTATATACGTACCTATAGCCGCCCCGGTGCAGATTCTATATACATACCAGATATGTGTAGCTAGTTTAGACCAAAACCAAAGTCCACAACCTGTTCCAAAACAAGGACTACACCCAAAGAAGGTTATGCTCTCTTTATGGTGGGGCATGAGAGGACTGATTCATTATGAGTTACTAGAGCCTAATCAAACCATCACAATAGTAAAATATTGTTCGCAGCTGGATGATCTAAGAATTGCTCCATCAAAAAACGACTAGCATTACTCAATAGGAAGGGTGTTGTGCTTCAGTATGATAATGCAAGACCTAACACAGCAAAACTCACTCAGGAAAAGGTCATGAGTTTTAATTGGGAAGTTTTGCTTCATCCGCCTTATTTGCCTGACATTGTTCCATCCGACTACTTTTTCGGTCGTTGCAGCATCACTTAAACAATAAAATTTATGAAAATGACAACTAACTCAAAAATGACCTAAATTTTTTGAAGAAGGCATCAAGAAGCTAGTTTATCGTTGGACGGAAGTCATATAAAATGAGGGAAATTATTGTAAAGATTAAAAATGCCCTAATGTAAATGTTTCAGGTGAAATAAATGTGTTGGACAAAAACAACATTACTTTCTTTCCAACCTGATAGTTAAAATATACTAAATTAAATCCTTCCCTCTATAATATTAACGTATTTGTTTGGTTTTAGTAAATACTTCAAGATAACCCCAAATGTGCCTATTACCAATTTCCTAAGTTAATTTAGCCACTCTTAGATTCAATGTTCAACTGGCCATATTTAATTCTCTCCCTTAACCCACCCCTACTAACTTAATTGTCCCCTGAAATAGTTCCCACTGCAACGTACTCAAAGCACTCTCCTACTATTCAGTAGAGAAAGCCATTCTGTTGATTCCCAGGCCATTTTCTACTCTGGAATAATAAGATCTAACTTACTGGATTATATAAGACATATAAAAGGATTAAAAAATTCAACAGACTTGAGCCTAGGAGATATGAATACAAACTTTCCCGATAAAATGTAGGTTCTGAAAAATATTTTTATCTCCTGATATTATCTGACCTCCATATCATCCTGAAATATACTCACCTATCGAAACTCAGATTCTGATGCGTCTAATTTTCTCCAAATACAACTTTAGCAGCTGGACTCTGATAAAATATTTCCTAAAATTACTCTGCCCTCCTACCTCAAATGTCATTCCGTTTTGGGATTTTGCTTTAAATGCGGAGTTGATCTTAGAACATAATTCAAAATAGACTTTAAAAGTTTCCTGGAAGGCTGCTTTTCTTACACATCAGTATAATTACAAGGAACTTTTCCCCATACTTTTATCATATATTTTTACATTTCTAGGTCCAGCGTTGCTGTTCTATATTCTTTGTTATAATGCACTCCCTATTTCTTTATAATTCCTGTTTTTTCCCCCCATAGGTGTTTTTTATAAAGATGTTTTCTTTCTCCTAATTGTACCTGTCCTTATCTTCCTTTATAATGTTCCTCTTACTCTCTACATCCTCTTTCAAGGGTTTTTTTTAAACCTCTGTAAAAAAAAACCCTAATCCTGTTGAACTTTTATTTTCTAATTTTAGTCTTATTTCTATTTCAATTTTATTTTTATTTCTATTTTATTTTTATTTTTGTTATTTCATTTTTTTATTTTATTTTTTTTATTCTTTATTTTATTTTTTACTTTTTTATTTTATTTTGTTTTATCTTTAATTCTCTAATCTCCCTTTAAAGTGTTTTTAATTTATGATTTTTATAGGAAATTTTGAAAAGGAAATACCCTCGATAAAATTCTTGTAAATTTTTTTTTAATTTTTCATATGTATCATTGATTCTTCTCCCCTCTGATGAGAAACATTTTTTTCATTTTAATTTTTTTGCAGAATTTTGAAAAATAAAAATCTTTGGAAAATTTTGTGTTATATTTTTTATATGTACCGGTGAATTGTTTATATACATCATTGTGTTTTTTCCTCTCCTATGCTACCAACATATCCACCTGTGATTTTTTTCTGTCAGCAGATGTTTCTCTAGAATTAAGTTTTTTTTTGATTTTTCTGTAAGACGTGTTGCTATAAGCACTGACAGAGAGACATTTTGGACCAAGTTTATAAAATTATGAAATAAGATATAATAAAGTATTTCCAAATTGTTTTAGAAACGACCGTACGCCATAATAGACTTGATGTTGTAATTTTTGGAACAGTAAAAGTAATGCTTTGATTAATTAAATTTTTTTATATTATATACATATTATATATATATATATATATATATATATATATATAATTAAAACATCAAGTCCATATAAATCATATATATATATATAAATCATATATATATATATAAATAATATATATATATAAATAATATATATATATATATAAATAATATATATATATATATAAATAATATATAATTTATAATATAATATATATAAATAATATATAATATATATATATAAATAATATATATATATATATAAATAATATATAATATATAATTTATAATATATAATATATATAAATAATATATAATATATATATATAAATAATATATATATATAAATAATATATATATATATAAATAATATATAATTTATAATATAATATATATATATAAATAATATATAATATATATATATATAAATAATATATAATATATATATATAATATATATATATATAAATAATATATAATATAAATAATATATAATATATATATATAATATATATATATATATAAATAATATATAATATATATAAATAATATATATAATATATATAATATATATATATATATTATATATAATATATTATATATATACAGGGTGTTTCAAAAGTCTTGGGAACATTACAAATGCGTATATCTCATGAACTATTCCAGGTAGAAAAATGAAACTGGTGCCATTTTAAAGCTTGCTTAATCAAGTTTTTGGTCATACTAATGATTTTTGTGTTATCTTTCCAGGTGCAGTAATGGCGTTCTCTAAACAAGACAAGGCATTTTGCGTCCTCTAATTTGCAAAGACTGAATCGTGGACATGTGTTCAGCGTGCATTTCGCAGGAAATTTAAAAAAGAAGCCCCTGAAAGGAAATCCATTGTCAGATGGCATGCTAAATTTGTGAAAGATGGGTGTTTGTGCCCAAGTAAGCGAACAGGTCGCCCTTCAACTTCAGAAGATGCAGTTGAGCAAGTTCGGACAGCCTTTCAGCGGAGCCCCCGTAAATCAGTGAGAAGAGCCAGCAGGGAACTTCAGCTTGCTCCAGCAACTGTCTGGCGTGTCTTAAGGAAACGACTGCAAATGGTACCTTACAAGCTCAAGTTGGTCCAAAAGTTGAAGGACACTGATAAGCCACTTCGCCGTGACTTTTGCATTGCAATGCAAGAGAAGTTGGAAGATAACGGCTTTGATGACCGGCTTGTTTTTAGCGATGAGGCGACCTTCCATCTGAATGGCAAAGTTAACAAGCATAACACTCGCATATGGGGTACTGAGAATCCTCATGAACTTCTTGAGCACGAGCGAGATTCACCAAAAGTGAACGTGTTTTGTGCAATTTCCAAGAAAGGTGTCTATGGACCGTTCTTCTTTAGTGAGGCAACTATCACTGGTGAATCCTATCTCAACATGCTGGAAGACTGGTAAATGGCTCAGTTGGAACAAGCAGAATCTGATGACTTCATTTTTCAACAATATGGTGCACCACCACACTGGAGTCTTAGAGTAAGGCAGTTTCTTAACACAAGGCTGCCTGGTAGATGGATTGGGAGATCTGGGCGAGGTGATGACGTTCTCATGCCCTGGCCTCCTAGGTCTCCAGATCTTACCCCGTGTGACTTTTTCCTTTGGGGCTTTGTCAAGCAACAAGTCTATGTGCCGCCCCTTCCAAGAGATATTGACGAACTAAAGGCTCGAGTAACGGCAGTTGTGGGAACCATTGACGTCAAGATGCTGGAACGCGTTTGGCAGGAAATGGACTATCGACTAGATGTCTGCCGTGTGACGAATGGTGCTCATATTGAGCAACTTTGAAGATTCCCCACAAAACTTGAAACTTTAACCTTTCCAACGGTACCAATTTCATTTTTCAACTCCTAATAGTTTTTGAGTTATTAAAAATCGTTATGTTCCCAAGACTTTTGAAACACCCTGTATATATGTATATAATATGTATATATGTATGTATATAATATATATATGTATATAATATGTATACATGTATATATTATGTATATATGTATATAATATGTATATATGTATATATATAATATATATACATGTATATAATATGTATATATATAATATATGTATATAATATGTATATATATAATATATGTATATAATATGTATATATATAATATATGTATATAATATGTATATATATAATATATGTATATAATATGTATATATATAATATATGTATATAATATGTATATATATAATATATGTATATAATATGTATATATATAATATATGTATATAATATGTATATATATAATATATGTATATAATATGTATATATATAATATATGTATATAATATGTATATATACAATATATGTATATAATATGTATATATACAATATATGTATATAATATGTATATATACAATATATGTATATAATATGTATATATACAATATATGTATATAATATGTATATATACAATATATGTATATAATATGTATATATACAATATATGTATATAATATGTATATATACAATATATGTATATAATATGTATGTATATAATATATGTATATATATAATATATGTATATAATATGTATATATATAATATATGTATATAATATGTATATATATAATATATGTATATATATAATATATGTATATAATATGTATATATATAATATATGTATATAATATGTATATATATAATATATGTATATAATATATATGTATATAATATGTATATATATAATATATATGTATATAATATGTATATATATAATATATGTATATAATATGTATATATATAATATATGTATATAATATGTATATATATAATATATGTATATAATATGTATATATATAATATGTATATAATATGTATGTATATAATATGTATATATATAATATATGTATATAATATGTATATATATAATATATGTATATAATATGTATATATATAATATATGTATATAATATGTATATATATAATATATGTATATATATAATATATGTATATAATATGTATATAATATGTATATATATAATATATATGTATATAATATGTATATATATAATATATATGTATATAATATGTATGTATATAATATGTATATATATAATATGTATATATATAATATATATGTATATAATATATGTATATAATATGTATATATATAATATATATGTATATAATATGTATATATATAATATATATGTATATAATATGTATATATATAATATGTATGTATATAATATGTATATATATAATATATATGTATATAATATGTATATATATAATATGTATGTATATAATATATATGTATATAATATGTATATATATAATATGTATATATATAATATGTATATATATAATATATATGTATATAATATGTATATATATAATATATATGTATATAATATGTATATATATAATATATATGTATATAATATGTATATATATAATATATATGTATATAATATGTATATATATAATATATATGTATATAATATATATGTATATAATATGTATATATATAATATATATGTATATAATATGTATATATATAATATATATGTATATAATATGTATATATATAATATATATGTATATAATATGTATATATATAATATATATGTATATAATATGTATATATATAATATATATGTATATAATATGTATATATATAATATATATGTATATAATATGTATATATAAAATATATATGTATATAATATGTATATATATAATATATATGTATATAATATGTATATATATAATATATATGTATATAATATGTATGTATATAATATGTATATATATAATATATATGTATATAATATGTATGTATATAATATGTATATATATAATATATATGTATATAATATGTATATATATAATATATATGTATATAATATGTATATATATAATATATATGTATATATATAATATATATGTATATATATAATATATATGTATATATATAATATATATGTATATAATATATATGTATATAATATGTATATATATAATATATATGTATATAATATGTATATATATAATATATATGTATATAATATGTATATATATAATATATATGTATATAATATGTATATATATAATATATATGTATATAATATGTATATATATAATATATATGTATATAATATGTATATATATAATATATATGTATATAATATGTATATATATAATATATATGTATATAATATGTATATATATAATATATATGTATATAATATGTATATATATAATATATATGTATATAATATGTATATATATAATATATATGTATATAATATGTATATATATAATATATATGTATATAATATGTATATATATAATATATATGTATATAATATGTATATATATAATATATATGTATATAATATGTATATATATAATATATATGTATATATATAATATATATGTATATATATAATATATATGTATATAATATGTATATATATAATATATATCTATATATATAATATATATGTATATATCTATATATATAATATATATGTATATATTATATATATAATATATATTATATATATATCTATATATATAATATATATGTATATATCTATATATATAATATATATGTATATATGTATATATATAATATATATGTATATAATATGTATATATATAATATATATGTATATAATATGTATATATATAATATATATGTATATAATATGTATATATATAATATATATGTATATAATATGTATATATATAATATATATGTATATAATATGTATATATATAATATATATGTATATAATATGTATATATATAATATATATGTATATAATATGTATATATATAATATATATGTATATAATATGTATATATATAATATATATGTATATAATATGTATATATATAATATATATGTATATAATATGTATATATATAATATATATGTATATAATATGTATATATATAATATATATGTATATAATATGTATATATATAATATATATGTATATAATATGTATATATATAATATATATGTATATGATATGTATATATATAATATATATGTATATGATATGTATATATATAATATATATGTATATAATATGTATATATATAATATGTATATAATATGTATATATATGTATATAATATGTATATAATATGTATATATATGTATATAATATGTATATATATGTATATATATGTATATATATAATATATATGTATATAATATGTATATATATAATATATATGTATATGATATGTATATATATAATATATATGTATATAATATGTATATATATAATATGTATATAATATGTATATATATGTATATAATATGTATATATATGTATATATATGTATATATATAATATATATGTATATAATATGTATATATATAATATATATGTATATAATTTGTATATATATAATATATATGTATATAATATGTATATATATAATATATATGTATATAATATGTATATATATAATATATATGTATATAATATGTATATATATAATATATATGTATATAATATGTATATATATAATATATATGTATATAATATGTATATATATAATATATATGTATATAATATGTATATATATAATATATATGTATATAATATGTATATATATAATATATATGTATATAATATGTATATATATAATATATATGTATATAATATGTATATATATAATATATATGTATATGATATGTATATATATAATATATATGTATATGATATGTATATATATAATATATATGTATATGATATGTATATATATATATATATGTATATGATATGTATATATATAATATATATGTATATGATATGTATATATATAATATATATGTATATGATATGTATATATATAATATATATGTATATGATATGTATATATATAATATATATGTATATGATATGTATATATATAATATATATGTATATGATATGTATATATATAATATATATGTATATGATATGTATATATATAATATATATGTATATGATATGTATATATATAATATATATGTATATGATATGTATATATATAATATATATGTATATGATATGTATATATATAATATATATGTATATGATATGTATATATATAATATATATGTATATGATATGTATATATATAATATATATGTATATGATATGTATATATATAATATATATGTATATGATATGTATATATATAATATATATGTATATGATATGTATATATATAATATATATGTATATGATATGTATATATATAATATATATGTATATGATATGTATATATATAATATATATGTATATGATATGTATATATATAATATATATGTATATGATATGTATATATATAATATATATGTATATGATATGTATATATATATATATATGTATATGATATGTATATATATAATATATATGTATATGATATGTATATATATAATATATATGTATATGATATGTATATATATACTATATATGTATATGATATGTATATATATAATATATATGTATATGATATGTATATATATAATATATATGTATATGATATGTATATATATAATATATATGTATATGATATGTATATATATAATATATATGTATATGATATGTATATATATAATATATATGTATATGATATGTATATATATAATATATATGTATATGATATGTATATATATAATATATATGTATATATATAATATATATGTATATAATATGTATATATAATATATATGTATATAATATGTATATATATAATATATATGTATATAATATGTATATATATAATATATATGTATATAATATGTATATATATAATATATATGTATATAATATGTATATATATAATATATATGTATATAATATGTATATATATAATATATATGTATATAATATGTATATATATAATATATATGTATATAATATGTATATATATAATATATATGTATATAATATGTATATATATAATATATATGTATATAATATGTATATATATAATATATATGTATATAATATGTATATATATAAATATATATGTATATAATATGTATATATATAATATATATGTATATAATATGTATATATATAATATATATGTATATAATATGTATATATATAATATATATGTATATAATATGTATATATATAATATATATGTATATAATATGTATATATATAATATATATGTATATAATATGTATATATATAATATGTATGTATAAATATGTATATATATAATATGTATATATATAATATATATGTATATAATATGTATGTATATAATATGTATATATATAATATGTATGTATATAATATGTATATATATAATATATATGTATATAATATATATGTATATAATATATATGTATATAATATATATGTATATAATATGTATATATATAATATATATGTATATAATATGTATATATATAATATATATGTATATAATATGTATATATATAATATATATGTATATAATATGTATATATGTATATAATATATATGTATATAATATGTATATATGTATATAATATGTATATATATAATATATATGTATATAATATGTATATATGTATATAATATATATGTATATAATATGTATATAATATGTATATATGTATATAATATGTATATATGTATATATATGTATATAATATGTATATATATAATATATATATATGTATATAATATGTATATATATAATATATATATATGTATATAATATGTATATATATAATATATATATATGTATATAATATGTATATATATAATATATATATATGTATATAATATGTATATATATAATATATATATATGTATATAATATGTATATATATAATATATGTATATAATATGTATATATATAATATATGTATATAATATGTATATATATAATATATATATGTATATAATATGTATATATATAATATATATATATGTATATAATATGTATATATATAATATATATATATGTATATAATATGTATATATATAATATATATATATGTATATAATATGTATATATATAATATATATATATGTATATAATATGTATATATATATATATGTATATAATATGTATATATATAATATATATATATGTATATATATAATATATATATATGTATATAATATATATATATGTATATATATAATATATATATATGTATATAATATATATATATGTATATATATAATATATATATATGTATATAATATATATATATATAATATATATATATGTATATAATATGTATATATATAATATATATATATGTATATAATATGTATATATATAATATATATATATGTATATAATATGTATATATATAATATATATATATGTATATAATATGTATATATATAATATATATATATGTATATAATATGTATATATATAATATATATATATGTATATAATATGTATATATATAATATATATATATGTATATAATATGTATATATATATATATATATATGTATATAATATGTATATATATAATATATATATATGTATATAATATGTATATATATAATATATATATATGTATATAATATGTATATATATAATATATATATATGTATATAATATGTATATATATAATATATATATATGTATATAATATGTATATATATAATATATATATATGTATATAATATGTATATATATAATATATATATATGTATATAATATGTATATATATAATATATATATATGTATATAATATGTATATATATAATATATATATATGTATATAATATGTAATATATAATATATATATATGTATATAATATGTATATATATAATATATATATATGTATATAATATGTATATATATAATATATATATATGTATATAATATGTATATATATAATATATATATATGTATATAATATGTATATATATAATATATATATATGTATATAATATGATATATTATAATATATATATATGTATATAATATGTATATATATAATATATATATATGTATATAATATGTATATATATAATATATATATATGTATATAATATGTATATATATAATATGTATATATATAATATATATATATGTATATATGTGTATATATAATATATATATATGTGTATATATAATATATATATATGTATATATATAATATATATATATGTATATAATATGTATATATATAATATATATATATATGTATATAATATTTATATATAATATATATATATGTATATATGTGTATATATAATATATATATATGTATATATATAATATATATATATGTATATAATATGTATGTATATAATATATGTATATAATATGTATATATATGTATATAATATGTATATATATAATATATATATATGTATATAATATATATATGTATATAATATGTATGTATATAATATGTATATATATATATATGTATATAATATTGTATGTATATAATATGTATGTATATAATATGTATGTATATAATATGTATGTATATAATATGTATGTATATAATATATATATGTATATAATATGTATGTATATAATATATATATGTATATAATATGTATGTATATAATATATATATGTATATAATATGTATGTATATAATATATATATATATATGTATATAATATGTATATAATATATATATATGTATATAATATGTATAAATATATATATATGTATATAATATGTATATAATATGTATATAATATATATATATATGTATATAATATGTATATAATATATATATGTATGTATATAATATATATATGTATATAATATGTATGTATATAATATGTATATAATATATATATATATGTATATAATATGTATATAATATATATATGTATGTATATAATATATGTATGTATATAATATGTATGTATATAATATGTATATAATATATATATATGTATATAATATGTTATATATATATATGTATATAACTATGTATGTATATAATATGTATATAATATATATATATATGTATATAATATGTATATAATATATATATATATGTATATAATATGTATGTATATAATATGTATATAATATATATATATATGTATATAATATGTATATAATATATATATATATGTATATAATATGTATGTATATAATATGTATGTATATAATATGTATATATGTATATATATAATATATATATTAATAATGGAGATTATGTATCTGTCTGAAACCAAAACTCTATCAGAGTAATATTAAAGTTTACTTATTCTGCCAGCTTCTATACATAGTACTACAAAAACCCCTGTAAACATATAAATAAAGTTGAAAGAAATTTCAAGACGAGACTGCGATTAGAAAAGAAAACGTGTCAAGAATCTTAATTAAACTAATACTTTTTCAACTTCCTTATATACTGTTACAAAAAGTCGCTCAGACACTAGACGGGTTTTGCCATTTACATAATTCTTTCCTTTTAAACTTCAATTAAAGTCATATTTACAAATATACACTTATAACTGCTATTATCAAATTTACATATGTATTTACAATATTTTACGATAAGGTGATATTAATAAAAAGTATTCATACAATTAATTAAACACATTTCATTAAGAAACCAGCATGTTTTTTTAAACTATACTTTGAATGGCAAGTCATCCTTCTGAAAGTGACGTGATTTTTACAGGATTTTTTCACATTATCATTCTTTATTTTCATTACGTTATTAAGACAAGGTGTTTTGTTGTAAATTGAAGTTAAGCAAGGTATATACCGGCCATTAGTAAATGAAGTTAAGCAAGGCATATCCCAGCCATTTTCACAAAAATCGGAGGTATTAGAATTTTCACAAAGGGTTTACACATTCTTTTTACCCTTTTTGCATGAAACTAAATCAAAATCAATATATCCCTATTTAGACCCTTTACGCCTAATAGGTGTGCCCGAAAATTCATAATGATCAATTAATTATTTAAGTAGTGAATCCTGTACATACAAATCTATAAACATTCCTCATGTTATAAATGTATAGGTCTATGAAAATATAATAGGAAAATAATATATAACATGTCAAAGTTATGTAATTATTTCTATTGCATTAACATTTATAATGTCCGTAATTTGCATTAAAAAAAAATAAGTTTCATGTGTTTTTCTATTTTAAATCAATTTCAAATTTAAAAGTAAATTGTATACAGAATTTATAATGTTGCCGATTTTTATTTTTGCTTTTTATTTTGTTTAGGACCACAATTATGGTGCACCACCCCCTCCCACACCTCCACAATCTCCTCCACCACCTCCTCCGCCCCAACCCCCACCAACATCCAAACACAATGGGCACCTGGAGGTTAATATGTCAGTGCCTCTCGTCAAGGAAAAAGAGGCTGAGCTTGAAGATAGTATAACACGGTGCATATGTGACTTCCAGCATGATGATGGTTACATGATATGCTGTGATAAGTGCAGGTACGTTTTACTCTCCTATCCTTAGCCGATTCTTAACCCTCTCCGATTTTATAATTGTCAATTCATACCTTGCTTCTGATCATTTTAAAATATGATACTTCAATGACTCAAACGGCGAAATATAATTTCATTATATGTGAATATAATGGCATATTTTTTTATATATTTATAATTGAATTTACAATTTGTTTGCTGTCTTGATTCAGCTCTCTTCAGAGAAGTTAATTATTATTATTATATCACAATATAATTAAAGTTTATACAATAATGTTTAGTCTTTAAAGATAATGTTCAGTATCTGTGTTGTAGCACAAACTTAAGATGAATTTTGAAAGTTTTTGGCATTTATATATATACACACACACACACAATAATAACTGATTATACAAAGTACTTAGCTTTACTGCGGTTTCACAGTACAATTGATGATATTACGTGTCTGTTTTTCGATTGATACCAGTTGGAGACACTTCTGATGATCGACGATACAATAAAACCGTAATAAAGTGCTAACCATATTAATTATAGATGTAGCCTTTTATATCTCTAAGATCTGCTACCTTAACTGGTTCCTGTTCCGATTTTAAAAGTTTGTTTTCTTGTGTGTATGTATATATATATGTATATGTATACATATATATATATGTGTGTATATATATATAGAGAGAGAGAGAAGGAGAAAGAATATACTCACTCGTAGAATGACGAGAAAACTTTTATTTATGAACATAGAGTGAAATGAAATAGCATCGAATACATGAGACAGATGTAATTGAAGAATCATGTTCGCAAATGTTCAAACTGATGACCATTATTGTTCAAACAAAGTTTCATGTATTTGAAGCATGGCCATCCCTACTACAGGCCAGGCAATCATGCAACTGGGGTCTTTTACTGGGGGCCATGTGAATTTTCTTAAATATTCGATATAGAAGTTGCAAACAAAGGGAAAATTTCCCTGTGAGATTAGCTTGATGTTTTTATGTGTTTTACATACCAAATAATAAGAACCACAATGAGCTAATTGATAAATTTGACAATTATTGATGAATTCCTATAAATGAAGAGACAGGTAACTTTGAATAAACAAAGGCAAATGCATATTTCAATGAGTGATTTTTTATTTCAATGTGGGATTTTTTAAAGAGAATTTGTACTTGTGTCAAAAGATCATGACTTGTATATTGTGGTTAAAAAAAAGTTTGTTCAAATGTGATATGTGGTTTACTAACCAAAAATGTAAACTGCCCTAATTTTGATTGTTTTCAACACAACATTTTGGCTATAGTATTCATTTCACATCATAAAATTATCCCAAAACAAAGTTCAAACTAAAATTTCAGTATCCAAATCTCTAGTGTTGTCTCGTAGTTCGATTAATCTAAGCAAACAGATTCACTGAAATGGAAGATGAAATAAGATAATACAATGTCCATAGATTAAATAGAAGGTTTAGTTAAAAATCTATAGGTGATCCTATAAAATAGACAGGGTTCACAGCAATGAGTTACGATAACCAGAATGTTGTAACAAAACAAGGATGTCACTACTTACAAAAATGTCTAAGGAAACTTCTTCACCTCAAAACTTGAAAGTAGTAATTAAAATTTCCCACTGAACATTGGTATCCAGTGGAAATTTTAAATCAACACGATCTATTCCTTTCAAAAACTTCCATACTCATGATAAAAAGCAGTATCATTGAATATTTCCTCCTCTGTAAGACAACCTTTTTGTGTGATATATCCTGCTATATAAAAAAGCAGCATTTTAATATCTTTGGAGATACCAGTTTCTAGGTATGGCAGGTGATAAAATGTTTTGTATGCCAATTCATCCAAAAGATATCCGCATTGGTAGCAAGTATGGCCTGAATCATGGCTATACTCTCTAACATCAACTTTCAACTGAAGAAGTAATTTTGTTTTTTGAATATGGAATTTCTGAATAACATTTTGTACGGTAATAAAATGAGTACCACCAGAATCTTGTCTCAATTTACAAAATGCAGTTTCAAGACAGTCGGTGGTAAATCCTCCAAGAATAACAAAATTGAACCCGCTTTCAAGTAAATGTCAATTAAACAATTACATGTATGCTTGATAGCCATACTAGTGTCTCTTGTGAAGGATTTTATTCTCTTCCCTTGCTTTCCCCTCATTTGTTTTGCCATACTTCCAAAATTTACAAGAAATGTCAAATTTCCATCATTTCGATCTGATAATACGCTTTTCAATGGATCATTTGTCTTGACACTTCCATAAATATCTTTTACACTCACTATTTTCCAAAATTTCAAAACTTCTTTGATGAAAGTAAGTGTGTCTTATATCATCATATTGTAATAATGGATGAGTTTTCATTGCAGTTAGTTTCATCACAAAACACTTTCAAACAGTGGGAAACGTTTTGTCTCTCGATTGGTTTTGGAAGAACCACTACTTCTGTTAGTTGTGATAACTTAACAAATTGTTTTTTTTAATGCGCAAAAAGTTGTTTCACTATTTTCCATTTTGCTATCATTTCTTTACCATCAGAATAAAACAGCAATTCTGAACAGGCCTCAGTTATCCAGTTATTTCGAATACTTTTAAATATATGTACATAATCGAAAAGCAAGTATATACCATTTTTAGTAACACAAGGCTTATTTTTAACAGTATTAAATTTCTTGAATAAAGCTTGATTAGTCCGATTATTGTCACAAATAACTGCAATTCCATTACCTTTCGAATGATTGACTAAATCAACAACATTTCTAACATTTTGAAACAAAAATTCCGAATTTAGTTTGGCAACTGGGATCATCTTAATCAAAATCTTTGGTCCACCATGTAAACATTTGATCATAATACCCAATAGTTTTTGCTAATGTCTCTTCAGAATCTTTGGAAACACCAAATATGTTTCCCTCTTGATATTGAAAACTCACTCTAATATAAACTTCATCAACTAGGATGATACATTTTTTCTGTTTATCTGACAGTTTGCTAAACACATCACCAAGAAAATTCAGATCATTTACCTTCGAAACTTTTGAGGTCATATTCACTAGTGTTTTCATACTGGGTAATTTGTAATGATCTCGA